>JAQPZY010001688.1:600000-1017500 GCA_029931535.1 Margaritifera margaritifera | reverse complement strand
AATGATACAAAATATTTAGGTAGATATTTTTGCATTGCATATTTCAATGTACTTAGATTATTTGCATGTACATTTTATTAATGTATTTTACATACAAATTGCGTAAAATGGTTTACAAAAAGCCACAGTGGCAAATGTTCTACGCAATGAAAAATTCGTCGTTTACTTCTCATATTTCCACAAATGTTTCTAAAATGTCAAAAATTAATTTCACCAATGCACTCTCAAATCTTTTGCCAATAAAAATAATACTTTTATTTCTTATGTTATTAATGAAATATAGGAGCAGTGTGGTTTACAAAATATGGAATATGAATGAGCTTCTCTGTCCCTCTCAATAAATCAAACTGAATGACTTTACATTGCACACGAAACCTGATTTTCATAACAAATAGGAAAGGGTATATTTGGTGGGCTAGGTAAGGCGTTTCCAATCCCTCTTGGTGTTAGTCTTAGATCATAAACAAGTTCACATAGTCAGAACTTCCACGTTTGTCTGCTATTTTCATCAGACATCTATAGCACACACATGCCTCTGCTTTCATAAAATTTTCAGTAGATGCTTAGTATTCATACTAATTTCAGTAGATACTTAGTATTCATACTAATTTCAGTATAAACTTAGTATTCGTACTAATTTCAGTATATACTTAATATTCATACTATTTTCAGTATATACTTAGTATACTAATTTCAGTATATACTTAGTATTCATACTAATTTCAGTATATACTTATAATTCATACTAATTTAACTATATATTTAGTATTCATACTAATTTCAGTATATACTTAGAATTCATACTAATTTCAGTATATACTTTGTATTCATACTAATTTCATTATATACTCTGTATTCGTACTAATTTCAGTATATACTCTGTATTCATACTAATTTCAGTATATACTTAGAATTCATACTAATTTCAGTATATACTTTTTATTCATAGTAATTTTAGTATACACTTAGAATTCATACTAATTTCACTATATATTTAGTATTCATACTAATTTCAGTATATACTTAGAATTCATACTAATTCGCATGGTGGTAATTATGAAAATAAATAACTTTGATTGTATATGGCGTTCTACGCCTAATGCATGGCCGTAGCAAAATCATTATGAAATGTACGCAAACTTCGAGGCGCGAAGCGCACAGCGATTTGCGGATGCGGGAGTGGTTTTTACCTCTTCCTTCTGGCGGGGGTCTAGCGGGCCTTCCTCAGAAAAGTTTTGAAAAAATGAGGTTAATGGTGCATTCTGGTGAATTTTGAATGCAAAAGAGCGGATACTGGTGCTATAATTTTTGAAAATTCTTTTTTTATTCTGATTAATTTATTTGTATTTTTCTAGATCTATGTATTTGCGTACAGGTATCTACGCCACTGCCCAATGAGTGTTCGTGGTTATTTTTTGCTCAGGCGATAAGTGAATTGCTCAACATTGTTCTCATCTAAAAGTTTGTTTTTGGTCCATAAATGTTGACGACGATAACGCCTCCTAATATATAAGATTATCAAAAGTTATACATGTACATTCTTATTCGTCCATTCCCATTGATGTGTTACCTTTAAATCATCCATATCGACGAAGCAGAAGAGACACAAAATGTTCCAAAATATATTGCGAGCTTGCACGTGCATTTACTGGTATATGAAACATGGAAGAAAAAAAATTGTGTTCACTGTGGACTGTTTTGTGATGTACCCTCTCAATAGGCCTGCATGTATGTATGACTTTAAAACTTACATACTTCCGTTGGTAATTGCTGGGCTATAATTTGGTCTGCTTAAATAAATATGACGCTCCAAGTCAGATGACTTTGTGTAACATAAATGATGATTATAAATTGTCCAGTTAACGAACATACGCTGTTTAATAACTGCTGGGCTACAATTACAATACTCCGTGTCAGATGGCGTCGTGTAATATAAATTGCACCTAAACACACATGTATTGAATATACAAAAGTCTTATGAAATGATTTTTTAAAAAAATTATTGTCTAAATATATAATCGACCTAAAGACGATTGATTCGTTATTTGGTGCCGGCTATTACTATTGTACAAAATGTTTGCACGTCTTTTTCTGCGAAGAAAATGCTTCAGGACCTAAATTGTCCTTTTTGGGTCGATTCCTGCAAGATTTGGACAGGCAAATCAGTGCTAGACATAAACATAAACGAAACTTTTTAATTAAAACGAAAATAGGTGTAGGAGGTAGTAAACATTACTGAATTAAAAGATACCCATCATTTAAAAATGTCGCAAAGCAAAACGCAAGTTTTATTTAAACGATCGTTCAGTATTATTATTATTGTGCACAGTTCCCCACTAACGTCACAAGTTCGCGCGTGCGTATCGTTCTGTTTACAAAAGTCGCCCGGCTGATTCCGCAGAGGTCGCATTTAGGTGATAATGAAATAACCAGATCTAATGATTAACACATATGAAAGTAAGAACAAATTTCAGCTTTTTATCGACTAGCGCAGGCGAAACAATAAATCAATCAAGTGCACTTGGGCAAAAACTGCGAATGGCACGACAAGTTTATATTTTCATGCGCAAATAATATATTTACTTAGGTTAGATCGACACACCATACTTACTTAGGTTAGATCGACATACAATAATTTACATACGGAGCGTGTAACAATGCACATACATAACAAATAAATAGGAATATACACCAAACATCCATGACTGAAATAATAAAATACATGCATTTTACATGTAGTGCACACTGACTCTCTCTCTCTCTCTTTCTCTCTCTCTCTCTCTCTCTCTCTCTCTCTCTCTCTCTCTCTCTCTCTCTCTCGTGTTGTTGTGTCTTCGATCCATACCAAGATGACCTTAAATATGTCGATATAGATATGGTCCAATAACTTGTAGTACAGACCACCTGATGTTCGATTCAATAAGATCATGCAATAGGCTGACTGCACTATACGCTGGAATACACAGTAACGTCAATACACAGTACTCCGAGTTCATTGCCTCAATTGTCAGGGCTTCTCCGCATTGGTTAGCTATTGCGTATGACGTCATTCGATTACGTAAGTATATTGCTAAGTTACCGCTTTTAATGAATATTCTATTGCATATCAGAGAGTAAACAGAACAATGGCACATAAAATTGAGACAGAGCGAATGTAACACATTTATATAAACTATGAACTACTTGAAAAATCTATTCAAAAGCTGAAAACAAAACCGAAACTGGAGTTAGAACCTATTGTATTGTATTATACGAATCTGCGGCTACTTGTACGCTCACCTGTCTGTAAAGAAAATGGCGACGTGCGTGGGAGGAGGGACGAAATTTAAATCAACTTGAAGTGTGCAGATCTTCTTAATGTAGTGTTTCAGTGAATAATTGCATATATAGACAATTGGATTATGCATTTAATGTGTACTTAATGAGTCCAATGAAGCACAGAGGGGACATTTTGGCCATATTTCCACTGACGTAAGATTGAAAAAAGTTGAACTAAAATTTCAATCAATTTTCATAGAACAGCTGATTGCAGCCTTGTTACAAGTCGGTGGTACGTGACGGTCTTGCTTGAGTGGCAGCTGGTAAATAGGTATGTATCCTTGTTAAGTTTTTATTCTAAATCTTTCATGAGGTGCCACGTGAGTTTACATTAAGCATCTATAGAAAATATTGAATTGTGTGCAGCTACTTAAGAGTTTATTGTCTCCGATTCGTTTCGATGTAAACAATAACAAATTTTAATTTTTTGAAAGATGTACCAACGCAGTCAGCTGATACTAGACCCATGAGAACAACAATGATTTCGTCTTGTTATTATCCTGTTTTTGTACTGTAAAATTTCAAAAAAAGTACAGTGTTTACGTCAATATTCACAAATAGGCCATAGAGTCTCATACTCGCACCAGTGACCTTCCTCGTTTCGTCGACATTGTCGTTTTTGAGGATGGCATTCGTTGTCATAAGAAAATGTAGACAGAGGAAGATAACTGAAAACCAGGCTCACGGATACAAACCAATCATAATAGCAAATTGTAAAAATTGCACATGAAATTACCATCCCTAGTTAATGCAATAACAACAGCTTTTCAGATTGAAATATCTACCTTGTTTTAAAAATAGATTTTAAAAAAAATGCAATTGGAAACATGGGTCAAACATATTAAATATTTACCTGGTTTAAAGAATGTTTATTTTAAAAATAGTAATTGGAAGCATAAACCAAACAAATTTAATTTTCAGAATATTCATATATTAGGGCTCTAACAATTTTCAGCTGGCTACTTGTTCTGCAGGGCAAGTGATTTGGAACGTTTTCTTGTCCAGCTCAATTTTGCTTATCCTTCACTGTACATATAATACTGAATCTGCTTAAAATGCCACTTGTCCAATTGGACGAGCATCTTGAAAAAGTGACTTGCCCTTCCTCAGCCACCGCTCGTAAATATGAGTGGACAAGTGGAATTTTAGAGCCATTTGATTCATCTGAAAGGAAATGTTGTAAAGCATACTGAGTGCCTTCAGTATCTGAAGGTTGAACTCATTGTCAGGTACATGTATTTCCAAAGTACCAGTTTATTTCCAGATGTAACACACGCTAGGACAATGTCGCGATATATATGAAACATATTCAGGACTTGTGTGTGTGGTCAGGAATCCCTTAGTCATAGTTTTTTTATTAGAAGAATAACAAAAAAGTTTTAAGTCAGTATGAAGCATGTTTGTTATGGATTTTGATTGTAGGTGGCTGGGAGGCCTATTTCAATAAGTGGGAGAAAAATAGATACAATTAGCAAGTATAATAATTGATAGCAAAGTAACCAACCAAGCAGATACTTTGAGTAATGAACATAGAACAAAGTTGCTAGTCATTAGCCGGTTAGACTACTACATGTATATGCCAGTTTTGGAGATAAGGTAACTCTAAAGAGATCTGTTTTATTCTTTCTTTGCAGAGACATTTGGAAATAATTGAAGTTTGTTTATACATATATGACGGTCATTAGATCCATTCATAGGAAGGGGAGTATGTAGAGGTGGGGGATAATCAGCAAAAGCATAGAAACATGCTGCTTTCATGTAAATTTATTACATTTTTTCACTTTTCTAAGGTAAAGTTTTCTGAATTTTTTGTGTTAACCATTAACTTTCTTTTGGTGGTTTTTTGTGTGGATTTATCTAAGTTATTTAAATTTGTTCCATATTGCAAAGCTTATCAGGGTATCGATTAAAGTGTAATGCATTATAAATGAGGTCGCACTATATACTAAAGTAGCTTCAATATAAAAACTATATCCACCCCCAAAATGGGATCCATGACAATGTATCGTGTTACATGTATGAGAGACTGAAACAAACATGTAGTTGACATCTTTTGTTTTTCGTCTGTTGTCTTTTCATTATTTAACTATTTTTTGTGTAGATTTCCCTTGTCATTCAAACATGTAAACAGTTCAGGCATTCTCTCGGATTTGGTATTATGCATTTGTTTTTGTAAGTTGTTTCTTACCCAGACAAAGAGTTTGATTAGCTTGAAACATTCGGAAACTTTTGTAACTGTGCCATTACTCATTTTTGTGTCTATATATATATATATATATGAGCTGAAATTAAAAGAGTTTGATTAGCTTGAAACATTCGGAAACTTTTGTAACTGTGCCATTACTCATTTTTGTGTCTATATATATATATATATATGAGCTGAAATTAAAAAATTTTAACAGTAGATTCAGAAAATTGGTATTAAAATATTCATTTGTTTACTTAGCGAGTTGCATTTTGTAAAAGAAACAAACAAGGTGAAATGTTAAGTATGCAACATTTAATTAGTTTAGAAGGGAACAACTTTAAACATGAAATCACCTGACATTCAAACTCCCTCTTACAAGGTAATCATAATGTCAAAATTACTAATAGTCACATTGGTCATGACATCACCATTTCTATTGTCATTCAGGCACTCTTGAAAAGATGATGTATAAAATGGCAAGTTGATAAAGAACATTGTATAGAACAGGGGTTGTCATATCAAAGTCTACAAAGCCCTTATGTATCAATCAACATATCCAAATTTAATTAAATTAAATTGGTCACATGTCCGCAAGATTTGGATTGTGAATAAATAAATTCTTGGAGAATTTTGGACAGGCCCACATTAGTGGAAAGAGAGACATAGAAGTCACTTTTCTGATGGCGGCGGTGTCAGTGTCAACAGTTTGCTAAGGTTTTGGTTCAGGTTTTTAATTTGCATATATTTCCTAAACTCCTTGATAGATTCTTGTCCTAAGTGGCATTGATCATTATGATGCTAAGGTAATGCATTCTATGACATGCTGGCTTGCTTCTTTTACCTTGGGGACAGGTCACAGTCATCAAATATTTGTATTAAGGTTTTGGTTTAAGTTTCTTCATTTGCCTATATTTCCTAAGCCCTTGATATATTATAATCATACTTGGCATGAATCATTATGATGCTAAGACAATTCATTCTGTGATTCAATTTCTCGCCCCTTTAACCTTGCGGTCAATATCACAGTCATAGAAAATTTGTGTTATTTTTTTGGTTAAAGTTTTTTGTTTGCATATACATGTGTTTCCTAAACCCCTTGGTTGGTTTTGTTCGTGTTTGGGTTGAATCATTATGAATCCAAGACAATTCATTCTTTGAGACACTTGGTCGCTTCTTTGATCTTGGTGTCAAGGTAACAGTCATATAAAATTTGCATTAAATTTTTCATTTCCTTATATCTCCTTAATACCTTGATGGATTTTTTTTGTACTTTGGGTGAATCAGAACCCTTAAAATCATAAGAAGGTTATTTACAGGTGTATTTGTATTTACATGACTGAGTTCAGTGTTTTCAGTATGTTTGGTTTGGGGGTTGGGATGTCATTAAAAACCAAAATAGACAAAGGAAAAAAGATGGATATGATAGCTTTATTAACATTGACAAATATTCAGATTCTATCTAAATACATTCAATGAATGTTTTGAATAGGAAAATTTGGTATCTGTTTATGCTTTATCAAACATGCATATATAAAGAGCACTCAAGGGACCAGCTGTATGCGCTTTGTATGAGTTGCTAGTCTCAATATGCAGGTGCTCACTAAAGCAGATTTGATTGTAAATGTGTGTGTGTGTGTGTGTGATATAACTCTAGCTGAAGGTTAAATGGTTGGTCCAGAAGGAACATCTCAGAATCAGATGGTCATAGATTTGAGGCCCCTCACAGTGCTCGTATGATTTTTTCATTCTTTATTGAAAAATTATTCCAAGAATTGAAAATCCATAACAGCAAGATCAACCTTTGGTTCTCACAGACCAGCTTGCGTAGACCTAGGTTAAAAAAAAAAAAGATGTGTAGGAACAATTTTGAAGTCAGTTATGGCAATATTGAATATATTAATTATCTAATGGTCAGGTTTATGTGTCTTTGATAACATGATGTTTGTGTATTATCAGAAGAACAATACTTGGATGTATATTGTGGAATGCTGTATTACCATATGTACACATGTACAACCCACCTTTGAATGCCATATTACCGCATGTACACATGTACAACCCACCTTTGAATGCCATATTACCATATGTACACATGTACAACCCACCTTTGAATGCCATATTACCATATGTACACATGTACAACCCACCTTTGAATGCCATATTACCATAAGTACACATGTACAACCCACCTTTGAATGCCATATTACCATAAGTACACATGTACAACCCACCTTTGAATGCCATATTAGCATATGTACACATGTACAACCCACCTTTGAATGCCATATTACCATATGTACATATGTACAACACACCTCTGAATGACATATTACCATATGTACACATGTACAACACCTCTGAATGACGTATTACCATATGTACACATGTACAACACACCTCTGAATGACATATTACCATATGTACACATGTACAACACCCCTTGAGTAACTATAGTTCAGACCCATATCTGTCAGTTGAGACCTATATCTGCTATCACACAATGTGTAGATATATCTGGGTCAATGCCATCTATTCAGAACATTATTTATAGAAAACAGCATAGGCCCTGCCTGTTAGTGTTAGGAATTGGTTGAAATTGAAAGATAAATAATTGGTTCATCATAACCAATCAACCATTGGTTTTAAATAGTTGGTGATATTTTCTATAATTTGTTTTTAGTGATGCTGTCATTTTCACATACTGGGTAATGGTTCAGTTGCTTGTATTCCATAAAGTCAAACAGTTGAGTGGCACATTTACATCTGCCGTGTTGTTAGCACTTGGGTTGTGCTAAACATTGAAAGACTATAAAGTACTCCCTCACTACAAGGACCTTTGTTATAACACGGTTTCTATTATAATGTATCCTCATTAATCCCATTTCTTTAGGTGGTTATGAAATTACATGTGCCCATATACTTTATTATAAGGCAGTCTCACCTTAAAGTGGTGTACTGTATGACTGCCATGGACAGCATTATAATGAGGGAATACTGTATTAGCTGGAAGCTATTATTCACCTTTTTATTTGTTCAAAACGAAAGTTGAACAGTTTTAAAAAAAAAAAAAAGAGAAAACTTTAATCATTTATGGTAATCATAATTGAATGCTTGGTTGTTTGACTTTTCCAACCACTCTTTGATTATTTTGAACAATCACCACACCACAACTGCCTGGTCTGTATTGTACAACCACAGATCTGGGTCTCTGCTGTTTTCTGTTGGATGTGGGTTAAACACGGGTCAATAAAGTTTGTCTTAAAAATGACATTATACAGTTCTCCCTCATTATAACACTGTCAATAGGAGTCATGTAGTATATTGCCTTTTAAGTAGAACCACTTTATAATGAAGCACATGATACTCCCTCATTATAATGCTGTCCATGTGAGTCATGTATATGGTCTTATAATGAGACCATTTTATAATGAAGTATACGGGACAATACTCCCTCATTACTGTATGCAGAATAATGAAATGGGATTCATGGCCATATCTGCATTATAACAGAAATTG
The DNA here is from genome assembly GCA_029931535.1 of Margaritifera margaritifera. Taxonomy (NCBI): domain Eukaryota; kingdom Metazoa; phylum Mollusca; class Bivalvia; order Unionida; family Margaritiferidae; genus Margaritifera; species Margaritifera margaritifera. The sequence continues at coordinate 1,008,478 of JAQPZY010001688.1, read as the reverse complement.
TTATAATGAAGGGTGTTATATTGAGGGAATACTATATTATCTTAAAGGTTATGTTGAAAAAAGAAAGAAAACATATTTGCAACACCATTAATCAGTGTTCAAGGTATAAAAGAATAATTGCTGTTATACGTCACTTTTATGATGTTAATGGGAGCCATGAAAGTTACCTTCATTATAAGTAAATGAACCTTATAGTGAGGTATGTTCATAAAAACACTAACATAAGGTATTTAATTATGCGAAATCACATTGTAATTGTTCTCATTAGCTAAAAAGGAAAATCAAATAAATAAAAAATTCAGGTAGAAATGTTAAAACAAAATTCAGATAATAGGATGATGATCACACCCACATTATAAGATGGGATGCAGTATCCTGAGGGGTTTTATAGAGAGGGTTCATTGTACTAAGATGCTTGCTCTCTATACTTTGTTACATATGATGCAAGTCACACATTTAAGGCATGTACACATTTGTTTAAATGAACCAGCAGCAAATACTGTTTAAGTACAATTTGCAAAGTCGACTGCATGAAATGTAGACACACCCATTGTTAGAGTCAACCATTTCATTGAATCACACTTCTTTGTACATGTTGATGTGTAGCTGGTAGCTTGGGTCAACCCAAGGAGCTGCAAAGCACAAATTTCATTTTAAATGCACATAAATACCTTATTCCACCCAATAAGCAAGCAAATCATGTGCTGAAAATAATGCATTTATTTTTATCTAGCTGTACTTGTCAATTTCATAGTTTAGTATTTGTAAGAATGCAGTTATGCATTTGTATTACCCACCTTTTGGCAGAGTGTATTGTCTGTCAGTTTGTCTGTCTGTTATATAACTTTTCCTTTTCTGCATGATAACTTCAGTTCTACATCATGTACCTTTGCCAAACTTTGTGGATAGCTTGCCCTTGGGGTAAGGTAGAAGCCTATCCATTTTGGTCAAAGGTAAAGGTCACTGTGGCCAAAAGAAGAAAAATGGTTTATGCACAGTAACATTAGTTCTACATCACAGACCTGGACCAGACTTTGTGGATAGCTTTCATATGAGGCATGTAATAAACCTATCAGTTTTGGGGTCAGAGGTCAAGGTTTGCACAAAAACATTATTGCTACATCACAGACCTGGGCTAAACTTTGTGGATAACTTGCACTTTGGGTACGGAAGAAGCCTATCAATTTGGGGGTTAAAATGTCAAAGGTCAAAGTCACTGTGACTGAAAGACGAAAAACAATTTTTGTGTAATAACTTTAGGTCTAGATCATGTATCTTGACCAAAGTTTGTGGAGGACTTGCGCTTAACATATGGAAATGGCCTAATAATTTTTGGGTCAAATGTCAAGGTTAGGCCAAAAAAAATGTGTGTTTCTGGTTGGCCGAACGTCCCTGTTTCTCATTGCCGACCCTAGTACTTTTTCTCCCATGGTAAAAAAGAGAAGAAAAAAATCACATTGCCAAAATTGATTTGTGCATCTAATTGAGCCAGTTTTGCCTAGTAGTTTGAAGCGGTTGAAATATTATTTGATTTACATATAACGTTTAAAAAAAAAAAAAAAAAAATACCTGCCTACCCTAATTTTAAAACCAGTGCAATAGGAAACACACATATTTTTTTTTTTGGGGGGGGGGGGGGGCTTATTTTGCCACTGGGTAATATGGGTTTTGTAGAATAACTTTTATTCTTGAGTAAGTTCCTTGACCAAACTTTGTGGATGGTTTGCACTTAGAGTAATAAAGAAACCTATAGAGTCTGGGTAAGGAGGTCAGAGGTCACAGTCATGGTAAGTCTAATAAGAAAATAATGGTTTCTGCACAGTAACTATAGTTCAAGACAACATGGAGACCCATTGGTCAATAATCTCCAGTCAACTATGCCCTTCTAGTTCCTGCATAGATGACAGTCAAACACAGGGCAGGTGTATAATGGGCTATTCACAGTATACATGTACGTTTATAGGAGTTGTCTTGTTTTTATTGTCTCACCCACAATGCATAGGCAAAACATAGGTACATGTATTACTTTTCTAATGTTATTGTAATAGTTGTTGGTGGTGGTAGTGGTGTAGGTGTCAGCATTAAGTTTCTGAATTTAGCTCAGTTTCTGTGACTGTTACATGTACAGTCACAGTTGTGAAGGGTACAGCTCATCACTGTCAAAAGGAGGTCACATTGAAATTTTTCAGGCCTCAGCGCCACTCCTTTTGTGAGTAAAATGGTCACAATGTGCAACTTAAAATTCAGAATTGGTGAGTGAAAATGGTCAACTGGTTGCCTTCTGGCCCATAAGAATCACAATGCAGCAACATGAAAATGACATGAGCTTTTCTAATTTCAAGTGCATACCACATTTTATGCTGAGAACATTTGGCAGATGCAGTTTAATTTACAGCATAGTCTCTTTTTGATTGTGAGAATGCCAGTTCATACAGTAAGTTGCCATTTTACATGTGACTAGTTCGGCTTACATCCTATTTAAAGTGACCAGTCTAATACATGACCAAAGATGTCGACTTCATTTAATAGTAAGGATCTCGATAAATGCAGAAATGGAGACAAATATGGAAAATTTAGTCACCAGTAAAATTACTGTCAAACTACCACAAATGCAGGCTTTATTAATATTAACTATCTTCAGAAGAAAATGAAGGTTAAGGCCTTTTAGCAATGAATTTGAGGCCAGGTAATATATAGAGAGATGGTTTAGAGAACTCCAAATGGTGACTTTTAATGACTGGCCTGAGGTTGAAACATATGATGACTGTTGACACTTCTGTCAGACAGATCTGGATATACTATTAAAAAATAACTTTATGTTTTTTGTGTAATTATTCTTTAATTGATCTTGACTAAAACCATAACATTTTGTCATCTTTTACTATTAATTAGCCACTCATTGGATATTTGCTCTCATCGTCTTAGGTGACCAAGCTATTAGGGCTTGGCAACCTAACAATCGAAATGGACACTTAACATTTTCAAGTACCGTGTATACTCGTGTATACTCGTGTATAAGCTAATACCAACAGCAAACTGCATAGATCCAGATTTGCCATCGCATAATGCGTTAGCAGATCTGGGTCTATGCAGTTTGTAAGGACTAACCAGTAGAACAAACAACATAGACCCTGATCTGCTGGCGCATTATGCAATGGCAGATCAGGGTCTATGTTGTTTGCATTTGGACCCAGCCTATATGCAAGTATATACGGTAGGTTGCCCTATGGCTACTATAGTTGGATAGGTACTTGTAGTGCCTTTATTAACTTCACTGGGTATTTGGAACATGCTTCAGCAGAGCAGGCAAGACACGGCATTCTGCATAATTATTGTATACCTTTATAGCAGTTGTTTGGTTTTCAGGTTGTTGTTGTTGTTGTTAACTTGTGTTTTTATATTTGCTAGTGTAGAGAAATACCTCTCTATCAAGTCTGTATTGTTGGTCAAGGAGCCCTGTGTGACAAAGTGGTCTAAGGCACTTGCCTTTAAATATCACTGACATCTCAAGTGTCCACGTGGGTTTGAGTCTCGGGCTTGGCCAGCTTGGGTATGTGAGAAAACTTGCCAGTAGCTTCCCGTGGGTTGGTGGTTCTTCCCAAGGTCTTCCCGAGTTTTTCCTCCACCAAATATACTCGCTGCCATGTATAGCATATCATGTGCTGAAAAATGGCATTAAATCCACAAAAAAACGAAACTGTCGTATTCACCATAGATGCAGATTGGAATGAAGATAGGATGTAGTACCTTAATTCTCTAATTATAAGTTGCCCACCATTCTACCCCTGTTTCGAAAGTTTTGCCCATCGATGAAGCCATCCCTCACTTTTTAAGCGATTTACAAGCCTGGTTCAGGCCATCAGAGCTTTCATGGAAGAAATACTGTTTTACAGTGGGAAATAGACAGTGAACAGTTATTTCATGGTTAATCAGGTGACAGACCAAACTGTTTGCCCTGAGGTGCTATGTATGGACAATCAGTTGTTTATTGTCTGAGACCATAGGCAGAGGGAAATAGAACAGCTAGTTGTGTTGTACACATCAGTAAGAGTCAAATAGTTGAGTTTGTTCCCGGCATATAACATAAATGTTTTATTACCTAATTTAGCTAATACTTCAGAGAAAAAAGAACTGTTGTCTGTTTATAAACATATCAGGAGCGCTTCTGGTTGGACTTGTCATTTCATGAATATTTCTAAATGCCAGTCATGCATAACTCTCAGTAGAACTTTGAACATGGAAGTTCTGGCCCACATTTCCTCAAAAATGAGAGTCCATTATTGTTTGGCTTGCCTTATCACAAATTTGACATAGCGATCACTTTGGCATCAGTGTGTTTGTCTGTCCATTTGTATGTCCATTCATACCCAGGATTAAGGTCAGTGTTAAAGTTTTATAGATTAAGCTCATTGTTAAAAGTATTTAATTTCTAGCAAAATTTAGCTAAGACTTGCAGAAAAAGAAGAACTGTAGTCTGTAAGCACATTCGTTTAATGGAAGCTCTTGTGGTTGGGCTTGTTCATTTCATGAATATCGTAGTTTCTGTATGTTTTAGGAGGGCATACAAATAAATCACTTTTTCTGTCCTAGAAAATAAAAAAATATTTCATTCAGTGTCTGAAAACAGACGAATGATAAATCAAAGCCCAAGTAACCAAACCTTGTGATGTACATGTACAATATGAAACTATCCCTTAAGTCACCACGCAAAGTAATACCTTACATGTACATTAATGAATGAAAACCAACATTACAGCTGTACTTGCCTAGTTTCATATACTGTCTATACTCGCATATAAGCCGATACCAGCTGCAAACTGCATAGACCCAGATCTGCCATCGCATAATGCGCCGACAGATCTGGGTCTATGCAGTTTGTAAGGACTAATCAGTAGAACAAGCAACATAGACCCTGATCTGCTGGCGCATTATGCAACAGCAGATCAGGGTCTATGTTGTTTGCATTTGGACAAGAATTATAAGCTAGTACATACGGTAGTTTGTTTCAGTCCACAAGAAAATGCAAGCGTTTTGAAAAACACAACTTTTCCCATGAAGCAAAATAATGTGCCATATTTTAATCCCTCACCATCGTCTTCCACCCATGAAAATCTCAATAAATATACAATGTTACTCAGATTGGTTGCAGAGTTTGTCATTAAGTACAACCAAAATAAAAATAAATATAGGATGAATTACGATTGTAATTTTCTACATAGTAAAAGAAGTAGTGTATTTTGGTAGTTGGTAGGATAATAGAAGGTCAGTCATACATGTAAATATTACTAACAGAACCTGCATACTGATCCCAGTTTGTATGGTCCAGCACCAAAACTTATATAAGACTAATAAATAGTAATCTAAATTACATGTACATTCCAATGCTTATAAACTCATAACAATATATAAGACATAAAATAATGACCTATTTTTGGTTGTTTTTTTTATATGTAATTATCCACTTAAACTAGTTCTTATTTACACGACTGGTAGGTGACTGTGTTCTGGTTGTAGTATTTTGCACAATGGAAGTGTTAAAAGAAAGATTTTTATTTTAACAGTTTTCTCTTTTAATAAATGGTGCCATTGTTCAAATGTTTTTACAATTGAAATTTTTTTCTCTGCAGGTGAGTTATATCCATTTTAAACAAATGTTATTCATTATATCAGTGTCAGTGATCTAATGAATGTTGAAATGTGGTTCTCACAATTTTCGAAAATTTTAATTCATACAAGTAACTTGTCAAGGCTATTTATGATGATAAGTAAGCCAAAAACAGTATTAGTCTTGTCTGTCTTTTCTTATCCTTGTAGAACAACAGTTTTGTCTGAAAACATCAGTGCATAAATGCAATTATTTTAAATCAATGTCTGAAGACATACTGGTACAGAAAATATGGTACCATCATTGACCCAAATATCTGGACACTAAGAAATAATTACTGTACTAATAAAAATTGTAGATTTTCAAAATATTGTCTGGAAAATTAATATCTTTATTTGGCACAGTTTTGTATTGAATAGCCGGGCAAGTACAGTGTCTAGGTAGTTAAACCAGGTTGCATTATATCCTTGCTTGCCAATAAAGAATTCTTGCATGATAATATTTTAATGTTCTTATACAAATAAGAATTCCAGTTATATTTCTGGTGTTTGCTTTTCTTTTTATTTGTAAAACTCTGACAGTCTCTTCATCATGTACATGTACTGCCATTGGTGGTAAATATGGGTGGAAACTTAGTCTATGAACATGACCCAGTTCTAACATCGATATTGTTTCATAACATAAAGATTGTCTTTGACAACAGAATGTATCACTGAAGTAATATACATCTATTCAAATTATCTTACCTCAGAAAATCTGAAAGATGATCCATATTTTCCTTCAGAATTGCTAGAAGTGATCTCGACACTAAAACTCTGAATATGGCAATCATTGCCCTCAATATGTTATGGAGCCAAATCACTTAGACTGGTTCAGGAAGACCAAACTGACTACATCGTAAATGAGGTTACCAAGAAGAAATATGTCACTGAATAAATCTGAGACTACAAGAACTTGTGAACTCATGTGTCAGAGATGTTGATCACTTTATCAGAAATAAATGTAAACCCAGTTTAGTTTTCTGGAAAGATAAAGCAAAAATAATAACCTGCATACATATTTAATCACTTTTAAGTTAATCCACTATAGTGAGAATAGGAATTGATGTGCATGAATGCTTTTTCTCCCTTTGTTTGCTCTTCAGGGGCAATATAAAAGAAGCCTGTAATGACATGTCAGCTCGATGTGATGCTGATGATTGTTTATTTTACAGTTATCGAAGTGATTAATTAACACCGCCAACTGTCTCAAGATGAAAGGTTGTTTTTCCTTTATCATTACCTTTAACAAGCTTGTGGTTCGCTTTGTTTAGGCATCTGCTTTAAGCACGAGCTATGGAGCATGTCAGCTGTTTTTATTGCTGCCTATTGACAACACCTTTGGTTAATCCACCTGATAATTAGGGTAATCAAAGCAGTTTCACGGCCTGAGGGTTCACTGGGTTCACTATTCATTCACTAGTTTTTGAGTATAGGTAAAGATTATTTAGTTTACGTTTTGACTTGAATTTTTTTCTTTGACAACTTAAAAAAAAAATCTTGGTGTCTGGATATTTTTTGTACTATCTAAAATTATTACAGATTTTGAAAATATTGTGTCTTGAAAAGAGGAGGGTGCGATTTTTGGGGTTAATTAAGGTAGTTGTAATTGACAGTTTAATAGCAGCAATTACTTATCCTGTCGTTCATGTTAGCTATCCCATTTTCGTACCGAAAATCACCGTCCGTTCGATGTGAATACGTCCTCCCAGAGTGGAGAAAAGGTAAGAATGCACTCTAGTCTGTACCTCATTTAGGCTTGCCTAAATATGTCATCTTTTTCACAGCACCAGAGAAAAAATTGTGCCTGCAGCAACTTACCGCATTAGCAGTCTCCATTCTGCAGTTCACAATAAGTCTTGGTGTTGCACTATCCATTCCATATATTTATTGTAAACTTTCCCCTTTTTAATTTTAGAACTTCGTTCTTTAATGGGTATCCAAGGCTACCTCGTGTATTCCACCCCTTGCGGGTGGAAACACTCACCCAATTTACTGATATACAACTGAGGCACGGGTAAGTCTCTGTGTTTTGAAATATAACAACAGGCCTTGCCTTGCCTAACATAGAGGACAGCGTCTTCCTCTTTCTTCATAAGAAAAAGTGACCATTATCTGTAAATTGTCACGTATATTATTAATGTCCGCACCACTTATTGCCTGGTCATTGCATATGTGTCTGCATGTTCTTTAAATAAAATTCAGTGTGAAATATTTTATTTCTCGACGGGGAAAAAGACCTTGTGCATACAGGTACTTAATGCATACACAGTGGTGTACGGGATCCATCATTTACCTCATACATACAGGTACCCAATTGACCTCGTGCATACAGGTATGCACTACATACAAACAGGTGAGTTTAGTGTGACACAACAAGGTGAGTTTATTGTGACATTTATTAAATATTGTCATTACTTCTATTTTCAGAAATAATGTCAGAACAGTCTATGGGGAAGTGTGGCCACAAGAAGGGCTCTTATGACACTCACCCAGACTGGATATAGTGCTCCAAGTGCACAAAACAAAAAAAAGGTTACACACCTTGCAATTTATGACCTTCTGGCACCTGGAATCTAGACAGTGTATATGCCTCAGATAGCGAGTTGCTCCCTCCTGTTAGGGAGGTGGATCATCACAACAGCGGGTCGCTCCCTCCCGTTAGGGAAGTAGAGTACCATAACAGCGGGTTGCACCCTACCGTTAGGGAAGTAGAGCACTGCAACAGCGGGTTGTGCCCTCCCGTTAGGGAGGTTGAGCACTGCGACAGCTGGTCGCTCCATCCAGTTAGGGAAATAGAGCACTGCAACAGCGGGTTGCGTCCTTCCGTTAGGGAGGTTGAGCACCGCGACAGCAGGTCGTATTTTCTCGTTAGGAAAGTAGAGCACAGTGGGTCGTGCCTTCCAGTTAGGGAAGTAGAGCACCACATCAGCAGGTTGCGCCTTCCCGTTAGGGAAGTAGAGCACTGCGACAACGGATCGTGCCCTCCCATTTGGGAGGTAAAGCACCGCAACAGCGGGTTGTGCCCTCCCATTAGGGAGGTAGAGCACCGCAACAGCAGGTTGCACCCTCTTATTTGGGAGGTGGAGCACTGCGAAGATGAACTGCTCCCTCCCTTTAGTGAGGTGTAGCAATGCAAACACATCTCATGCTCATGGTAGCATGTTGCTCCCTCGTTTCGGGGTAGTGATATAACAGTCAAGATGACTTCTCTGATTATCACTCGTTGGCCTCACTGTATGGGGACAGAGTATGGACTGAGTACCCGCCTCTACTGTCCCATCCTGTGCAGGATTGGGAGTCTGCCCACTGGGCTCAGACTAGGGAAGGGAAATGGATCGGCATCCCCCCCAATCCTATTATCCCAATGTATCCTTATGGGATGTGGGGCCCTCCACCTCAAGGCCCTTGGTCCACTATGCCCCCGTGGGCTACTGGACCTTGCCCTCACAGTCGAGGTGATGCTGCGGCTCGTGTCCCGCCATCACCTCCTCACCAGGTGGCTCCAGTGTGGAAGGCTAGAGGTGTCACATCATCCAGGGTAGACAGGCAGTCTGGCCTCCCCACTGGAACTTGCACTGAACTATAGGCCATGGTGCAGAGTGCTCCTATGCCCCCTCCACATCGAGGGACATAGCGATGCCCACCACTCTCCGACTCAGAGTATACCAGATGATGACAATGTCCTCTCTATTCTTGTTGACTCAAATGAGTTCGAGACAGAAAACAGCGGCACTGACACCTCTCAGGCCCACCCCTTCCTCTCAGTTGGAAGTGGAGGAAGAGGTCTGGTCCTTTCATAAGAGTGTAAACAAATTGTGCCCCAACCATATGGCAAACAATCCAAAAAGATTCTTTCCATTATAGAAAAGATCTCCAGGGAGCAAACACAACCAGACCTCTTGCTTCTTCCTCATTCCCCAACGATTGAGGAATTCTCACAGAGGCTTTCGCTAGGCCAAAATGTAGCTCAGCAACGTCGAAGGTGGATTGTCCCTCCCTCGACATTGTGACCTCTGGTATCTTCTGCCAGTTACAGGATACATTTCTCAAAATGGCCTACCAAACCTCCCCAATTGCATGCTGAGGCAGCCAAAGTAGGCATTTCTATGGGAGCCTGGGCTTGCGTTCCAATTAAAACAATCGATGCCATAGAGCAGAAAACCTGGTTACTTGTAACCATTGCGTTGCATTCCGATCTATTCTCAGCATGCTGAGAGAGGCCTTCTTGAATCCAGCCACAATACAACGCGTGCTGGAAGCGGTGGCCTAGACATTCTGGCATGCGCTTCTGTTGCAATGGCTTTATCGGCGGAATTCTGCACATCTGCTGTTACATTGCATTGGACTCCTCGAAGGTCTTACTTAGCAGAGTAAAGACCTTCTAAGGGCTGCTCCGCTGGAAGCCCCGACCCTCTTTGCGGGCCTCATACCACCTGTGGCTTCTTGAGACTTGCTGGATCATCAGCATCGATCCTTTACATTCACTCCTGGTCCATCGCAATCGGCCAAGAAGTGTGTTAATGTGAATCGCCCTCAGGGGCCATCCGCCAAGTTCTTCAAGCAGACGCAATCCCAGCCCAAGCCGCAACCTCAAACTAAACCACCTCCTCGTATGTCGGGTCCATGGCGTCAAAGTCGCTGCAGACCCCAAAAGAGAAAGTTTATTATCCTCCTTCCTTTCCCACCGGAGGAAGGGGGGGACAGCCCTAGGGATCTAACCCCTCTCCTGCCGTGCATCCCCCTCCCGAACGTCCCCGTAGGTGTTCACCTAGGCCTCTTTTCAGAGACTTGGTCAAGCATTACGGACGATGGGTGGGTCCTCTCCAATGTGAACAAGGGTTATCGACTCCAGTTCGCGAACAACACCGCTATCAAGGACCCCGATTCTATTTCCCCAGTCCAATCTGGGGAAATTGAGGGAAGAGATGCACACCCTTTTGCAGAAAGGGGCAGTCGAGAGGGTCCTGAACGATCAGTCTTCCACCTTCTACTCCCGGATCTTCCTGGTCACCAAGAAAAGTGGGAAATTTTGGATCATAATTGATCTTCCGCACTCAACCAGTTTCTTCTGGAGGAACCTTTCAAGATGGAGACAACCTCATCGATTCGGAACGCACTTCGTCCGTCCGATTGGGCAGTCTCCATTGACCTTCTGGATGCCTACTTGCACATCCTGAATTTTCCTCCACACCACAAATATCTCTGGTTTTTGCTTAAAGCAGGAAGTTTTTCAATTCCGGGTTCTGCCGTTCGGAATCTCTTCTGCACCCAGAGTCTTCACCCGAATTATGGGAGTGGTTGCGGCCTACCTTTGATTACCATTGAGTAAGCGAATTTCATGCCTTGTCTATTGACACTTGCTGTCTCTGGGTTAACATGAATTACGATTCTGTCTCCCTCCTCTGCCAACCAGGATTTCTCGCTAAAAATCAATCACCTTCGGTAGCTCCATTACCTAGAGAGATCCCCAGTCTAAGTCAAATCTGTGCAGGGGATTATCCAGATAGACTCTTATGCCCTGTGAGGGCCCTCCGTTCTATCTTAATGCCTCCAAAGGAAAAAGGAAGGGTAGGGAACGTCTCTTCCTTCTCTTAAGGACTCTGTAGACATTCAGCTGCCACCATCTCCTGGTGGATTGTCACTAGAATCAAAAGAACGTATCAGTCCCTTACTGATCGAGACCTTTCCTTTAGGAAACTAAAAGCTCATGAGGTTCGAGCAGTTGCTGCCTCATGGTCCTACATTAATCTCTCCCCCTAAAATGACGCCATGAAGGCAGCTTTTGACGTTCCCATACTACCTTCTCCTCCTTTTATCTCCGCTCATTAGCACAACGGAGCGCAGGCATTTTTCTCTCAGGCCCATCATTGCAGTACAACATGTGACTCAGAGAGACACCAAACTTCTATAAGATGTACCTCTCCCTCTACGGTGAGTACATTACATTTTTCTCTGTTTTTTATCAGTTTAACTAGAGCATCAGCCTACTCCCCTAACTGACATTCAGCTAACAATAGCGACTGGATAAGTAATTGCTGCTATTAAAATGTAGTTTTTTGGGAGGGTAAAACTAATTTTAATTATGCAATACTTACCTGTCGCTGTTGTCGAATGCCCTCCTCCCACCCCGCTCTGATGTCTTGTGTAATCATCATCTATGAAAAAGATGACGTATTTAGGCAAGCCTAAACGAGGCACAGACTGGAGTGCAAAGGTCATTCTTACCTTTTCTCCACTCTAGGGGGATGTATTCACATCGAACGGATGGTGATTTTCGGCACGAAAATGGGATAGCTAACAATAGCGACAGGTAAGTATTGCATAATTAAAATTAGTTTTACCCCCCCCCCCCAAAAAAAACAAAACTACATTTATGCATAACTCTTAGTAGGATAGAATATTTTGAAAATGGAAACCCAGGCATTTACCCAAAACGCTGTCCATTACATCATTAGCTCACACCAGATTTTGACTACAGTGAGTCCAGGATCTGAAACTGCAGATCATGGAAGCAGGGACTTTCACTACAGGACACTCTGTCACATGCACATTTATGCATCAGGCAATAGTTTGTAGGTAAGTTTCAAGGGCGATCACTTGTTGTGGATTTTTCCCTAAGCTGCAGATTTATTACCAAGTTTTGCGGATTAGGGGCAGAATTTGCAATTTTGCAGATTTTTTCTCATTTTGAAATATGTGGAATTGTCTCTACACTTTTTGGGGAATTAATTACAATGATTGACCATGCACTAATAATTAAATAACTTCCTTGTTTTATTAGTTTCATGCAGCATTGTAAAAATTAATACATTAGAAGTAAAACACTTAATTGAATGGGAATTACACAGAGACTGTAATTTAATGTAGATGTATAAAATTGCATGTTAAGTTCATGTGTTATGACATAATGATAAAAAAAAAATGTTCAAGCACACTTTTTGCTACTCTCCTCTCCATTGGAATTTGCATGCAGCAAAGTTAAAGAGGTTTAACATTGTGCATTTGTACAGATTTTGGGGTGAACATTTTTGCATTGTGCATTTGTACAGATTTTGGGGTGAACATTTTTGCATTGTGCATTTGTACAGATTTTGGGGTGAACATTTTTGCATTGTGCATTTGTACAGATTTTGGGGTGAACATTTTTGCATTGTGCATTTGTACAGATTTTGGGGTGAACATTTTTGCATTGTGCATTTGTACAGATTTTGGGGTGAACATTTTTGCATTGTGCATTTGTACAGATTTTGGGGTGAACATTTTTGCATATTTGAGTTCTTGCAGTCATCCTGATTTTCCCCTGCATGCAACTATTGCCAATGATCAGTTTTTAAGGCAAATAGAAAAATCCCAGGAATAAGAAATAAATGGTTCACAATAAACAAAACAGCATCAAGTAATAAAACAAGCTGTTTTTCAACATGATATAGTTAATGAATTGAATGAAGTAAAGCCTAATTAATGTTGGCACTTTTGTTTTGCTTCGACAAGAAAACAGCTGAGGTGAATACAGTATTTGCCCCATGATAAGACCAGGGGACCAGACAGATGAATTTATCAGATTGGCTAATTATCAGACATGGATAACCTTAGTAAATATTGCCAAAATTTTTAAAAAAATGGGCAGGTGGGCTTATGAGCAGGCATGGTCTTACCATCAGATAAATATGATAGCTTCTTCTTAAGCATTTTTGGTACATTAAATAATAATAATAATAATAATAATAATAATAATGACTTAATAGAGCGCTTATTCTTTTAAAAAGCTCTAAGCGCTTTACAACATAACGTTAACACATAAAGGCATTTAAAAAAAAAAAAACCAGTTTGCATACAGACAACATATAAAAACATGAAAATATCTCACAAACAATATCAAAAACAAATGAGTTATTATACACAAAACAACATGAAACATGAATTTACAATACATCATTTAAGTGAAAAGTTGCTTATACTAAAATTACATGCTTTGGATCAGAAAAGCACACTCCTGATTGGAGGTACTTTTTTGCCTCTAATTTTCATATTTTAGCAGTGTTTTGTGAAAACAATATAGTACATCAAAGACACTAAAGTGGTCACTATTTATTATAGCTGTTTTAATAGCAGAAATATCTCACCTTTCGTTATTGCGTGGCTTTTACTTTTTTGTGTCGAAAAACCTCATCTGTTCGATGTGAATACATCCTCCCACAGAGTGGAGAATAGTCAATAAGACACAGTCCACTCATGCACCTCAAGGATGCCATGTTGATGTATGTGTCGTAGATTGTGATGAGAGAAAAATTGCTTGTTGCAAGTGTTTTACAGCATTGCAGTCTTCCCTTCAACAATATTATATTTCAGTGTTACATTCATCTGTTCTGTATTCTGTTTATATGCCAGTAATCCCTGCTCCCTTTTACAATTCTGGAAGGGACATCTTGGGTTACCACATTGTATTCCACCCTTTAGGGGTTAGGGTGCACCTCTCTTATCAATATGCAATTGGTTACGGGCCCATCGCAATTGGCCAGGATGCATACTAATGCAAATCATGCCAGGGGCCATCCGCAAAATTCTTCAAACAGATGCAGCCTCAGTCAAACCAGCAACCTCAAATAAGACCTCTTTCTAGACAGTCGGGTCCAAGGCGTGGTCATTGACAAATCGCTAGGAGGAAGTTCTCTAACCCGCTTTCCTTTCCTAAGGAAGGAGGGGGGGGACAGCCCTAGGGACTCGCACCCTCTCCTGCCATGCATTCCTCTCTCTAACATCCCCGTCGGTGCTTGTCTAGGCTTCTTTTCAGAGGCTTGGTCAAGCATCACAGATGATGGGTGGGTCCTTACTCTTGTGAGCGAGGGTTACCAACTTCAGTTTTGGGAACAATTCCCTCTGTCAAGGATCCCCATGTTCTTTTACCAGTTCAATCTGGTGAAATTAAGGGAAGAGGTGCACAACCTGGGGCAGTCTCGAGGGTCCTGAATGATCAGTCCCCCACATTTCATATCATAATTGATCTATTCCCTTTAAACCAGTTTCTTCTGGAGGAACCTTTCAGGGTGGAGACCACCTCTATATGGAATGCAATTCATCCATCAGATTGGGCGGTCTCCATTGACCTTCAGGATACCTATTTGCACATCCAGATATTTCCTCCACATCGCAAATACCTCTGGTTTTGCAATTCCGGGTTCAGCTGTTTGGAATCGCTTACACATCCAGAGTCTTCACCTGAGTTATTTATGGGGGTAGTCACCGCAATCCTTCAATTACTGGGAACCCCGATTTGCCAGTATTTCAACAACTGAAATATGCCCCTTCTCTTTGTATGGAGGTCTGGAACCTCATCCACTGGCCACCTCAGAGAACATCACCCTCTGAGTTCACCACATTCTTGGAAAGAAGAACATATTAGTGGACAATCAGTCCAGATCATGCAAAATAGTCTTCATGGAATGGTCTCCACTGCTCAATAATAGAATCCCTTTTCTCATTATGGGGAAAGCCTCTGGTGGACTTGTTTGCGACTAGGCTCAGCAACAGACTTCCCTTTTACATTTCTCCAGTCCTTGACCAGAAAGCATGTGCAGTGGATGCATTCAGTTTCCAGTGGGATCATCTGTTCGTGTATGCCTTACCACCGTTCCGACTGCTACATCAAGTTCTACAAAAAGTAAGAACTTCCATTCTCATAGCCTCACTGTGGTCCCAATGATTGTGGTTCAGTGATCTTTTAGACCTGTTGATAGATCAACCCAAGTCTCTACCTCACAGGAGGGATCTTCTGTCACAACACAGGGGCTCCCTCCTACACAACAGCCCTCACACTCTCCACCTTCTCGATTGGCTCATCTCGAGCAATCTAACCACCAGAACAAGTTTTCGGGTTGGGTTGCCAGTTGCATCATTCAGGCTAGGAGATTTTCTACATCCAAGGTCTATGATTCCAGATGGAGAATCTTCTATGGTTGGTGCAGTAGGAAACATGTTGATCCTAGCTGTCCCTCTATAACTTCATTGCTGATTTCCTTTTGTTGCCTTTTGGGACCAAAAGATGTTCAGTATTGACTATCCAGGGCTATAGAGCTGCCATTTCCAACATACGCATTCAGGGCACATTCTCTCAGGGCACAGCAATCGATTCGGATTCGCACTTTGCTGATCTCATTAAGAATTTTGAGCTGCAGAGACCTGTTTCCTGCTCTCTTATGCCCAGATGGAATCTGTCTTGTGTTTTATGGTCTTTAACCAAAACCCCCTATGAACCATTGAGTTAGGCTTCCTTTCAGGACCTACATGTAACACTCAAGACTGTTTTTAGTCACCTTGGTGTCTGCAAGAAGACGGAGTGAGATTCATGCCTTGTCTATTGACACTGGCTGTCATTGGTTTAATGGGAATTACGAATCCTTTTATCTCCTTTGTCAACCAAGAATTTTAGCCAAAAATCAGTTACCTTCGGTAGCCCCAGTACATATCGAGATCCCCAGTCTCAGTTGTATCTGTGCTGGGGATGATCAAGATAGGTTTTTATGCCCAGTTAGGGCACTGTGTTTCTATCTTTCTATAGGGCTCCATTGATATTTCGGCTTACACTATTTCATAGCGGATTGTCAACACAATCAAAAGAGCTTATCAATTCCTTACCGATAGAGACCTTTCCTTACTGATAGAGACCTTTCTTTTATGAAACTAAAAACCCATGAAGTTTGAGCCGTCACTGCCTCATGAGCCTATGTTAATCATTCTTCATTGGAGGATGTCATGAAAGCAGCATTTTGGCGATCCCATACTACCTTCTCCTTCTACCTCCGCTCGTAGGGACAACAAAGCGCAGGCATTTTTTCTCTGGGACCCATTGTTGTGGCACAACATGTGGCCCAGAGGGACACCAACATTCTGTAAAGTGGATCTCCCCCACAAATGGGGAGTACATTCCATTTTTTTTTATTTTATCAGTTTAACACATCAGCCTACCCACCTAACTGATAATTCAGCTACATAATAGCGACAGGTAAGATATTGCTGCTATTAAAATATAGTTTTGGAATGGTGAAACTAATTTTAATTATGCAATACTTACCCGTCACTATTGCTGAACGCCCTCCTCCCAACCTGCTCTGATGTCCTGGCATAATCATCGTCTATGAAAAAGATTACTGTTCTGCACGGTTCATGAATGGACAGTGTCTTATTGACAAATTCTCCACTCTGTGGGAGGTTGTATTCACATTGAATAGACGAGGTTTTTCAACACGAAAAGAAAAAGCTACACAATAGTGACAGGTAAGTATTGCATAATTAAAATTAGTCCTCCCCCCCCCAAAAAAACTACATTTTTCTTGTCTGAGCAAATGATTTTTTTCAAACATTTCAAATGATTTTTTTTGTTTCAAATCAGCTGAGAGTTAAAGCTAATGCAGAAAAGCCCAAAATTTATCCCAGCACCAATGACAGAGGATTGTAAAATAATAGAGGAACTTTTTTCTTAGAAATTGTCATTGGGATCCAGGTTAAGAAGGCCTTAGTGTAAATGTAATTTCTGTACCCCCCACACTCACATTATTCTCAGTCAGTAGGGGCTAGCGTTTCATGATTTTATTGTGTTATATACAATATTACAAAAAATTATATCTGTACCTTGTACTATACAATGCAATGTTTTTTTAACAGTTTTGCTTTATTCACCCTTAGCAACTGTATCTGCCAAGGACAAGTTGGTTAAGTACAATCAATATGTTATACAACATGTTTACCAGAATAATAGTAAAAGTTGCATAAGGGTTGTTTAGGGTTTTCACTGTTAGCTTTGATATTGTCACTTCTGTGTTGTCTACAAATCATTTCTTTATTTATCTGTTATACCCTCAATCCATCTACTAGACTGTGTCCATCCATCTGTCCATTAACACAGCACTAAATCATTGGGTGGAAATTCATATGAAATTTGATAGATATCTGATTCCTAAAGTAACCATCTGCAAACTGGTTATTATTCTTGGCTCTGTCCTGTCGCCTAGCTTGGCTCCTTAGGAAAGGTCAGAAGAATGGAAGACACCTCATGTATTTTGTATTGCATTGTTGGTTATGGCCTGTGGTTCACTGTCTGTGGGTAAGGGATGTTTGGTTTGGTTTTGTGGGGTTTAATGCCATTTTTCAGCACATGATAGGCTATACATGGCGGCCAGTATATTTGGTGGAGAAAGAACCCGGGAAGACCATGGGAAGAACCACTGATCCAAAGGAAGCTACTGGTTAGCTTTCTCACATAACCACGCTGGTCGAGCTGGGACTCAATCCCATGCAGAATGAGGTGAGATGTGAGTGATCTCTAAAGGCGAGCGCCTTAGACCACTCGGGCCCCCAGATGAGGGAGTAATATGTAATATAAGGAGTGTGGATTTCCAATGGAAAAGTCATCAGTGTTTCTCAGTTTGAAATTTTGAAATTTTTACTTGGCTGTTAAAATCAATTACATATAGCTGTGTGAATAATATGTTTAATATTGGTTATGTTTGTCACAGCTCTACATGAACTTCAACTTGTACATGTATCTCAATCTTTTATGACTTTTCTAATAGTACATGTACATCCTAGACTTTACTTTCCTAGACAGTACATCCTGTTTTATGAAATGCTTATACTCAAGGAGTCATGTCCCGTATGACAACAGTGAATTAAATTTGGTTCAAGATAAAATAACCATGCATTGTGAACAACTGACTGGCACCTGTTGAGTTTACTTCCTGGTTTGAATCATGAACCATTTTAACTTATATATAAGCTGAGACCCATGTCCCTAATGTGACCAATCATGATTTACTGTTACAGTGTTATCTCTTTTAGAACTTTATCATTCTTGCTGGATCAAATTTACTTCCTGATAATTATTGTATATGCAGGTGTTGATACTATGGATAAGTGTGTGGTACAAGTTGACTTCTTAGTAAGACAATCCATTTGCTGTGGAAACTATACTTGTTTACTTAAATGTCAGCTATGTTACTTCATCTTTTTTTTTTAGCTCTGGTCATAGACCAGAAGGGCTTATGGGATAGTTTTTTGTGTGTTGTCTGTCTGTCGATTAGCACAAGTTTGTTATTGCTACTCCTAAACTACTTAGAGGATTGCCGTGAAACTGTACACACACATTCATCCCATGGTCTAGTTGGTTGTAAATGAAAATGGTGCTGCTCGGACATCCAGCATAGCCACCACAGTGGCCATCTTGAAAATCTTAATCACTACTCCTCCTAAATGGATGGTCATATCAAGATGGGGTTTTCACTAAAAGACTTCATATGATGTCGAGTTGGTCCTGAATGAAAATGGTGCTTATCTGACATCCAGTATGATGGCCATGGCAGCCATCTTGGAAATCATTTTATCACTACTAAAGAACGGAAAGTCATATTGACATTGGGTTTCACCAGAAGACTTTTTATGATATCTAGTTAGTCCTAAATGAAAATGGTGCAGATCTGCTGTCAAATATGGCTGCCACTGTGGCCAGCTTGAAAATCTTGTTATCACTACTTCTCCTGAATGAATGGTCATACAGTATCAGCATGAATTTTTCACTAAAAGACATCTTATGATGTTATGTTGACCCTAAATTAAAAAATGGTGCTGCTCTGATGTCCAGTATGTGGTCATCTTGAAAATCTTGTTTTAGCTACTCCTCTTAAATAGAAAGTCATTTTAGCATAGGGTTTTCATCAGAAGAGTTCTCATTGTGTCTGATTGGTCCTAAATGTAAATGACTAACCCTCAATATGGCCACCATGGTGGCTATCTTGAAAATATTGTTATATCTACTCCTCCCAAATGGATGGCTATATGAACATGGGGTTTTTCACCAATGGGCTTCTTATGGTACCTAGTTGGTCCTAAATGAAAATGGTGCCAGTCATACATCCAATATGGCTGCCATGATGGCTGTCTTGAAAATCTTGTTGTCACTACTCCCTCTGAATGGATGATCATTATGACATTGGGGTTTTCACCAAAGACCTCTAATGATGTCAACTTTGTCCTGTATGAATATGGTACCAATCTGACATCCAATATGTCCACCACAGCAGCTAATTTGAAACTCTTGTTATTGCTGAAGAATATCAGAGATGGTTTCAGCACTCAGCAGTTAAAAGAAAAAAATGGTTTTATCTTGAATTTCTGGAAATTCATTTCGCTTAGTAGAGCATGAGTCCCTTCAAGAGACTCTAGTTTTTTAAACTCATGTTCTACTTTTTTTTTTTCCACTAAAAGAGGTCCTAATGGGAGAATAGTCAACATACTAAGTGAGCAACCCACAATAAATAAAGTATTGTTATTATAATAATTATTATTATTAGGGCTAATTAAAATCTGGTAGAGTTTGAATAGGAGAGAGAGAGAGAGTAAATCATTGGTAAGACATATGGATTACTTTTCTGATGGCATTGTTGTTGTTGTTGTCATTGTTGTTGTCATAGGTTTCCATGTCAAGATAGTTAAGTTACTCTGGCACCATTGTATGTATAGTCGTGAAACTTGATGGGTATATTCAAATTAGAGGGTACTATTAAAAAATAGAAGCAAAATTAGGTCACTGTGACCTACATGTAGTTTTGAAGCTTTATCGGTTAAGTTCTTGTACTAGCTCAGTTATTCTGAGACTGTTTTATGTACAGTCATGACTCTTGTGGGTGTATTCATCTTGGAAGGTTCTAGTCACCATTGGCAATGTAGGTCACAATTATCTACTGTTCACATTCCAATGATTCTGTTAAATTTTTCATTTGGAACAGTTTCTCTGACACCATTGTGAGTATAGTTACATGTATGAAATTTGATGGGTATATTCATCTTACTACTCACCAAAGGTAAATGTACATCATAGTGGCCTAAATTTCTTGCTCCAGTAAATATGTTACGTTTTATCATTTGTTTCAGATACTCTGACACTGTTTGATGTACAGTCATGAAACTTTGAGTGTATTCATCTTGGAGGGTACTAATCACCGTGGCTAAAAGTACATGTAAGTCACGATAACCTTCTTTTCAAGTTCCAGCAATTTCTTGTTGCATTTAGCTCAGTTTCTGTGACACTGATGTGTGTGCAATTCTTAAAACTTAAAGGGTGAATTCATCTTGGAGGGTAATACTCACCACAGGCAAAAGTAGGTTATGATGAGCTATTTTTCAAGCTCTAGTGTTTGCGTCAAGTTTTTGTATTTAGCTCAGTCATGAAACCTGACGGGTGTATTCATCTGAGAGAGTACTAGTCACCAGATGCAAAAAAGTAGGGTAGGGTGACTTTTTCATGACCAAACATTTAAGTTTTTGCATTTAGCTCTTTTTCTGACACTTTTGTATGTACAGTCATGAAATTTGATGGGTGTATTTTTTATATTATTGTCACACCTGTTAATCATAGGCAAAAATTAGGTATCATTTTTTTGATGGCATTGTTATTGTTGCTGGCATAGGTGCAAACATTATGGTTTTGTATTTAGCTCAGTTTTCCTGTCATGAAATATGATTGGTATATCCATCATGGAGGGTGCTGCTTATTACAGGCAAAAGTGGTCACAGTGACCTACAGTGCACACTCCCGTAATTGGATTTAATTTTTGCATCCAGCTTAGTTTCTATGACACTGTTGGATGTACAGTTATGAAACTTAGCAGATGCATTTATCTTTAGGCATATTTCTCTCAATGGACTAAAGTACATATTGATCAGTGACCAACTTTTCTTGCTCTGGTGACCTTGCAAGGTTTGTGGATTTTTCCATGGCAGAGTAGGTCAGACATTGCATTACAAGGGATTCTTGTTAAGTAAGGCACTGATATATGTACTCTTTTACTTGTTTATTTACTCAGAGACTATGCAAAGTCGTAATCATAGGTTCTAAATTTAGTACTTCAGAAAAGTAATGCTAATGTACAGATAAATTCAGTAGTAAGTTATTTAACAACTCTAAATATTATAAAATCTTCCTGTTCTTTTTTCTTCAGAATGAAGTTGGTCTTTTTTTTCTATAATAAAAATAACCCTATGGAATACCATTGCCCGCATTCATTTGTAAGTCAGGAATCCCATATGCAACTCCAGAAGTTGTTTATTTCCAGGTTTCTTTCCAGATCTCTACTGTACACCAAAAGCATATTAGTACTGTAAGAGACAAGGAACCAGTCTACCCCTCATGGTTGTAAAAGAATTACCACTTGTGTGTCATAAAAATTGGACACATAGCAGTGTTTGATCAGGTTTTCTTTGCTATCATTGAGAAATTGGTAGAAATTGAATAACACCGTTATCCAGTGGAAAATACAGTTCTTAGCCTTAATTTAGTGCATGGCATCAGGCTTCCATTTCAGTATATGAACTGCACGTATCAGGCTGCTGTTTTGTATGTGCCATGTACTGTTAATGTGTGATTTACGTTCATTTTTGCCTGAATAGAACACAGACTACTATTAATACATATTTCATGTATATAGTTTTGTTGAGTCAGTATGTTTCAGAGGTGCTGTAGTGACTCAGTGGTTAGCATGATTTGTGACCAGAAGGGTGCAGATTTAAAACCTTCCCAATCCAGGCCTGGTCGGCTGCCGTGATATATACTGCGGAATGCACTTTACTCCAACTTACAAAGAGTCCAAAAATGTCTACTAGACCTCTCAGCCATGGCACAGTGCTTCAAAGCTCTTATATTCCCCACTGTTTTTATATGCCTGACATAAGGCGGAGTGTATTATGTTTTTATATGCCTGACATAAGGTGGAGTGTATTATGTTTTGTTACCTGTATGATGTTGACCCTCTGTCTGTCCAGCCATCTGTTACCAATTTCATTTCTGCACAAAAAACATTGAGTTGTCCACAATTACCAAACTTAGATGATGGCTTGCACTCATGGTAAGGAAGAACTCTATGGAAATCTGCATAATAACTCAAGTTCTCCACCATCGACATTTACCAGACTTTGTGGATATCGTGCATTTGGGGTAAGGAAGAACCCCATTGATTTTAGGGTAAAAAGGTCAAAGGTCAAGGCTACTCTTATGAAAGAAGAAAAATGGTTTCTGTACAATAACTTAAGTTCTCCACCATAAACAGTTACCCAACTTTGTGGATAGCTTACACTTGGTGTAAGGAACATTTTGTTTGTTTTAATGACACTTTTAACACATTATTGGCTATATCATAACCCTATAGATATTTGAGTGAAAAGGTCAAAGATCAAGGTCACTGTGACTGAAAGAATAAAAACGGTTTCTGCATAACATTAGTTCTATATCACATTTGTGCACCAGAGTTTATGGATGTCTTGCACATGGGGTAAGGAAAAAGCCTGTCAGTTTTGGGGTAAAAAGGTCATGGTCACTGAGTTAAAGAAGAAAATGGTTTACGCACCATAACATTAGTTCTGCATCACTGAACTGGATAAACTTTATGGATGGTATACACTTGGGTTAAGGAAGAAGCTCATTGATTTGAGGGTGAAAAAGGCCAAAGGTCAAGGTCATTGTGACTGAAAGAAGAAAAGTTATTTACATTGAAGGCTATTAAGCACTGGGCCTTTTACAGTACTCTTCCTCAATATTATCAGAGAAGTTTTTAGCATACATGTCTCTTAGTTTACTTAGGAAAGTACTGTCTATACTCGCTTGTAAGTCGAGTCAAGCTGCAAACTGCAAAGACCCTGATCTGCCATCGCATAATGCGCTAGCAGATCTAGGTCTATGCAGTTTATAATTACTACTTAGTAGAACAATCAACATAGACCCTGATCTGCCAGCGCATTATGAGACGGCAGATTAATGTTTATGTTGTTTGCAGTTGGACTTGACTTATGCGTGAGTATTTATGGTATTAAATGAAATATTGTCAAAAGAACTTAAATCAACATATTCCCTTAAACTCTCCAACGCTCCGAACCATCATCTACAGCTGCATTTATAGCGTTTTAGGTAAATTTTCTAGCACATAATAACACGTACAAATACGCATACTCACACATTGCAGTGACACTATATTGAACAGCACATAATAACACATACAAACACATTGCAGTGATACCATATTGAACAGCACATTATCACATACAAACAACCTACTCACACATTGTAGTGATACTATATTGAACAGCACATAATAAAACATACAAACACACATACTCTCACATTGCAGTGACACTGTATTAAACAATAAATCACCTGTACTACCCAGTACACAGATTTATCCCCACAGTTAATTGACACACATTCACAATGCTGACCTAAATTCTAGTAATTTCAGAGTGGTGAGTTTACTAATACACTGTAGTAGTCAGTACCTGCAATGGAGAGATATTGATTTGAGATAGACCACCAGTCTATTACTCCTTGGAAGGCTGCCCCCAACATGTGCCTGGTTTGTCAGTTGCTGTGAACAGTGGCATCAACATCATGAAACACAAGCTGTGCCACACAGGACTTAATAATTGTACCAACTTGGTCGATTGCACATTCAGTTTCTCAGGGGCTTTGTGAATATATCAGCTAATGAATGCACTGCTCGTTGTGACCTTAGATTACTCCAGGCTAGTTCAGCTAATGCTGGTCAGAGGATATTTACAAGAATTGGGTCAATGACTCTTGAACAAATTAGTCAATCGCTGATTCAGATTGATCAGAATATGTATCTTTTGTGTCAAGCAGAGTTTGTTTTCACAATTTTGACTATCAGTATTATTTGGGATGCAATGTCTTATATTTTAGTGTATATAATTTTTTGAGGCTTCTGTACAATAAAACTAATACAAATGCATCAAAATGTCTGGGATCTCATTCTAACACAATTATAAAGCAATTTTATAGAATGGAAAGTAGGTTACAATGATCCAGTTTTGGTGGTTAAAGTGTTCATCTGTAGATGTACACCAGGGTTCATTCTAGGCTGTGCCCTTTCACCAATGACCCTTACTTTTCATCTTTGATGCCTGAAAGTTCTCTCTGTGGTGCCTGTAGTGCGCATGAAAAAGACCCAAGAAAATAAAGTTGAAAGATCGTTACAGTTGACTTTAGACTGAACTGGGTACATCCTAAGCTTACTGAATAGAGTGCGCTCATTGCCAAAGAATCCTAAGCTGAACGATTTCATTGGCTAAGAGAAATGTCTAACTCATGTTAATTAATCGAGACACGTGGTGGATCATTGATAGAGAAGAGAAGATGAAATCTTCAGTGGAAACACTGCTGCATTTTTTTCCAAAGTAGTTTACAGGGAGCAAAAATTTTAGACTCAAACGTCCAAAATAAATTTTAGAAGGGAGTGGTTTCTTGAGCGGGAAAAATTAAAATCCCAGTATTGAAGGCTTGCTACAGTGGAGCTGATAATGATCACAGGCACTCAGGTCATGGATTTATTCATTTCTGCAATAAATATTCACTTTTTCAGCAGTATATACTTTGAATCAGTTGTTGTTGAGTCAGACTATAGCATGGTTGCTACACTTTCCTTGTACACTAAAATAACTGTGCCCTGAACAGTGGACACAGTTATTTTAGTGGACAATGAAATTGCAGAAAACTGTATGGTAGTTTGCTTCCACAGTGACAGATTCAAAGCATATAATGATGGAAAATTATTGTTTATTGTAGAAATTAATCAATCCTGGATGCAAGTGCCTGTGATAATGATCTGTGTTTGAATATCTTCAATAAACGAGAAACACATGTTTTTTTGACCCATGTTTGTTTCTAAATGACCCCACTTTTTGACCACTTTTTCCATTACTGGAAAGAACACTGGTACCCTTAGTGTACGTTCAATGGAAATAGGTGGAAAGATATTGGAATTAGAGCACAAACACAAATTGTAAGCAGTTTTAAATAAGTATGCATCTTGGACTGGATAACATATAGAACCAAGCTTGAATCTGGAATGAAACTAAGCGTAGAATCCAGCAATCAGATTGGCTAAAATCTGGCATTATAAACCTGACCAGTGAAATGTCTTAAGCTGAAACTTAACTTTAAGACTTATGTTGGTGAAATTGGGGCTTTAAATCAGGTCACAGCAACCATGATTTGTGCATAACACATGTTCATCCTAAAAATCAGATGCTTACACAATGTAATTTTGATGTCAGTAGGTGTACTCTAGAGTAGGAGTTGCAGTCTAGATAGGGACAACTGACATGATTATTAAACAATTTAAAATAAATGGCACAGTGACCCAGTTTTGTTGTATGATACATGTCCATTTAAAGATGTATCTTGAATGTACACTGTAAAAAGTTTGAATTTGAATTTGAGTCTGGACATGATTTTAAGTCAGTTGTCAATAAGTCCAAGAGTTTATTCTGGAACTTAAAATTAAAAGGGGGGGGGGGGGGAATCCCTTTGTTCATTTGAAAAAGGGGGGAATTTTCTGAATATAGGAGGGATTTAGTGTAGAATAAAGGTGGGGCTTGAAAATTTAATAAGTGATTTTTGTGTATTTTCTGTTGATTTTTTTGCATGATTTTGGATAAATCAGAATTAATTCCACAGTCAGGTGTCCTTAAATAGAACCTGAAATCCTTGAAAGGAGCAATATAATGAAATGGCATATATTTAGGCCACAATTAGAGATCCTTCACACGGTGGAATACCTTTAGTTCATAATAATCTGTAGTACAACTATTCTTGTGGCATCTATTACAGTGTGTTGTATTTTATGATGAAAACCTTTTCATTAGAATTCTTTTTTAATCAGGCAAAATGGGACAGTAAGCAGAGTATTGAGGCAAATTACAATTGTATAAAAAGTAGGCAATGTTTATAAGGTCAGGTGAGCTTCTGGTTGAGTCTGCATGATGCGTGTTGTGCATCTCTACTGCACATTTGCTATTTTCAACTACCATATACTTGCGTATAAGCCAGGTCCAAATGCAAACAACATAGACCCTGATCTGGTGTCACATAATGCGCTGGCAGACCAGGGTGTATGTTGTTTGTTCTACTGATTAGTCCTTACAAACTGCATAGACCCAGATCTGCCAGCGCATTATGCATCAGCAAATCTAGGTCTTTGCAGTTTGCAGTTGGTATTTGCTTATACGCAAGTAAAGACGGTACTCAAAAACCACTGAACTGAATTCTGTCAAATTTGGCAAAGAATATTCTTGCATAATGGTCTTTCAGTTGTGTACATATGATATTGTTCTTTGGTCAACTCTGCTGCTCTTCCACATAGTATACAAACTTAGAAAACCTATCAACAGGATTTGACTGAATTTGGAAGAAAGAATTTGACTTGAAGCCATTACAAATTTGAAAAAATATTGCAAATCCAATATGGACACCATTACTAAAAATGGAAAAACTTTTAAAGAGCTTCTTAAAAAAATGCTTAACAGAGTTTGACTAAATATATGATAGCATCCTGTCATTAAGACCTTTTGTAGATATTATGGTGATTTACCATTCAATATGGCTGCAGTTACTAGAAATAGAAAAACCTTTCAATGACTATTTCACAAAAACTTCTCAAACAAATGTAACAAGATTTGATCGAAAGCATTCTGGCATAAAGCCTTACAAATTTTGTTCTAATTATGCCAATCTGTTGTGGAGTATGACTGCCATTACTATTAAAAAAAAATCCTAACCATTGAACAGAACATTACCAAATTTGTTTTTAAGAAAACATCTTCCTAACCCAGATTACATGGGAAACAGCACTTGCAATAGACTATTTGGCTCATGCCAGACAGTTGAGTGACTTCAGGCCCTCCCCTTTAGCCTGTTGTTAAATGTCCCACACACTAATTTTAGTTTATCAGTTCCATGCATAACAGGTTGATTGTTTTTTTAGGCACTATCATGCAGAGGAAATAGGAGCTAAGTGCCTTTCCCATTGACATGCAAAGGTAGCCAACCAGTGCTGGCCTGGGCAGGTATTGAACCCGCAACCCTTTGTAGTATGAGTCTGATAATCTACCAGTCGAGCTACCTCAGCTCTTTGCATAACAAGTACTGAATATACTCGCGTATAATCTAGGTTCAAATGCAAACAACATAGATCCTGATCTGCCATTGCATAATGCGCCGGCAGATCAGGGTCTATGTTGTTTTTTCTGCTGATTAGTCCTTACAAACTGCATAGACCCAGATCTGCCAGTGCATTATGCGATGGCAGATCTGGGTCTATGTAGTTTGCAGTTGGTATCGGCTTATACGTGAGTATAAATGGTACCCAACTGATTGGCCAGAGGATTATGTATGCAACAACAGCTCTGATTATATGTTGTTCAGGAAAAAATAAGGTAGATTATAGTGCCAATGATTATTTGGCAAATCATATCTTGTGATGCAAAAGCTTTGAATCGATCACCAACTTTTCTACCCTGGGAAATGACATTTATAGGGTGTTCTGTATGGAGGCCAATTTGTTTTAGTAAACTGTAACTGTTCTTAGATTATTCACTTGATGAATACCATTGTTCACTTTCTGATTAACAATACTGATTATTGGTTGACACTGACAGATTTGTTAATACTGCCTATACTTATTTATAAGTTGGATCCAACTGTAAACTGCTCGGACCCAGACCTGCCATCATGTAATGCACCGGTAGATCTGGGTCAATGCAGTTTGTTAGGACTAATTAGTAGAAGAAACAACATATATCCTGATCTGCTGGTGCATTATGTGATGGCAGATCAGGGTCTGTATTGTTTTGCAGCTAGAGATGACTTATACACAATACGGTATATGCTATATGTACCTTTTTTTACTAGATGATAAGGTAATGGGCCGTGCCAGGTAAAAAAAAAATTCATCAGTGGGGAATGGGCTTATTGTTGGATGCAGCCTTGTCAAGTAAAAGCTTGTATTTGTTGTATATGGTTACTCTATATACTTGCGTATATGTCGGATCCAACTGCAAACAACATAGACCCTGATCTGCCATCACATAGTGCACCAGCAGATCAGGTTATATATGTTGTTTGTTCTACTGATTACTCCTAACAAACTGCATAGACCCAGATCTGCCGGCGCATTATACGACAGATGATATGAGTCTATGCAGTTTGCAGTTGGATCCAACTTATTCGCAAGTATGTATGGTGGATCTCTCTATGAGGATTTTAAAAAAGAAGTTCAGGGCCACCTTTTTTCAAAATCTTGTATAAATCCAGTTTATAGACCCCATTTGTTTAAAATTTCCAGGATTGCCACAAAAAGGGGTACCGGTACTCCCTCTCTGTTATTTTCACAAGGGCAGGGTTGAAAAATCTCAAAAATTCAATTGTCCAGTCAAACAAATAGTAAAATTTAACTAGTCCAGAATAAACTCTTGTTCAACCAGCTGTTATAGAAATATAAAAATTTATGATGTTAACGACCTGAATTTAATTGTGTAAAAGGTTGTTTTCTCATTCTTTGATAAACTTGTACATGTAATGACAAATTGAGACTAGTCTGATCTCCCTCTGGTAAGCATTAGTGAGTATTGAAGAGTGAGATCACAGTGCTTGTATGACCTTGATCAAAACAAATTCTGTAGAAGTATGGGCTTTCAGTGAACAAAGTCAGCAATTTTCATTAAAGAAAAACACTGTTCAGCCGTGAATCAGCATTTTCCTAATTTGGCAAGTGATTGGAAAATTCAATCGACTGCTAATTTTCACTTGCCATTTCAAGTTGGACAAGTGAATTTTCAACCCCTGAATGGGGATTTTCAGTTTTTAAGAGGAACAGCTTTTATAAGAGGACAGATTGAATAGAGGACATGTATGCAAAATAACTTTCAATAAATAAAAATCAAACTTACAACTTTGTATCCCATTATCGTATATATGTGTGTGTATGTATGTATGTAGTAGTGTTTTATGGCATCTCAGAACAATTGTGGCTATATGGTCCCAACTAAAGGTAAACTTAGAAAAATGTAAAAATGAAGAATTGCACAAAACCTTTACAGAGATAACCCCTTCCAAATAAATGTAGACATGAAGTACTACAAGATAAAATATAAAATGTAAAGAAGTTATATACAGTATATACACAGTATATATATATATATATATATATATATATATATATATATATATATATATATATATATATATATATATATATATATATATATATATATATATATATATATATATAATACAAAAGATAAAAGTAAGACCTTAAAACATATATGAACATTCCATTATTGGCACAGCAGTAGTAATCAAGTAGTATGACAAAGGCTGTATGACAAAGGCTGTTGGAGGTGCATTATAAGGCTGAGACATAAGCACTGAACACTGAAAACTAGATTTCTGCCATTTACAACATTACTATTTGCAGTTTGTAAAATGTTTTAAAAACTCGATAATGAATGAAAGGGTCGCATTGCTCAAATGCAAAATGTCAGTACTTGATGACATGATCTAGCAATCAAGTGCATAAATGGGTACTATGAGATATTGATATTTAGATGTTTCCAGGTTTCATTAAGCTCACATGAAATTGACTGTGTGCAATTATGAGAACTTAATGCTCTTTTCAAAAGGAGATTTTCCTTTATTCATTTTGGCAGGGATTTGCGACATCATGCGTCCTTGAGAAAACACAGCAGCTGAGACCCAATATTGAAAACTGAGTGCAGAAATAGAAACTGTGTGTCCAGAAAAGTTGGAACTTTGTAACAGAAAACTCTGCATCCAGTCAAGGGCAGCTACCATATATACTCGTGTATAAACCGGGTCCAAATGCAAACAACATAGACCCTGATCTGTTATCGCATAATGCGCTGGCAGAACAGGGTCTATGTTGTTTGTTCTACTGATTATTCCTTGAAAACTGCATAGACCCAGATCTGCCGGCACATTATTCGACGACAGATCTGGGTCTATGAAGTTTGCAGTTGGTATCGGCTTTTATGCGAGTATATACGGTATATTGGTAATTGAAGAAAATTAAAATAAAACAAAACATAAGTAGGAATATTTGTTTTAACTGCTGTATTTATACTATTTAAAGGTAATTATTAACCAGCAATATAAAATATTCAAGGAGTATGACACTCTATACTGAAAGATAAATTCTTTCAAGTTAAAAGCAAAGTTGCAAGCCATTGGCAAAACTGCACTAAATTCTCTTTTCACCCATGGCTGCCTGCAATAAAAATGTCCTTGTTTCTCTTGAATATGCATAAACCTGCTTAACCAATCATTGCAAAACCTGAGTACAGTTTTCTCAGAATGTTGACCCTACATGACCTTTCATGCTGACTGAGTGAGCCAATCATAATTTTTCTTCAAAACAGTCACTTATCGATTGATAAGGGGTAACTTCCATTGATGTATACGAATTTATTTCACTGACTTGTTGATGACGTATTTTTGAGCATCATATTCATTAGAAACTAAATCTTATTGCAGGCAGCTATGGGGGAAAAGAGTTAAGTGGATTTGCATTCATGGCTTGCAACAAGGGCTCAGATTTGGCAAACCATATACATGTAATTAGTTATGGTGTTTATCTGCATGTATAATCCATTTTCTTTGGGAAATCCTACTTGCAGTGACTTTAAATATTGTAAATATAAATAAAAATATATAAATTGTTTTGCTTACACTATAGGCGCCACTGTTTCATGTGATAAAATGTCAAAGAGTGCACATGACTGTTCATTCACCTTTCATCCTACTGATAGTTCAAAAACAATTGGCATTAAAAATATATAAAAGAATGAATTGTTATTTACAAAAGGTTATGCTTTGCATAAGCCATGATCACTCTCAAAGGGTACAAATACATATAAATTGAACTTGTTGTCTTACAATCATCAGTTTTCTTGATTCATACAGTGCATGTAGGGTATATACTCCTGTATAAATGCAAACTGCATATGCCCAGATATGTTGTATAATGCACCTGCAGATTTGGGTCTATGCAGTTTGTGAGGAGTAATCAGTAGAACAAATAACATTGACCTTGATCTGCCAGTGATTTATACGACAGTAGATCAGGGTCTATGTTGTTTGCAGTTGGACTCAACTTATATGCTAGTATATACAGTATTTCTTACATAATAAGCACCTTGCACATTTTTCAACTGGTTAGAGGTGGCCTTGTCAATGGAAAAAAGCTTTCTTACAGTATTTTTTGCATGATCCCAGTGGGTTGACCATATGAACTTGTTCAAAAGTGTTGAATGGACTTATCATCAAGTATGGTCTTTTTATGGGAGAATTATGGTAATAAAGAACTTTATTTTTCCAATGATATAAGACCAGTGGTCCAGTTTAATTAATTTGTAAAAAAAAAAAAAATGTAGGAGGGGTTGGTTTATGAAAGAAATCCTTAGTTGATAATTGCCGAAGTTGTGTAGAAATAGGTGGCGGGCTTAACATCATGTGTGGACTTGTCATCAAATGAATATGGTAAGCACTGTTAAGTTTGGGACAAACTTTTATTGACATCACTCATTCTTAAGAAGAAATAATCAATAAGCCTATGATATTAATGGGCTATTCTTTGGATTTAATTTTCCTTGCACTTTCTGGCTCACTAACTGAGGGGTTTGACTAACAGATTTGTCAAAGCTTGCATTGGCACACTAATTGAGGATTTTGACGGCTAGATTTTCCAGAGCTCACATTGGTTCACAAACTAAGGGTTTTTGATTTGTAAATTTGCCAGAGCTCACATTGACTCAATAACTGAGGGGTTTTGAATTGTAGATTTGCCAGAGCTCACATTGGCTCAATAACTGAGGGTTTTTGATTTGTAAATTTGCCGGAGCTCACATTGGCTGACTAACTGAGGGTTTTTGATTTGTAGATTTGCCCGAGCTCACATTGGCTTATTAACTGAAGGTTTTGACTGGTACATGTAGATTTGCCAGAGCTCACAGTGGCTTGCTAAATGAAGTTTTTTGACTGGTAGATTTGCCAGAGCTCACACTGGCTTGCTAATTGAGGGTTTTGACTGGAAGATTTGCCAGAACACACATGGGCTCTCTAATTGAGGGTTTTGACTGGTAGATTTGCCAGAGCACACATTGGCTCTCTAATTGAGGGTTTTGACTGGTAGATTTGCCTGAGCTCACACTGGCTTGCTAATTGAGGGTTTTGACTGGTAGATTTGCCAGAGCTCACACTGGCTTGCTAATTGAGGGTTTTGACTGGTAGATTTGTCAGAGCTCACACTGGCTCTCTAATTGAGTGTTTTGACTGGTAGATTTGCCAGAGCTTACATTGGCTGTCTAATTGAAGGTTTTGACTGGTAGATTTGCCAGAGCTTACATTGGCTGTCTAATTGAGGGTTTTGACTGGTAGATTTGCCAGAGCTCACACTGGCTCTCTAATTGAGTGTTTTGACTGGTAGATTTGCCAGAGCTTACATTGGCTGTCTAATTGAGGGTTTTGACTGGTAGATTTGCCAGAGCTCACACTGGCTCTCTAATTGAGTGTTTTGACTGGTAGATTTGCCAGAGCTTACATTGGCTGTCTAATTGAAGGTTTTGACTGGTAGTGATAGAAACTTTAAGGATATATTATGCCATCCGAAGAAGTTGAATAGTATGAATACCAGTTATCAGTTTGTAATACTAGGGTTAGGAATTGGCTCAAATTTAAAGATCATTGATTGGTTCATCATACCAGTAACCTGTCAACCATCGCCATACCTTCTATATTCCCAGAGAGTGTTGAGGGTTTTGGGGGACTCGAACAATGGGTTAATGATGGCTTAAACATTCTCATTCAAGGCAATTTGTGTTATAACTTTTGTTCTTCAACACACATCTCTATGATTGTACCCAACTCTAATGAATTGTTCCACTTAGTATACTTTACCTATGCAAATTAGCCTAATGGGCTCTCCCACACCAGTGTTCAAAGGACATGACAGATATCATCCTAGCTATTCTCAGACAATTAAGTAAATATTGGTTGTGTATCGCTAGCATTACCTTTTCACTTAACATGATAATAAGCTGTATAAACAGCCCCAAGGATTGTTTTACATGGGCTCTAAGCAGGACTGTTTACTGGTTATACAGACTACATGTTTCGGACATGTATAGTGGGGGTCAAACAATGTGGGGTTTTTCCCCTAAGATTATTGAAAATGATGTTTTTCAAAACACAACCATGTCTGGGGTTTTGGGAGTCAAAAATCATGTTTTTCATGTGAGATGTTGTGTTATGGCAGGTAGTCTTGTTATGGCAGATATGCCTCCACTTTAAATTGGTTGGATACATTTTTCAATAATTTTTCACTGACAGTGTCATGTTTGCATATTTTGCAATGGTTAAGTTGCTTATGTTCTGTAAAGTCAGATGGTTTTACTAGCACAGTTATCCTCTGCTACCTTGTTGGCGCATGGGTTTTACTTAATAATGGAAGGCTACATTAACTGGAAGCTGTTATTCACATGTTTCACTTTTTCCGAAAAGTTCTTACCAAAATACCAGTTAAAAAATTAAACTTAAACTGTTTATATTAGATTATGGAAAATCATCATCATATGCTTTGTCATGTGACTTTTCTGACCAGTCTTTGATTATTTAGATTAATCATCATAACACAAAACCGGTAACTTCACAAAGAAAATAAATCATTAAATCTTGACTCCTTTGCAAATAATGGCAGAATTGAGATAATGCTACAACATGATCATCTGGCTTGCATGTAAAAAAGAATGTATAATATTTAGACAAAATATACACTAGAGTCAAGAAATAAAAGGATGGGGGAGAATTCAGTGGACTTGCAAATTGTGCAGAGGGGATAGCATGCACATATGCATGTAAGGAACTGACCATTTAGTTTTCTTAGGTGGGGCCTGGAAAGTTTGTTTACCAAAAATGTCCAGTCTTCAAATAGTTTGGAGAAAAAAATTCTTGCTCAGATTTGTATAAGAAAAAGAACTAATTAAATCCATTATATTGTTGAGAAAAAAAATTATCTTGAGGTTAAAAAATAATGAAAATTCCAAGTGCCATAGAAAATAAAATGACCAGCCCCTAAATGAGCTTGGGTGATTTCTAATATGTTTTTCACACACACAAATCAGGCTTCCATTTTTGAGCTGTTAAGTGCCCCCACCCCTTTGTTGTTTAGCCCACATTAATATCGGGAAGCGACACATAGCAGTCAGTTTTCCAGCGTCAGTGGTTTGTTAAGGTTTTTGTTTAAGTTTTTCAGCACTTTGATTGTGGGCTTGACATGCTAGCCCAGGCCTCCTTGTTTGAAATTTTCAGGCCATTTGTATAATTTCCTGTTCAAAGGATTTATTTAAAATTTTTAAAAATGCTGGTGAAGTTTTTTTTAAAATATTGATTTATTCCATTTTTGTTGTTGCTCTGAATGTTCAGTAAAAGAGGTCACTCCATTGCTTCTATATTGTAGCTGTAGTTGGCCTTGGAGTAAGATCTAGGTCAATATAGCAGTGTCAACCGACTGAGCAACAGGTTACAGTGGTTCAGAGACGAGTGATGCCTTTCAGATTGTGTATACTGGATACACCGTTCCCATTGTGTACTTTCTGTCAGAGGTGCATTTTCATCTTCAGTTTTCTGTTCTATGAACATTTGGCCTAATGTTCCTTGAAAAGTTCAGAGTGACTTATCTTGGTCTATTATCAACTTAAAATTACTTATATCTTATATATATATATATATATATATATATATATATATATATATATATATATATGCATACTTGCTTAGAAGTAATCAGTAGAACAAACAACATAGACCCTGATCTGCCAGCACATTATGTTTGCAGTTAGACTCATAATTAAACAATTAAACTGTGCTGATATTGTGTAGATATAACTTCAAATGTAACTAAAGGGGGTTTAAACTGGATCCAGCATGCATTTATGCTTCTATACATCTTACATCATGTGACCATACACGTGTCAAAATAGCAATAATCAAGATTAATTGTAGGCTTATAAGTGAAGTCAAAGCTCCTGTACTATATTGTTTTGACTGCATTTGCTGGCTTTTATAAATGAATACAGGTGTCAGCTGCATGATCAGAGTTCAATACACTGTCACATTGTGTGAAATCATTTAGAGGAACTGTTAATCAACCAGGAGACAAAAGAAGTGAAACAACGCATGCCATGTGTAACTCTTTCATGGACATGGGTGAAATAATCAGCTGAAAGATTTGAATAGCTATTCCTATATAGTGAACTGCACATGTAATAGAGGTTATAGGATTATTAAAAAAAAACTGTTTGCCTAATGGACCATATAGGAGAAACTTATATTTTTCTTAAAAATAACAGCTTCTTTACTCATGAATTTCCTTTCATATCGATGAAGACAAATTTGCGAGCCATGTATAAACAGTGTTAAATTGGATACCGCATTTCAGAGAACTGAAAAATAAAATGTCATGAATGTATATTTACTATATTAGGAAGAGCTGCAGAAAAAAGAAAAAAAACATTTTTCTGCTTATTACAACTTACTGCTGCATGTGCAGTTATTTTGCTTATTTTCACATCTGCACCTATATTCAGATTTTGTACTATGCAAAATTTGTCAGAATCAGTGATTGCTACTATACAAGTAAGGTTTTCTATGTTGTAGGTACAAGCCTCCATCTGTCTCTACATAAGATACCTTTAATGGTTTAACTCCTTCCCTGAATTCATAGATTTTGAATGCCATCAGGCTGATACACATTGCTTGGAATAATGGCCTTGTTTTGGGCCATTTAGTTACAAGGAGCTGTGAGTGCTGCATTAAATCGCACAAGAATTGCATCAGTCAGCTTATTGATTTTCTATATGAGACTCATTGGTTTGGTTTGTATATCAAACCAGAAATTGGAACTACATACTTGATTCACACCCTAATGATGTTGCTAATAAATAGCTTTAGAAAATGATCATCACACAGGAATTACACAGTGTCTTTTTTCATCTCCTGGATTAATTAGCAATATTTTTACATGCATTTTTGTTGTCTCAACTTTCCCAGTCTATCACATCACTTTCACACACACAAGACACGCCACGAGAAAAGTTACCTTTGAACATTTTTTTTGACTCGGATGATTGTAAATAGATTTTTTTCATATAAGCATATTTGACCAAAATCAGAGTCAATATTTTTTGGGACAAAGCTATCCTTCTTTTGGGTTAATTTGAATCAAATCTCTTGCTTTGTTTCTGGTTTTTTTTCTCACTAAAATCTGTAAAACATTTCTGAAATAGGAATTAACCATTACCTTTTGCACACTACATTCTTTCTTAGCAAAGGAACCCTTCACTGCTTACCCAAATCTAAATGGTAGTGCCCAGTATCTGTTAAAAATATAGTTTATTGCAGAGTCAACATTAGTGTGAAGCGAGACATAGCACTCACGTTTCCAACAGCATTGGCAGTTAAGGTTTGGTGAGCGTATTGAATGGTCAAAATGCACTACCTTTGTGCAGGATACAGTGGCCTCTCACATGACTGTCTGCACGAATATTTCCAGGGAGTGGGGGGGGGGGGGAACTTGCCCACATGCCCTGCTGACACCCATGGCCTCTCATTAGGGTGATGGCCTCACTTGAGAGGGGCCTTATAAGAGGGGGGTAACCATATTTCTTTCATCTAGGAAATCAACAATATCCTTATTGGAATACAATATTAGACACTTTCCTACAAATAATATATTTCTGATTTCTGAGAATTCCACTCAAGTTTATATTGATTTACATGTGTGGATTGTATTGTATTCTCATGCTGTACTCACTCCCAAATCCTGTTCAGTAATCAGTTGTGTGATTGAATCATGGCTCATGCTGCTCTTAATGGAATAGTGTAGTTACAATAGAAACTTTGCATGATTCTACTTGCATAAAGTGCAGTTACCACACCTAAATGAACATAGTTTGTTATTTCTGCAGATCAATCCATGAATACATCCAATAATTTTAAGCACACTCTCATGACATATAGAAAAACATATGACCCAGTGCAATCAGTATTGTTAAAACATATGACCCAGTGCAATCAGTATTGTTAAAACATATGACCCTGTGCAATCAGTATTGTTAAAACATATGACCCTGTGCAATCAGTATTGTTCAGAGTATCTTTGATTCCAGTGTAAAAGTTTTAATTTCCTTCCATTACCTCTAGCTTTAGACATGATATTTCATGATAATTTGTCAGTGTTCCATACAACCCCATGTGAGTATTTCACACTGACCTACTTTTCTTATACTAATTTGTCAGTGTTCGATACAACCCCATGTGAGTATTTCACACTGACCTACTTTTCTTATACTAATTTGTCAGTGTTCGATACAACCCCATGTGAGTATTTCACACTGACCTACTTTTCTTATACTAATTTGTCAGTGTTCCATACAACCCCATGTGAGTATTTCACACTGACCTACTTTTCTTATACTAATTACTCTTGTGCACATTAACATCTGGTGTTAAAATCTTTGTTTCATTGGGTAACTTCAGCTGTATACATGATATGATTTGTATCTTCATGTAACTTGGTTGCTGTGGTTAGGATATTACTCTGCTTTATTAATTTGGAGCCACTGTAGGAAAAATAGGTCACAGTGACCTACATTTCATGTTTAAATGAGTTATATACAAAAATAACTGCACCTACTAATTAGCATCCAATTTTCTATAAAATCAAAGATTTTCTAATGAAAATTTTTGTGCTTCATAAAAGGGTCATTTTTGGTTCATAGTATAATGTATTATGAAAATTGGGTGAAAGACAGAGAAGTTTTAAAAGTTTGAATTTGTAATTGGTATCTGGGACTTTCTATATGCGAGGGATTAGAAACTCCCAATCAGTATTGCAGTTACCCAACAAGATAACACGTAATGACTGAATCTCACAAGATTTACATTCTTGTTGAGTGTATCGACTCTGTGAGACAGAAGTTTTTATGTGAATTCAGTTAAAAAACCTTATGATGATGTACCACCAGAGAAATTATTGGACATTTTGAGGGAATGTGGTTTATACGTGTTATGACCGTATATCTTATGGATTTTATACATTTTACCGTAACCATTTTTTATATACCTTTGACAGAATTGTAACAGCTTTACATTTTTTTTTAAAAAAAATTTTTGTTGCAGTTCATGTTTACGTTCATTTGGAAGGGTTTATCATTTTCCGTAAGTTTTTATTTTTTGCAGTTCTTTATATTTACATTTTTAGAACTTTTAATCAGCAACATATAGCCAGTATTGTGCTGATCTGCCATAAAACCCTAATGCATACATACATATGAGATTTACATGTAGCAGGAGTGAAAGTGAAGAAGTAGGCAGAAAGTGTGAGAATTGTGAAACTATCAAACAATATGAAAGAAAATTTTTATTTGGAACTTTTAAGTTTACAGATTGATTAAGAATAAATTAGAAAACATGTAGACCTTGATCACTATGGATAAAATGCACCAATTTACTTCATTTTGAGATGTAAAAGCTGTAAACTCAAGCATCTCAGTGACTTGTAAACCCTAATGCTTTGATCAGGCCACAAGCTGTAAACTCAAGCATCTCAGTGACTTGTAAACCCTAATGCTTTGATCAGGCTACAAGCTGTAAACTCAAGCATCTCAGTGACTTGTAAACCCTAATGCTTTGATCAGGCCACAAGCTGTAAACTCAAGCATCCCAAATGCTTTGATCAGGCCACAAGCTGTACACTCAAGCACCCCTAATGCTTTGATCAGGCTACAAGCTGTAAACTCAAGCACCTGAGTGACTTGGAAACCCTTATGCTTTGATCAGGGGGCGCTCTACAGATAATACATGTTTCTGAGAGAGTGACAGGTGAAAGATGAAGTATTTTGCATTTGCAACATGTACAATGGAGAGAATGTTGGCATACCTCTATGTTTCATGTACTGTGGCTGAAATTTCTTTACATATTGTAATTGTGGAAACTGGACATGATCTAAGCAGACAGCAGACAAAATGGCCGCCTCAAAGTACTCGAAAAATCAGTCTGAATTAGTCAAAAGTGCACTATTTTCAGCAGTTATTAAAATAGAGAAACAAATTTTGCCAGAGCAGACAATACCAGCCACTGAAAGTACTATGAATGAATTAAAAAATATCCAAAAAGTAAAAAAAGTTATTGGCTCTTTTTTTAATTATTTACCTTTGAAGTCGTGGAAGTGAAAATGACCAAGCGGAGCTAGCAGTTTTTTGAGAGGTGCACATCTTAAGTAAGACCAAGCTGTATACTCTATAACCCAAATTTCACCCATCAATCATACACCAAAATAAAGGGAATTCAAAGTTCTTTTAACAATACCTAAGATATACAAGGTCTTTTTTAAATAGCCAGGACGGTCAGTGAGGAAAACCTGGGTAATTCTTTTTCTTTAAAAATCTAACCCTATGCAAAGTACGAAACTGGAGAGCGCCACCTTAAAACAAATATGAAAATTTGTGCAATTGCTTTTCTCTTTCTCATATAATTATGTATGCATTTCTCAACAAAATGGTATATTAACATTGATGTTATGCATGAAAATAAACTAATTATGCCTATTTTGCTCTTGCTTACACAATATGCCTTGTGGCAGTATTTTGTGTGTAATGACCTCAATTATGGGGAAATTAGAAGTCTTAGAACATAGCAGTAAAGTCAACTTGAATTTAAAACTGTTGTATTAAGTCAAAGAAAAATATAGCACAAATGTTTCTTTTCATTCGCTTGTAATAAAATTCTGGAAAATAATGATGATAAAGCAGATTTGCTTTCTTCCATATACTAGTGTTAGAAGAATTAGCAAACTTTGTACCCTTTGACCTTTGACCTCTGTGAACCTGAACTCTTCCATCCCTGTTCAGTCTGTAAATTTTATTAGTGACATCTCATGAATAATTGTGGCAAGTTTCATGTTCCTGTCTTTTACCAAAACATGGGTTGCCATTAGTTGAGAAAATGCAAGGTGTAGTTTTAAAATAGCCCACTTTTCATCATGGGGGGGGGGGGGGGCTGGGCTTGTGTGAGACTTTGCTACAAATGAATACTGTTCTGTGGGAAAATACATGAGAATTATTCAAAAGGACTGTTTAGATGCTTGCGGCTTAAATGTTTCGGCTATACAACCAAAATTAAATGAGAGAGTGACAGGTGAAAGATGAAGTATTTTGCATTTGCAACATGCACAATGGAGAGAATGTTGGCATACCTCTATGTTACTTTCATGTACTGTGGCTGAAATTTCTTTACATATTGTAATTGTGGAAACTGGACATGATCTAAGCACACAGCAGACAAAATGGCCGCCTCAAAGTACTCGAAAAATCAGTCTGAATTAGTCAAAAGTGCACTATTTTCAGCAGTTATTAAAATAGAGAAACAAATTTTGCCAGAGCAGACAATACCAGCCTCTGAAAGTACTATGAATGAATTAAAAAATATCCAAAAAGTAAAAAAAGTTATTGGCTCTTTTTTTAATTATTTACCTTTGAAGTCGAGGAAGTGAAAATGACCAAGCGGAGCTAGCAGTTTTTTGAGAGGTGCACATCTTAAGTAAGACCAAGCTGTATACTCTATAACCCAAATTTCACCCATCAATCATACACCAAAATAAAGGGAATTCAAAGTTCTTTTAACAATACCTAAGATATACAAGGTCTTTTTTAAATAGCCAGGACAGTCAGTGAGGAAAACCTGGGTAATTCTTTTTCTTTAAAAATCTAACCCTTTGCAAAGTACGAAACTGGAGAGCGCCACCCAAGCTGTAAACTCAAGCATCCCTAATGCTTTGATCAGGCCACAAGCTGTTAACTCAAGCATCTCAGTGACTTGTGAACGCTAATGCTTTGATCAGGCCACAAGCTGTTAACTCAAGCATCCCAAATGCTTTGATCAGGCCACAAGCTGTTAACTCAAGCATCTCGGTGACTTGTGAACGCTAATGCTTTGATCAGGCCACAAGCAGTAAACTCAAGCAACCCATAATGCTTTGATCAGGCCACAAGCTGTTAACTCAAGCACCTGAGTGACTTGTAAAGGTAAATTTTAAAAAAATGAGCCGATAACTTTTTTTACTTTTTAGATATTTTGTAATTCATTCAAAGTACTTTCAGAGGCTGGTATTGTCTGCTCTGGCAAAATTTGTTTCTCTATTTTAATAACTGCTGAAAATAGTGCACTTTTGACTAATTCAGGCTGATTTTTCGAGTACTTTGGAGCGACCATTTTGTCTGCTGTGTGCTTAGATCACGTCCAGTTTCCACAAGTACAGTATGTAAAGAAATTTCAGCCACAGTACATGAAAGTAACATAGAGGTATGCCAACATTCTCTCCATTGTGCATGTTGCAAATGCAAAATACTTCATCTTACACCTGTCACTCTCTCAGAAGCATGTATTACTGTAGAGCGCCCCCCGAGCTGTAAACTCAAGCATCTCAGTGACTTGTAAACCCTAATGCTTTGATCAGGCCACAAGCTGTAAACTCAAGCACCTCAGTGGCTTGTAAAACCCTAATGCTTTGATCAGGCCACAAGCTGTAAACTCAAGCACCTCAGTGGCTTGTAAAACCCTAATGCTTTGATCAGGCCACAAGCTGTAAACTCAAGCACCCCTAATGCTTTGATCAGGCTACAAGCTGTACACTCAAGCATCTCAGTGACTTGTAAACCCTAATGCTTTGATCAGGCCACAAGCTGTAAACTCAAGCACCCCTTATGCTTTGATCAGGCCACAAGCTGTAAACTCAAGCACCCCTAATGCTTTGATCAGGCCACAAGCTGTAAACTCAAGCACCCCTAATGCTTTGATCAGGCCACAAGCTGTAAACTCAAGCACCCCTAATGCTTTGATCAGGCCACAAGCTGTAAACTCAAGCACCCCTTATGCTTTGATCAGGCCACAAGCTGTAAACTCAAGCACCCCTAATGCTTTGATCAGGCTATTAAGTGTTACTTTCTTCACTAAATGCATTGTTTATGCTGCATGTTTTAAAACTAAATTGATGTCATTTAAATAAGCACTAGTGTTCGTCCCGAATGTGATGGTTCTAAAGGTATCATCCGTGTAGTTTCTTTGTAACTGACATTAAGTTTTGGTTAAAATTGGTAAAAAGTTGCTTTTTTGGATTGATATGATATTGTACATGTACCGGTACCTTTCTCCACATAAGGCATTTTTGTTATGGCATATTGTAGGACATAATTGATGTCATAAATTAACACAAGCTCTTGTTCATTAGTTGAAACTTTTAAAAGGATATGTTTTGTAGAATTTACTTACATTAGTTATTCAAGTTAATGTTCATTTGCATGCAGTTTTAAGTTTGAATTGCATATCTTGACAGCATGTTACTTAATTCCAAATACCTCATCTCACTTCCTGGCTTTTGTCTATAATTTCACTACCTGTAACCATGATAGGGTCACAGATTATGGTAATTGACTTGCACCTACATTTGCAGATCTATAACAAAACATTAGTATGACTTTACAGCAGCAATGGTGTCCTTCACTAAATTGTCAAGATTTTCTAACATGAACCAGATTCATTGCCCAATACAATACATGGAGAAAAGGGGTACCGGGTATTTAAAGGACGGCTCTTTAGGAGGGACATGTTGCCAACAGTGATGCTCAGTATGATGCAATATTGTGATGTCATCAGATGAATGCACAGCCAGTGGTTGAACAAGATGCTTGCATGATGTAGCACTAAGTCAGCAGTAGGGGTGAAACGATTCATCGATATATCAATGCATCAATACTTTTGCCATATCGATACACGTATCGATACAAGAGGTGAAGAATCGATACAAAACGATATCTACCCTATATAAGGTACTTTAATCTTCACCAGTCGTGAATAATTATTAGTCGTTTGCTTCTTATTCTTTAAATTGAGAATCGATAATGTATCGTATCATAGGCTGTGTATCATGAATCGTATCGATACGCGGCACAGGTGTATCATTTCACCCCTAGTCAGCAAAGTGCTGTTGGTGTAAACATACCGTATTGAACAAGACGCTTGCATGCTGTAGTGCTAGGTCCACAGTATCAGATATTGGTGTATATAAGTCATATTGAACAAGACGCTTTGATGCTGTAGTACTAGGTCCACAGTATCAGATATTGGAGTATGTAAGTCAAATTGAGCAAGATCCTTACTTGATGTTGTACTAGGTCTATTGGTGTAAACAAGCCATATTAAGC
Organism: Margaritifera margaritifera; assembly: GCA_029931535.1. Classification (NCBI taxonomy): domain Eukaryota; kingdom Metazoa; phylum Mollusca; class Bivalvia; order Unionida; family Margaritiferidae; genus Margaritifera; species Margaritifera margaritifera. Next base: position 964,671 of record JAQPZY010001688.1, on the reverse strand, counting down.
GAGATGCTTTCGTCTTGTAATACTAAGTCATCAGAGTGTTATCAGTGTAAACAAGCCATATCGAGCGAGATGCTTGCATGCTGTAGGGGGTTTGGGGACTCAAAAATTGTTTTGAGATCCCAAGGGGGGTCAGTGCACATGACCCCAAAAAGCAACGTCCAATTGAGAACAAGTTATCTTTTCATATAAGCCTATAGAAGATTACTGGAAATTCAAATTTGATAAAAAAGAAAATAACATATGTTTTCTTCGAAGCATTTAATACACTTGCAAAAATAAAATAGTTGCTAGACTTAGCATTGTCCAACGCCATCATGACACACATACATGCACATGCCCACACTCTCATAATCACAACCACACAGACATTAAACAAATAAAAAAATATACCAAGTTTCTGTCTTTAATATCCATTGGACAGTGGAATATTTTCTTAATTAGATGCAGTCTTTGCTGCTCACAATAGTTCAGTAGGGGGGTGGGGGGGTGGTTGAAGATAATGCAAGTGTCATCTGTGTTCATCTTTACACTCATTAGAGACAAGATGTTGTTTAAACTTCCTTGAAGATCTTGTTTAATTTTTCTCAGCATAGAAAATGATCTTGCAACATCTGCAATGCTGTGAGGGAGTGTCGAACATGCTGAGTGGTGTTGCTATGCTGACGGATGTCATACATTCCAGAATGACTGATGTTGATATGGTATTTGCAGTGTGTGAACAAAATAAAATGCCCCCTCCTTGCTGCTGCACTTCAAAAAATCAAACTCTGACCAGGTGTTCTGAAATTTAGTTTTGTTAGGCTTTACTCGCTTTGCAGACAGTTTATCCTTCCATGAATCACAGCTGCATTTCGACATTTTGTCTTCAAAAATGAATCCCACTTGTACACTATTCTGACTATCGAAATAATCGTGTTTTGCGTTTTTATATATGGAGTGAAATCAGAGTTCAAAGAAATATTGCTGCTGATCACTAACTTGTCAATAATCTTTAATAAAGATGGCTTAAACATTCTCATTCAAGGCAGTGATGTGTAATAACTTTTGTTCTTCAACACACATCTCTTTCATTTACCTGAGACTTCATACAAATTGGGTTGTTCCACTTCGTATACTTTACCTATGCAAATTAGCCTGTTTGGCTATCACACAGCAGTCTTCAAAGGATTTAACATAGTATCACCCTAGATATTCTCAGCCAGTTAAGTAATCTGTGAAATGGTAGTTGCTTATATCTGACCACCTTACCTTTTAATTGCCTCTGTGATGATCTATTGTATAAACTGCCACCATGATAGTTTTACATGGGCTCTAAGCAGGACTGTTTACTGTTTATATTGACTACATGCAAGGGACATATATAGTGGTGGTAAAAAATGTCTCGCTCTCTCTCTGTTTATTTTTTTCTTTCTTTATTTTTTCTTCTTTATAACATAACAGAAAATTGTGTTTTTCAAAACCTGACTGTGTCTGGGGGGTTTGAGAGTAAAAAAATCGTGGTTTTTGCGTGACCCGTTATGGCAGGTATGTCTAGCACTAGGTCCACAGAGTGATACTGGAGCACTAATGGTGTAAACAAACCATACTTTGTTCATTTTTCATGTTAGAATCAAAATAATGACATAAATAGAGGTACCAGTATCAATTAGAAAACTCTTTTTAGCTCTGCTGGTCAAGCTTATGGGATGGTCTGTAATCTCTCTGTTAGCTCAAGTTTGTTATTGCTACTCCTTCTAAACTTTTTGCATGAATGCCGTGAAAGATTACCTACACATTCATCCTATGGTCTAGTTGAAAATGGTGCCAGTCAGACATCCAGTATGGCCACCACAGCAGCCATCTTGAAAATCTTTTTATTGCTACTCCTGCTGAATGGATGATCATATCAACATGGGTTTTTCACTGAAAGACATCTTATGATGTCTTTTTATTTGTAAATGAAAATGGTGCTGATCTGACTTCCAATATGACCGCCACAATGGCCATCTTGAAAATCATGTTATAGCTACATGGTGCCATTCTGATATCCACGACAGCTAACTTGAAAATCTTGTTATTACTGCAGAATATCAGAGATAGTTTCAACACTTGGCACTTAAAAGCAGAAATGGTCTTATCTTGAATTGCTGCAAGTTTTTTTCGGTCAGTAGAGCATCATTCCCTTCGAGAGACTCTTGTTTAGACTTAGGTACATGCATTGATCTATTAATTAGATACCTGATTTCAGGTCATTATTTCTTACCAGCAAGTCAAATTATTGTGGAATGGTACATGGAGTAGTTGGCAGGTGAGAGATAGTGGTAGTGGTCCTATGCCTCTTGTTCAGTTAATTAAAGAATTCTTTTGAAAAATCTTTTATTTCTTGTTGCAGCTGTAGATCCTAAAAATGTTACACCTTCCTTTAGAAGTGGCAAGTATATATACTGGTATAATAGGACTTGTATTGTCCATCCATCCATTTGGCCTTCAGTACTCCATGTAACCTGATCTCTGTCTGAAACAGATTGAAAGAGAATGATATCCCATTTGGTGTAAAAATAAGACAAACAAATTGGATATCTGTCATGGCATGCATCTGTTCTCCCCTAACCCCCCCCCTCCAGCTTATTTCATATATTCAACATATTTTTGGGAGAATTGTTATTACCAGTGAGGAAGCTTTTATTGTTTTGTCCATATAATGCCAGAGACCTTTTTGTGTCACATAGTACAGAATGTGTTTCTCACTCCCAAATCCTGTTTGATAATCTTTTATAAAATGTGTAACCCCTGCTGCCTTTAATATGGTACATGAACCTGTAATGTACTCTTAGATGCATGTATATGATAGTGAGAAGTTAGCACACCTTATCAGAGTACCACTGTGTAGCATGAATAGAAAACAAAAGAAGTGGAGAAAAATATATTTTACTTCAAAAATGTATTATTTTGCAGTATTGTTGTTTTATGAGACCATGTGATATATGTTCCCATATCTGGTAGGCAAAATAGACATAGGCTAACAATTTTTCCAGATGACTACTTGAGTTCTGCTATTTGGCTAGTACTGCTTTTTCCGTTTTTTTTTTATTGTAATAAAGAGACATGCTGTGATTACTAAACAGATTAGATTATTGGTGTAATTTTAGCTGTCACTGGAAATGTTTTAATGGGAACCTAGTGTTATACATAAATTAATTTAATTGAAATTGTTGTAAATTAAATTGTAGTTTTAAATAATAATTTTGTACCTACAAAATGACGACTAAACAATACAAATCTAGTATTGTGTGGAGCAGGCCATTAGATGGCTTTTTGTCACGGGTGGCATTTCCAAAGAGGGACCACATACAAATCTAGTATTGTGTGGAGTAGGCCACTGAGTGACTTCTGGTCACAGGAAGCTTTTCCAAAGAGGGACCACATAAAAAAGAGGTCAGTGTATTAGGCCCAAAATAAAAATAGCTATTGTTTCTGGTTTCAGGACTGGCCCTATTATTTTGCCTGATGACCCTAGAAATTTTACTGACCATGAAAAAAGAAAAGAAAAAACAACAAATTCTACATTTTCTGAAGACATCATGCTTAAATATAACCGTATTGTTGAGTAATACTGACAGGATCCCCCCCCCCTTCAAAAAAAAACTAAGTCATGCAACCATGTTTCACTTTCAGTAAATGGAGGAAAAATGAGTAGACAAATCTTGTTCAGACCAACTGACCCAATATTTTTAGCATGAAACTAAAATCACATATTATTTTTTTTATGTCTTATCATCATTATTATTATTATTATTATTATTATTATTAGTAGTAGTAGTAGTAGTAGTATTTTTCCCATAATAAGCCTGGCAGCTTGCTTAAAAAATTATTTAATCAGATTTGGGAAGTCTTATTATTGATAAAAACCGTTTTATAAAGAACTGTTTGCCAACACTTTATTTAAGTTGTGGATGGCTTATCATCAAGTTTGGGTGTATTATGGGAAAAGTATGGTATTGAGACTGTCATCATCATCATCAGCAGCATCATAATTGTTGTTGTTGTTGTCATTCTTGTCATCATTGAAGGTGGTTGTAGTGCTGGGTTTCATTATTACATTTATGACATTCCAAAAACAAGTACTAGGAAGTATTGGCTTTATAGAATATAAACTAGGTCATACTAATTGTGGAGTTTCCTTGCTGTTACAGTTAAACACCTATACACGCTACATGAGTAAATATAAAAGGTCCTTTAGGCAGCCAGCCAGCAGATTACAGGTGTAGTGGGAGTAGGAGTTGGGACAGAATAGTATATGAATACAGGAAAAATGTGCTGGATATTGGCCAAAATCCAGGGCAGGGCTTCATAATAGTGTCTGGGCTTTTTGTAATATGGGTGTGAGATTGATTTTAGTAGAACGTTTCAGGGTAGACTTGATTATGCTGCAGCATGTAATGAGTGTTCGATTGACTGTGTTAGGTAAATAATGGCCTTCCTTTCAACTTGCTGGTAAATAAATGGAGTTATTTTTATTGTATGACTCAGTGCAAGAACAGTTTACTTACACTTGCTGTGCAGTTGTTCATGTGGTGTAGGATAGGTCAAAAGAAGCTTTGCTTAGAAATTGTAATCATTGACCATCTGGGATGTCGAATTATCTATCAAGGTAGAAGCAGTTTTTTTTGTCATATTTTAATTATGTTGTCTGCTCTTGTGTCAAAATTGTCATGACAATTTTTTGGGTCTCTTTCACCAATTCTTTCTTTCATGCTCTCCCTTTGTGTGTGTGTATGTGTGTGTGTGCACATGTATGTACATGTTTTATGTATGTATGTATGTATGTATGTATGTATGTATGTATGTATGTATGTATGTATGTATGTATGTATGTATGTATGTATGTATACTTGAATGAATGAACTTGGGTCAACGTGTCTGTCAGTCTGTAGGTATCCATATATTTTGTATAAATGAATGTTTCAGGTTTTATTGACAAGTAAAAAGATTAACAATAAGACTGAAAACTTATTCTATTTATTCCCATATTTTATCTCTACTTACCATTAACATATTCATATAAATTTCATACTAAAAGCCAAATTTAAAGAAATAAAATGAAGAAAAAAGGAATGAGATAGAGAAACCAAAAATGTATCAACTACTTCAGATTTAATTTTAAACTAAAAAAAATTACTTGAAGCAAAACCCCAAATTATATGCATTTTGTCTTCTTACAATTATATTAATTGCTGCTTGAAAAAAAAAATCAAGTAATTTTTCAATAAAATGAAGAAATAATAAAAGATTTGCTTTTTTATTTGCAATACCACCAATTCATGCAATACCACCCATTCACCTCCTTGCAGTTATTGTACATTTTGTCCAATTGCATGTATAAATGGAATTTAGAAGGTTGAATTGTGTTTTGTATTGTTACACTTCTGCAAAATTTAGGCATTTTGCCAGGTAGTAAATAATGCAGTTATTAACTACTTGGCCTTATTAGGCATAGAAAGAAAGAGTTATAAATTATATTCCTATTTGAAACATCTGTGGCCCCAAAAAAGGGATACATTATAACACCAACTCATGCTCTGGTTCATTTTTTGTAACTTTTTTTATGCCCTATTGAGAGGCCCCAACTATGACCAGATTAGTCCCCCTTTTTTCAACTTTAAGGGAAGACAGTGCCCAATTTTACTAAATCCTATATGCAATCCTGCCATCAAAACCTCATATATATATATATATATATATATATATATATATATATATAAGACTAGATGAGAAAATCTGACCTTTCTGTTGCAGTCTTCTCAAAATTACAGCGTCCTTGGTTTTTTACCCGTACATAATATTTTGCAATAATATTTAAGCAAGTAATAACATGTATTATTATTTTATTGTCATTATTATAGTTATTATTATTAATTATTGTCCATTATCCTGCTACACAGTTCTCTTGACATCTTTCCTTTAGAATCTCAATGTATAACTCAACTGGGATATAATTTCTTTTGCAAATCTTGCAGATGGTGTTGATTTTTCATCATGCTGTTTTTTCTGTACTTTGTTCACAGCGTGGAATTAGGTCAAAACATGTTGGTTCTCTGTGTGATAGGCACAATAACCCGCTTGTTTATTATTATTATTGTTACATAACTTTTTATTAAATTTCTTGTTGTAAATTCCCCCTAGTGATTCGGACATGTTGGAGTCCAGAATTTTTCTTAGATTTTGTGTTTAGTGTTTGTTTTGTATATGTAAGCTGTTTATTTCCCTGATGAAGAGCTTGTTTAGCTTGAAAATGTTGGGAAACCGTTTTGAATTTGTGCTGTTACCAATTGTTGTGTCTATATATATATATATATATATATATAGTGGCACGTCTTATTACTGCAGCATTTAAACATGTTTCTTCAGTGATGTTACCATGTATAACATCAGAATAACCTGTGTGTAAACATAATGTCAGGAAGTTCACATAGCCGTGAATATTACAAACTTGAAGAATAACTCTATTCAGGGTGTTCAAATCCCATTCAAACCATATACAGTTCCAATCCCTTTTTTGTACTTTTCAATCATAGAATTGTGGCAAGCACAATGTCTACAAATCGTCGGCTTCACAATTGAAACAATACAACCATAATCGGTGACATGACTGATGCTCTTTGATAAAAAAATTTATCTAACGGCAGGGGGGTGGGGGTGGGGGGGCATTAAGGGTGCATTGTCAAACTTGTGAGTTTTTTTTCAGTTTGGGTTCTTTGATCATTAGTATAAAGGTAAGTTAATGAACCCTGTCATCCCTTTAAACTCAAAAAAAGTGTAGACATGGGCATACAATTAAAGTTACATGGATTGGGGTTAACTTTAAATATGCTATGCAATATAACATAAGAATATCATAAATCATAGTTCTTTATTGGATTTACTAAAACTCTGACATGTAAAGATCTTGATTAAATTTATGAATTTAATTTTGATTTGGTTGGTTGGTTGTTATGGGTTTAACGCCATTTATCAGCACATGATAGGCTATACATGGCAGTCATTATATTTGGTGGAAGAAGAACCCAAGAAAACCCTGGGAAGAACCACCGACCCACGGGAAGCTACTGGCAAGCTTTCTCACATACCCACGTTGGCCGAGCCTGAGACTCGAACCCACGAGGACAGAGGTGAGATGTCAGTGATCTGTAAAGGCGAGCGCCTTAGACCACTAGGCCATCTGGGGCCCCAATTTAATTTTGAAATAGTGTTATTAAATGTCTTGCTTTTACATAATATTTCCTGGTTTTTACTTTGATACCGTACTACCGACCGCTTTTTTGGTCTAATATGAAAATGATGGCAAGTTGATATCCAATATGTTCACCACAGCAGCTGATTTGAAAATCTTGTTATCACTGAAGAATATCAGAGATGGTTTCAACACTCGGCAGCTAAAAGGAAGAAATGGTCTTTTCTTGAATTCTTGGAAATTATTTTCAGGCAGTAGAGCATCAGTCTCTTCAAGGGACTGTTGTTTAAACATTGTTGAACTTTTTGGACTGAAGACTTTTTTGAAATACCTTCTTAACACAATTGATGAAAAATGTCATGAGGTAGATGAAATGAAATTTGGTAGACTTATTCATATGTAGATAACCTGATTAGATTTTCAGGTCATTACAGCAATTTGTCAATGTCTACACATTTTAAAAACTTGTTGGACTTTTACTTTTTTTGTTGTTGACAAACCCTTTTGCAAAATGAAGACAGATGAAATTGGGTATGCATCTTTGTATTATATGTAGATGAACTTATTACATATAGATTCTGATGCCACGAAAATAAAGTTTCATATTTGTTTACTTTTTTAAAAGATCACCATAGGATGGAGTGTATTATGTTACAATGTCTGTTCATCTGTCTGTCTGTCTGTTACCGATTTCCCTTCAGCACATTAACTCGACTTGTCTACCATCTAGAGTTACCAAACTTTGTAGATGGCTTGCACATGTGGTATGGAAGAACCCTATCAGTTTTGGGGTCAAAAGGTCAAAGGTCCAGGTCACTGTGAACAAAAAAAGAAAAATGGATTCTGCACAATAATTTGATTCTCCACCATCTAAAGTTGCCAAGCTTTTTAGATGGCGTGCCTTGTGGTAAGGAAGAACCAAATTGATTTTTCGGCTCTAAAGGTCAAACTTCAGCCACTGTGACTTAAAGAATAAAATTAGTTTCCACACAATAACTCAAGTTTTCCACCATCAACAGTCACCAAACTTTGTGGATGGCTTGCACTTGTGGTGAGGAAGAACCGATTTAAGGGTGAAAAGGTCAGATGTCAAGGTCACTGACTGAAACAAGAAAAATGGTTTCTGTTCAATAACTCGAGTTCTCCACAGTCTGCAGTTACCAAACTTTGTGCATGGCTTGCACTTGGGGTAAGGAAGAAACCCAATAATTTTGGGGTCAAAGGTCAAGGTCACTGTGACTGAAAGAATAAAAATGGTTTCTGCATAATAACATTAGTTCAACATCACATTTCTAGACCAAACTTTGTGGATGACTTGCAAACCTATGAATTTAGGGTCAAAAGATCAAAGATCAGGGTCACTGCGACCGAAAGAGTAAAAATGGTTTCTGCACAATAACATTACTTCTACATCACATACTCAGAACAGGCTTTGTGGATGGCTTGCACTTGATCTTTGGGGCCAACAGGTCAAAGGTCAAGGTCACTGATTGAAAGAAGAAAAATAGTTTCAGCACAAAATATTCAGTTATCATCCACGTACCTTCACCGAAGTTAGTGGATGGCTTACACATTGTGAAAGAGAAAAATTTATTTGACTTTTTATGTCGAGTAAGTATGTGTATATTGGTAGTGATCAGAACTCGAATGTTTCCAAGTTATGGCAAAGAGTCAACAGCTTTCTAAACATCATGCCTTTGGGGCTAATCTAGTATGTGTAAATGTGTATATACAGTTGTAGAGTGGAGTTCTCAATATGTTCAGATATATGACACAGGGGAATTATACAGGAGAGTAGTGAAAGACCCCATGGGCTACTGTTAGCTGTGCTGTGTTTCCTGGGGTAGATAATGTTTATACATGCACTTCATATATGGTTTCAGTGATCTTCCCAGCAAATTTGGGTAGCATTGGGGAAAAGCCTGCATTAGTGTCATAAAATGTTTTAAAAAATGAGCTTTATCATCATACAAGTGAAAAAATGAATATCAGTGAAATTTAAAAGTAGTACATATATTTTTTTTTTCTTTATTTCACTAAGTTCATGTAATGTCAGATTCATTTGTCATTCTGTTTAAAGAAATCATATCCTTCATTTCTTCCCTTCCCCATGTATTTTCATTGCCACATTAAAATTAAAGTCTTTAATGCAAAGTCTTCCATACTAATTACCATAAGATAATTCAGCACCCTCTGTGTCCTCTTGTTTCTTAACAAAGTCTTGATTCTGTTCATCATAGAGAATGACCTTTCAGTCTGAAAAAAATGGAGAATAAAATTTGTTATTGGATGTACAAAAAGATATGAAACTACCTGAATGCTAATTAAGTGAATTACCAAGGACAAAGTTTTTTGGAGTCAAAACATTAGTGTGTTTTCAAATAAGCATAACAGAATAGCTAAAATAATACGTATTCCTATCCATTAAGAACAATATATGATGTGTTTGTCATTGTTTAATTTCTTCATTGAGCCCATGTCAGAGAGCTAAAATATTGTTCAAAAGTTTAAAGTGTTTTATTTACCTGCTGTAGACACAGCACTAAGGCAGTTTTGGTTTAGTTTGAGAGAAGTGGGTACAGTACCTAAAGGGATGCAAATTTTTCCAGAGCCTGTCTAAAGGACATGAGCTTCTTGTTCAAAGAGCTGTCTTAAATTGTGCCACTCCACCTTCACATCATCAAACTTCGCACTCTTCTGAAAGTGGTCAGTCGAGATCTGAAGAGAAAAAAATAAAAAAATAAAGTGTATTGATGCAGCAATATACTGATTAAAAAATATCACCACTTTAACATGTAATGCATTCTAAATGCAAACTAGTTGTTTATTGTTGGAGAAATATTCAAATATAAGTGATGGAATAATCCAACACATTTTATTGACATGTTTTCAAAACGGGTAAATGATAGACAGAAAAGAGAAATGAGAAATTAATAGGGCAGCACCCACATAAGTGAAGGTTTACTGATCAAACTGTTTTTATCTTGCTCATAGTATACTATGTAAATATCAGAGCAACTCGGGGATAAAATGCAACTTTCATTACTCGTCACATTTTCCAGAAATTTATAAGAACAACAACAATTATAACTACAACTACTGCTATAAAAATAAAAATAGAATATTTTTATAGTGCCGGAGGAATAGCACCCCCCCCCCCACACACACACACACACACTCACCTGTTTGTAAGTAAGTAGATTTGAAAATTTAGCAATATAGAAAACTTACAATCCGATACAGCAATTTCCACCCACAATCCGATACACCAATTTCCACCCAAGGATATGAAGTCTTCCATTTTGTGTTGAACCCTTCGTTGCTTTGAGCTCTTTCTTTGGGGAAATCATGCTATCTGATTCGGAAGCACCATTGATGACACCAATCTCAGATCTTTGTAGTCAGCCCAACATGGGACTAGCCGGTCGCTGGGTAATTTTTTGTTTTTTTTTATTGTGGTGTTTCCATTTTTCACAAGAATTTGCTTAACTTAAAATGTAATATGTGTAACTTTTATAGCTGGTAGTGGAAATGACTGAAATATATATAACACACTACCAGTAGTCTCCATCATTGCTGTGCGATCATGTTACTGTGTCAGTGCAAAGATGAAACCCGCATCAAAGGTCATGCACTGGCAGTTGGGCGAGCCGGGTACAAAAGATAACAGCTAAGTGAGTAACTAATTATCCTGGATTATCTTAATTAAATTCCCAAGAAGAGGTAAGAACAGGTGTCATTTGAGTAATAGGGTTTTAAATTAGGTAATACGATGTTTATTTAACTGATCAATTGTACAAGGATAGCTTGAAACCAAAGCATAGTGGCACAAGCACATAGCATAGTGGCACAAGCACATAGCATAGTGGCGGGTTCTAAAGTGCTGTGGGCTGAAATGATAGCTTAGTGGGACCATTGCGGTAAAAGGCTCTGGGAAGAACACTGGGTTGTAGGCTGGGGATTTAAAATATAAGTTTAAAGATATGATCCTGGCAGGTTCCATTCCCAAGCTCTATCCCTTTGGGGGATGATCAGAATTCTGAAAGTGTTAGCACACCCATTGTATTATTATTGACAAAGATTTCTAATTGTAACCGTGTAAGAAGAGTTCAAGAATATTGCACATGTACATACATGTATGTACATACCATTTAACAATATTCCCACACTTCTTCGAAAATATGTAAATAATGAAGTGTCAATATGCCTCTAATTATATAGCAAACAGTAATAACTAATTATATAATAAACTGTACCATGAAACAATGTTTTCATATATCCCAGTGTTACACCACTACCCCATTTTGAGTGAGAAAAAAAATATCTTCCTCTGTCTGGGCACCCGGGTGGCTGAGTGGTCTCAGATGCTCACCTTTACAGATCAGTCACATTTCACCTCTGTCTGCGTGAGTTCAAGTCTTGGCTCAACCAACTTGGGTATGCGAGAAAGCTTGCCAGTAGCTTCCCATTGGCCAATGGTTACTCCCAGGGACTTTCCGAGTTTTCCTTCACCAAATATACTGGCTGCCATGTATAGCCTATCATGTCCTTAAAAATGGCATTAAACCAAACAAAAACAAAAAAATCTTCCTCTATCCCTTTCTTTCTCTCATATTTGCCCATGTGTCCCAGTATATGCATTACATATATAAGACCAAAACATCGAAACAAAGGAGGAATAAATATGGCTGTATCATGGGTTTTCAATCAAAACCACCCCCACAGAGAAAAAAAAATAAAAAAAATAAAGAGCTTTCTTAAAACTTGTAACTTAACAGTCAAAATGTCGAGTTACATATATCTGATATGCCAGGGTTTATTATAGTTGAAATTTTGCTAGATAATGCCTGAAATACCACTTTATTTTAAGTCTCTACAAAGAATGCCATTTTGTATTCTCCTGTGTTTCCAGTTCTCCCTCAGTATGATGCTTTCTATAGGAACCATAGAGTATACAGCATTATAGCACGACTGCCTTGTAATTAAGTACTTGATAAGTACTCAGTCATTATAATACTGTTCATGGAGGCCCATAGAATATACTGCCTTGTAGTGAGACTGCCTTATAATGAAGTACATTATACATATAAAGTACAACCTCATTATAATGCTGCTCATGGGAGCCATAGTGTATACCACCTTATTGTGAAACTGCCTTAAAATGAAGATCATGATACGGATCATGATACAGTACTTCCTCGTTATAATGCTTTCCATGTGAGCCATGGAGTATACTGCCTTGTAGTGAGACTGCCTTATAATAAAGTACTTGGTACATTAATCCCTCATTATAATGATGTGTATGGGAGCCAGAGTATACTGTCTTATAATGAAGTATATTACATATACAGTACTCCCTCAAAATGCTGTCCATAGGAGCAAGAGTATACTGTTTTATAATGAAGCACATTATACACACAGTACTCCATCAAAATGCTGTCCATGGGAGCCAGAGTATACTGCCTTATAATGAAGTACATTATACATACAGTACTCCCTCAAAATGATGTCCATAGGAGCAAGAGTATACTGCCTTATAATGAAGTACATTATACATACAGTACTCCCTCAAAATGATGTCCAGAGGAGCCAGAGTATACTGTCTTATAATGAAGTACATTATACATACAGTACTCCCTCAAAATGATGTCCATAGGAGCCAGAGTATACTGTCTTATAATGAAGTATATTATACATACAGTACTCCTCAAAATGCTGTCCATAGGAGCAAGAGTATACTGTCTTATAATGAAGTACATTATACATACAGTACTCCCTCAAAATGCTGTCCATGGGAGCCAGAGTATACTGTCTTATAATGAAGTACATTATACATACAGATCTCCCTCAAAATGCTGTCCATGGGAGCCAGAGTATACTGTCTTATAATGAAGTACATTATACATACAGATCTCCCTCAAAATGCTGTCCATGGGAGCCAGAGTATACTGTCTTATAATGAAGTACATTATACATACAGATCTCCCTCAAAATGCTGTCCCAGGGGAGCCAGAGTATACTGTCTTATAATGAAGTACATTATACATACAGATCTCCCTCAAAATGATGTCCATATTAGCCAGAGTATACTGTCTTATAATGAAGTACATTATACATACAGTACTCCCTCAAAATGATGTCCATGGGAGCCAGAGTATACTGTCTTATAATGAGACTGCCTTATGATGAAGTACATTATAAATATAATTTCACTTCAACATTATGAAATGGGATCCATGGCCATATCTATCTTATAACACGAATGCTGTTATAATAAATGACCTTATAGTGAGTGAGTGCTGTATAACCATTTTAAGGTGACTATCTTATAATGTCAAGTGTAACCACGAGTGGGAATTAAAGTTCTGGATTTCCCCCACCTGCTTTGTAAATACAGTGATTATGATAGCTGCTGTGGTTGTGAATGACAAAGCAAATTGCATAGCAACGGTTTCATATTAAAGATGTCAGATACTGGGAGTTAGTGTGAGAGTGTGTATTTGGAAATAAATAGTGTATGTGCTTCAAGGTAACATGTTTCTTGCACAACTGCCTCAAGCATACAGTCACCCTCAGCAGCAACATCAGATGACAGATAAGTAAATATACAGGTAGAGAGGTATGTGTGTATATATATATATATATATATATACACACACACTCACACACACACATATATACGCATATACATGGGTAGACACAATTTGGGTGTGCACATGGTGTATATTGGAAATACAGGTAAGCACTTTTAAAGTTTACAGGTGATTCACAAGAAGTAGTAAGCACTTTTAAAGTTTACAGGTGATTCACAAGAAGTTATTTCTATCAAATTCATAATTTGTTTTCTAAATTATACAGGTGTATCTATGAAAATTTTTCTGTTAAAGGTAATGGGTCTCATAGCTTTATGTAGAACTTTGAAATTTGAAGTCCAGGGCCACATTTCTCCCAAAATGAGAGTCCAATATATGGAAAACTGGAGACCAAAGTTTGAAAACTGAGTCTAGGACCAGAAACTGCAGGTCATGGATGCAGTGACTCTCACTACAGAGAGTTCTGGGCCGTCTTATCTTTGATTTTTACTCTACATTAATTTTTTTCTAGGTATCTATCTTCCTGCCTACCTACCTCTCTGTCTGTTTGTCTATCTATCTATATATTTTGTTGTTGTAATATATGTTTATTAATATTCTGTGAAAAATAAGCCATCCAGAATATACTTCTCTCAAGAAGTCATTTTGCTATGACTAGATAAAGCACTAGTCAACATTTATAACAAAAACAATATCGCCGGCACAAAGTTAACTACAAGTGCAGTCAAATGTTTATGTTTCAGAAATGTATCTCTCACCACATATCCACTATTGTGCTGATGTGCCACTAAGCCTTAATACATACATTGATTTCCTCATAAACAAAATTCTAGGAATATGATTGGTCAGTTATCACAATATAAAATCCAGTATTTCTCTTAAAATATTATTTGAGCAGGGTGTAAAAACTCCATCCAGGTCATAACTAGATCATGTGACTTACAAGCAGGGTGTAAGCAAGTCTCACAACGGCTGGCAATAGACAGTGGGGTAAAACAAAATGGCAGACGGCGTCAGCTTGAAAAATTAAAACGCAAATATGTAGTTTTTTGGGGGGGTGGGGGGTAAAACTAATTTTAATTATGCAATACTTACCCATCACTATTATATAGCTTATTACTTTTTCGTGTCGAAAAATCTCGTCCGTTCGATATGAAAACATCCTCCCACTTAGAGTGGAGATTTTGTCAACAATACAAGTCACACCCGTGCACCTCTCCGCGCCTGTGCGAACATTCATCTTTTTCATAGACGAAATTACGCCAGGACATCAGAGCGGGGTGGGAGGAGGGCATTTGATAATAGTGATGGGTAAGTATTGCATAATTAAAATTAGTTTTACCCCCCCAAAAAACTACATTTTAATAGCAGCAATACATTACCCTATCACTATTATATAGCTGAATTTGTCAGTTAGGTGGGTAGGCTGATGTTAAACTGATCAAAAACAGAGAAAAATGGAAAGTACTCACCATTTGAGGGAGAGATCCACTTTACAAATTGTTGGAGTCCCTCTGGGCCACATGTTGTGTTGCAACTATGGGTCCCAAGAGAGAATACCTGCTCAATTAGCGGAGGTAGAGAAGGTAGTATGGGATCGCCAAAATGCTGCCTTCATGATGTCCTCTAAGGAAGAGTGATTAGATAGGCCCATGAGGCAGCGACGGCTTGAACCTCATGGGCTTTTAGTTTCGTAAAAGAGAGGTCTCTATCAGTAAGGGACTGATAAGCTCTTTTAATTGTGGTGACAATCCACCGTGCAATTGTGGAGGCCAAAATATCAACGGAACCCTTAAGAGGAAGGAAAAGACATTTCCTGCCCTTTCTTTTCACTTTTGAAGCATTTAGATAGAAATGCAGTGCCCTAACTGGGCATAAGAGCCTATTTTGATCATCTCCAGCATAGATTCGACTGAGACTGGGGATCTCTATAGGTGATGGAGCTATCACAGGTAACTGATTTTTTTTTTTTTTGCTAAAAATCCTGGCTGACAAAGGAGGGAAACGGATTCGTAATTGCCATTAAACCGGAGGCAGCCAGTGTCAACAGACAATGTATGAATCTCACTACATCTTCTCGCAGATGCCAAGTGAGTAAAAACACAGTCTTGAGTGTGAGGTCCTGAAGGAAGCCTCACTCAATGGTTCAGAGGGGGTTTTGGTTAAGGACCATAAAACACATGATAGATTCCATCTGGGCGTAAGAGAGCGGGAGACAGGTCTCTGTAGCTCAAAATACTGAATGAGATCAGCAAGGTGCGGATCTGAACCGATTTCCGAGCCCTGAGAAAATTTAAGTGTGTTAGAGATCGCAGCTCTATAGCCCTTGATAGTTGATACTGAACATTTTTTGTTCTCGAAAAGAGTAAAAGGAAATCAGCAATGGCAGTTACAGAGGGACAGGTGGGATCAACACGTTTCCTACTGTACCAATCACAGAAGATTCTCCACCTGGCATCATAGACCTTGGATGTAGAAGCTCTCCTGGCCTGAATGATGCAATTGGCAACCCGGCCCGAAAACTTGTTCTGGCGGATAGATCGCTTGAGATGAGCCAAGCATGAAGGTGGAGAATGTGTGGGCTGTTGTGTAAGAGGGAGCCCCTGTGTTGTGACAGAAGATCCCTCCTGTGAGAAAGAGACCTGGGTTGATCTATCAATAGGTCTAGAAGATCGTTGACCAAGATCGTTGGGGCCATAATGGAGCTATGAGAATGATCCGGGCAGTGGAAGTTCTTACTTTTTGCAGAACTTGTGGTAGTAGTTGCAATGGTGGGAAGGCGTATGCGAACAGACGATCCCACTGGAAGCTGAATGCGTCCACTGCCCAAGCTCTCTGGTCCAGGATTGGAGAGATGTAAAAGGGAAGTCTGTTGTTGAGCCTGGTCGCAAACAAGTCCACGAGGGGCCTTCCCCATAGTGAGAAAAAGGGATTCTGTCAGTTCGCAGTGAAGAGTCCATTCCATGAGAACTGATTTGCCTGACCTGGACAGACTGTCCGCTAAAACGTTCTTCTTCCCTGGGATGTGGTGAAATCTGAGGGAAATGTTCTACGAGGTGGCCCAGTGGATGAGGTTCCAGACCTCCACGCCAAGAGAAGGGGCATGTGTGCCTCCTTGAGATCGGAGATACGCTACTACAGGCGTGTTGTCGGAGGAGAACATGACACATCAACCCCTTACTCTGTCGATGCACCCTTGCAACGCTAGAAATACAGCTTTCATTTCTAGGTTGTTTATGTGGAGGGACGACTGGTCCCGGGTCCAATGACCCTGAAGAATTATGCCCTCCGGCTCTAGATGAGCACTCCAACCGGAATCTGACGCGTTGGCGAACAGGTAGGAGTGGGGATCGGGTGCGTGCATGGGGACCCCAATTAGGAATCTGTCTCGATTCATCCACCATGGCAGATGATGATGAAAATCTGGTCCTAGAGGAATCAGAGCTGATAGAGAATCCTTGTGTGGTTTCCACCTTGCGAGAAGGAGAAACTGTAGAGGGCGCATATCGAGCCGTCCTAAGGGAACCAGATCTGTAGCGGCATTCAAGGTTACCAAAAGGGATAGTTAAAGGCAACCAGACAACAATGTTCTTGCTCGTAGCGCCTCTAGAAGTGCCAGGATTCGATCTATGTGATCCGTGGAACCCGGAACAAGTTCTGGTTCACTAAGAAGTTCATCCCTACGTAAACTAGATGGAACGAGTTCTGACTTGTCAAGGTTGGGTAAAACAAACCCAACCGAGTTACTGTGAACCAACAATGGAACAGGTCCTGACGGAGGGACTGAACCTGAACATTATGGATCAGCTAGTCGTGAAATTACTGGAGAATCGGGGTTCCCAGTAATCAGAGATAGGGCACTACAACTTCCATAACATGGGTGAAGACTTGGGATGCAGAAGTGATTCTGAATGACAGAACCCAGAATTGAAAGACTTCCTGGTCCAAGCAAACCCGGAGGTATTTCCACCGGTTTAACAGCGGGAGATCGCAAATGATACACAATTTCCCACTTTTCTTGATGACCAGGAAGAATTGGAAGTAGAATGCAGGAGACTGATCGTTCAGGAACCTCTTGATTGCCCCTTTCTGTAAAAGGGTGTGCACCTTTTCCTTTAAATTCACCAAATTGGACTTGTGAAAGAACATCGGGGTCCTTGATAGAGGAGGTTGTATACCCAAAACTGAAGACGGTAACCCTCACTTACCATAGAAAGGACACACCCATCATCCAAGTTACTTGCCCAAGTCTCTGAGAAGAGGCCTAGACAAGCACCTACAGGGACATTAGGAGAGGAATGCACGGCAGGAGAGGGTACGAGTCCCTAGGGCCATCCCCCCCCCACTGCCTTCCTTGGGAAAGGAAGGTGGGTTGGGGAAGTTCCTACTGAGGACTTTACTCAGGAGGAGGAGGTCTCATTTGAGCTTGTGCATTGGACTGGGGCTGCATCTGTTTTAAAAATTTAGTGGGTGGCCCCTGGGGGCAATTCACCTTAGTGTGCTTCCTGGCCGATTACGATAAGCCAGGTGCAGTTGTGAAGGATCTATGTTCATGATCCTTCAACTCTTGTGAAGCCACTGTGGGGATGAGTCCTCCGAAGAGGCTCTCGGCTTCCAATGGAGCAGCCCTTAGAAGATCTTTCCTATGGTTAAATAAGACCTTTTGAGGAGTCCAGCACAATGTGATGGTGGATGTTAGAAGTTCCACTGATAAAACCATTGCGACAGAGAGTGAATTCCGGGATGTCTTGATCACAGCTTCCAGCACGCATTGTAATGCGGCTGGGTTCAGAGCAGCCTCCTTCAGCATACTAAATGAAGTAGCTGAGAAGAGGTCTGCATGGGAAGCTATGGTGACCAGAAGCCGACCTTTCTGCTCAAAGGTTTGATTATTTTATTAGGAAGGCATGCCCAGGCTTCAATTATAATACCCACTTGAGACACATCTGCATCCAACTGGAGAGATTCTTAATGGGTTTTCACTTCGGGAATGTACCCAGTAAATAGAGGCAGAGACCAAGGTCTCAAAGTAGAGGGAGGGACAGACCATCCTCTACGCTGTCTAGCACAGGCTGGCCTGTGGAAAAACCTGTGTGACATTTCCTCAATCGTTGAGGAATGTAGAAGGAGCAGGAGATCTGGTTGTGGCTGGGTCCCAGAGATCTTTTTAAACTGGAAAGGATCTTCTTGGGCTGTGTGCAAGATGGCTTTGGGCACAAGTTACAGCGTTATCAAAAGACCAGATCTCTTCCAAATCATCTAAGTGGAAGGAACTGGTGGGACTGATAGAAGGCGACAAAAGAGCTGTTTCTACCTCGATCTCACTGGAGTCAACGAGGGTAGATAAATGCATCATCATCTAGAACACTCCGAGCAGGAGAGTGGCTGGACATCATTATGTCCTTCTGAGACAGTGACATAGGTGTACTCTGCGCCATTTCCCGTACTTGTTCGTCTATGTGTTCTAGATGTTCTAGGATAAAGACGAGACCGCTTGTCTTTCGTGGATGATGCTATGCTTCTGCCTTACTGGTGAATGCCACCTGACGAGGAGGCGATGGCGGGACACGAGTCGTGGCATCGCCTCCACTCTGGGCCCCACCTCTCGTACGTATTCATTGGGATAATAGGAAAGGGGGGATCCCGATCCAATCCCCTTCCATAGTCTGAACCCTCTGGGCTGACTCCCAATCCTGTACAGGGTATGATGGTAGAGTTGGGAGATGGGGTCTCGGTCCGATCCCTATCCCTGCACCATGAGGCCTCTGGGTGATGACCGGTATAAGGTTGGTGAAAGGTTCGAGATGATCGATGGCCTGTGACGATGTAACCAGCCACCGAGACGAAGTCACCGGTGACCGGTCATCATACATTGACCAGTCATTTATACCGGCCAATGCCCAGTGACCGGACTGGTCACCGGTCAATACCCGGTCACCGGTCACTACCCAGCGACCGGTCACCGGTCACTACCCAGCGACCGGACCGGTCAATGGTCACCGGTCACTACCTGGTCACCGGTCAATGACCAGACCGGTCACTGGTCAATGGTCAATGGCCAGTTAGGCGACATAGATATGTCAGCCTAGTTCGTCTTCATCACTAAACAAGGTGCGGTGCATCTCCTCCCATTTGAGAGGGTGTGACACGCTACCCCGGAAGTGTTGGATGCGGTGCAGCTTCTCCCTCTCGGGAGGGTGCGACATGCTACCCTGAGACGAGCGGTGCACCTCCTTCCTCGCGGAAGGCAGCAACACGCTACTGTTAATGTGAGGGGTGTTTGTCTTCTCCCTTACCGTGAGAGGCGATCTACTTCTGGAACGTACACTCCCTCCTACCGAAGAGACCTTACCTATCTCGGGGGGGCTGGTCCCATAGGCTCCTGGGGCCCCGGAATGTTCTTATGATCTGTACTGGTCTTCTTACAGTATGTTCCCTTTGCCTGAGTACCTGTAATAGAAAAATCCAGAAAATTCAGACGATGATTGGGATTTAAGTATTTTCTTCCACCCTCTGTATGTACGTCTGGAATCGGCAGATTCCAGGTTTCATTCGTCCATTTAGTGCAGAAGATACAGCGATTCTTTCGCGTACCTTGGAACATGTGAGGCAGTCTGGGTGGGCATCCCAAGGGGCCTTCTTGTGGCCACACTTTCCTACAGACTGTGCCGACATTGTTCTCTGAAATAAATGTTTAATGAAAGATAATACCATAATAAAACGTGTAAAACTCACCTTTTATTTCCACACGTGAAAAACTCACCATTTTTGTAGATATCGCATGCTGTATGCACACCAGTTCACTTCGCTCTGTTTGCATACACTTTTAGCGGTCTGTATGCACCACAGTGGATTTTGTCTAAAGGTAAACAATATACATATACATGAACAAGGATTAGAAGCCTAGTTTTCTTGACAAACTTTATTGTTCTCAAGAAAGTAATGCGACGCATCACGCGTGGTATTAAAAATACAATTAATGACTTAGCAAAAAGAATATTTAATCAAATATTTAATTGGTAGAATTATGCGCCTGCTAATTGCGGCGCTATCCTGGTTGTCTATGTTACGTTGTAACGAACACACAAGACTTACCGTGAGCTAAATTGTATTTGAAAAGAAAATAAAAATATGGTGTACCCTAACCCCTAAGGGCGGAATACACGTGGTAATCTAGAAAGACTCTTTCTAGAACAAATACTGACGTAGGGCAGCATAAGACTCATAAGACGAGATGGACAGATGTAACACCAGATGAATTTAGGCTGAAAGGAGAACCGAAACGTGGTTGAAACCCGCAGCAAAAAATTTTTCTCTGGTCACGTTCGCATGACACAACCATTAACCTTGGCGTCCATGAAAAAGATTAATGTTCGCGCAGGCACGGAGAGGTGCACGGGTGTGACGTGTCTTGTTGAAAAAATCTCCACTCTAAGTGGGAGGATGTTTTCACATCGAACGGACGAGATTTTTCGACACGAAAAAGTAATAAGCTATATAATAGTGATAGGGTAATGTATTGCTGCTATTAAAATCAAATTTATGATCCAAATATATGAAATGATTTTATTGTATATAGAAATGAGTTACTGTGTGGTTTATAAGCAGTTAAGATTATCATCCAAAAGAAGCTTAGTTTTTAAACAATGCTGATGTATCAGCCTTTCTGCAGGATTTGTGGGGAAAGGGAGGGGCAAGGAACTAACTGCTACAACTAGAACGATGAAATTTTGGCAAAAAGAGTTAGCATTGTGCCTAAAAAGGTTTATGAGGTAATTGATTACATGTTAGTTACATCCAGCTC
This sequence comes from Margaritifera margaritifera, assembly GCA_029931535.1. Taxonomy (NCBI): domain Eukaryota; kingdom Metazoa; phylum Mollusca; class Bivalvia; order Unionida; family Margaritiferidae; genus Margaritifera; species Margaritifera margaritifera. The sequence goes on along the minus strand of JAQPZY010001688.1, from coordinate 943,064 downwards.
ATGGTGTACGGTGTTCAAGTTTACATCTGGCTCATGGTGTACAGTGTTCAAGTTTACATCTGGCTCATGGTGTACAGTGTTCAAGTTTACATCTGGCTCATGGTGTACAGTGTTCAAGTTTACATCTGGCTCATGGTGTACAGTGTTCAAGTTTACATCTGGCTCATGGTGTACGGTGTTCAAGTTTACATCTGGCTCATGGTGTACGGTGTTCAAGTTTACATCCAGCTCATGGTGTACTGTGTTCAAGTTTACATCCAGCTCATGGTGTACGGTGTTCAAGTTTACATCCAGCTCATGGTGTACGGTGTTCAAGTTTACATCCAGCTCATGGTGTACGGTGTTCAAGTTTACATCTGGCTCATGGTGTACAGTGTTCAAGTTTACATCCAGCTCATGGTGTACGGTGTTCAAGTTTAAATCCAGCTCATGGTGTACGGTGTTCAAGTTTACATCTGGCTCATGGTGTACAGTATTCAAGTTTACATCTGGCTCATGGTGTACAGTATTCAAGTTTACATCCAGCTCATGGTGTACGGTGTTCAAGTTTACATCCAGCTCATGGTGTACGGTGTTCAAGTTTACATCTGGCTCATGGTGTACAGTGTTCAAGTTTACATCTGGCTCATGGTGTACAGTATTCAGGTTTACATCTGGCTCATGTTGTACGGTGTTCAAGTTTACATGGTGTATGGTGTTCAAGTTTACATCTGGCTCTTGGTGTACACTGTTCAAGTTTACATCTGGCTCATGGTGTACGGTGTTCGAGACAGTCATAACAGTCTGTCCATCCTGGTAAACTAACATGTAACTAATAACATACATATCTAACAATGGTACAATTGAAATTTTCTATGTCCTTTTGAATGCACAGTCAATTTTTTTGAAGTTAATAAAACTATAAACCTGTATTGGCAAAGCATGTATCACCAGTCTTCCTCCATTTTGACCTCCACCCCAAAGTTTGAGCCTCTTGGGTAGGTCCCTGATGGTAAGGACTGCCCCACAAGCAATTGTTGGGTAAATGCATTTTTATTTTTATGCCCAGATAACATCTACCTGGCTACAGGATAGGGATCTTGATAGTTTTCAATCTGTAACCCAGGGGTTAGTCCATTGGAGTTTAAGAACGAACCTTTGGAGCAATGTCAGTTGCATGTATACTCTCACTTTTCATGCCCAGTAAGTGTATATGTAGTTAAAGATTGGGGATCTTGGTAGTTTCCAAGTTATGACCCAGGGGCGAAGTGCCTGGTGGTAGGGATGGACCCATGGGTCAATGTCAGTTGCATGTATAAATTTGTCTTTTCTTGCCCCGTAAGTAAAAATGGTTATAGGATGGGTATCTCAATATTTTCTGTTATTACCCTGGGGCTTCATTCTTGTGAGTGGTTAAAGACCCTGGGGCATCACCCAGGGATCCCAGTCTTATATGTGTTGACACTTGGTTCATTGATCACATATCCCAATTCTCAGATATGTGAGACACACAACTTAGGAGTTATTTGAAATTTATGTGAAATCACCCCTACCCCCCCCCCCCCCCCAGCCTCACCCTAAGGGGCATGATAAAAATTGCAAGTGTTGGCATAATCTATACCCATAGGACTAGCATTGATCCAACTTTCATTTGTCTAGCTTTAACGGTGGAGGCGTTCAAGGACATCACACACATACAACCGTAAGTATATATGGGACTGTTTCACACTATTCTCACTTCTTTGAAATAGATACATAAATATAAAAAATATTTTTTATGCAGGTCATCACTGCGTTGACCTGTGCATAATGTTTAGCAGACTGTGAACAGTGCAGACCCAAGATCTGGCTTTGCATAATGTACTGGTAAATCAAAGTATACTGTCTATGCTCGTTTATAAGTCGAGTCCAACTGCAAACTGCAAAGACCCAGATCTGCCATCACACAATGCACCAGCAGATATGGTTGTGTACAGTTTGTTAAGAGTAATCAGTGGAACAAACAACATAGACCCTGATATGCCAGCACATTATGCAATCAGATCAGGGTCTCTGTTGTTTGCAGTTGGACTCCACTTATAAGCAAGTACAGATGGTATTCTGTTTACTTGAAATCATTAGCAAAATGAACAGCATAGATCATGATAAAGTGCTACCTTAGTATAAAGCACCTCAGTATAACTGTCCCTTTTATAAGGCAGGTATGATCATGATAATGTTTTATCAAGTAACACTACTATTATGTATGATGTACCTCAGTACAAGGTGATCTCAGCTATAAGGCAGTACACTTTATGCCCCCCTCCCCAACATCATTATAGCGATGGAGTACTGTATGTCAGCACCTCCTGTATGTTGTAAGAGGCAACTAATGGAGGTAATGTGCTTGTCCTGGAATGTGTCTTGTGATGATGTTCCTGTTGAGAAGGTCTTATCTTGAATTTCTGGAAATTCTTGCCAGATAATAGAGCATCAGTCCCTTCAAGGGACTCTTGTTGTACATTGATGTTGTTGGTTGTCAGGGGACTCTTGTTATACATTGATGTTGTTGGTTAAGATTCACATGAAGGATAAATGCCTTAGTCTGTTTGGTATTGGAAAGTTCTACAAAAGAAACAGTCAAAGGTTGCTCTATGTTCTGACTGACTTATCAATTATAGTAGAGCACTCCCTTGTTATAAAGCCACTGATTATAACACAGTTCCTGTTATAGTACAGCATTGCTGTACTATAAAGCCATTGATTATAACACAGTTCCTGTTATAATACAACACTGCTTTAATATAACACAGTTCCTGTTATAGTACAGCACTCCCTTACTATAAAGCTGTTGATTATAACACATTTCCTGTTTTAGTACAGCACTCCCTTACTATAAAGCTGTTGATTATAACAGAGTTCTTGTTATAGTACAGCACTCCCTTACTTTAAGGCCATTGATTATAACACAGTTCTTGTTATAGTACAGCACTCCCTTACTTTAAGGCCATTGATTATAACACAGTTCCTGTTATAGTTCATCACTCCCTTACTATAAGGTCATTGATTATAACACATTTCCTGTTTTAGTACAGCACTCCCTTACTATAAAGCTGTTGATTATAACACAGTTCTTGTTATAGTACAGCACTCCCTTACTTTAAGGCCATTGATTATAACACAGTTCTTGTTAAAGTACAGCACTCCCTTACTTTAAGGCCATTGATTATAACACAGTTTTTGTTATAGTACAGCACTCCCTTACTTTAAGGCCATTGATTATAACACAGTTCTTGTTATAGTACAGCACTCCCTTGCTGTGAGGCCATTGATTATAACACAGTTCCTGTTATAGTACAGCACTCCCTTACTATAAGGCCATTTATTAAAATACAGTTCCTGTTTATAGTTCATCATTCCCTTACTTTAAGGCCATTGATTAAAATACAGTTCCTGGTATAGTTCATCATTCCCTTACTTTAAGGCCATTGATTAAAATACAGTTCCTGGTATAGTTCATCATTCCCTTACTTTAAGGCCATTGATTAAAATACAGTTCCTGTTATAGTTCATCACTCCCTTACTTTAAGGCCATTGATTAAAATACAGTTCCTGTTATAGTACAGCCCTCCATTACTATAAAGCTGTTGATTATAAAACAGTTCCTGTTATAGTACAGCCCTCCCTTACTATAAAGCTGTTGATTATAAAACAGTTCCTGTTATAGTACAGCCCTCCATTACTATAAAGCTGTTGATTATAAAACAGTTCCTGTTATAGTACAGCCCTCCATTACTATAAAGCTGTTGATTATAAAACAGTTCCTGTTATAGTACAGCCCTCCCTTACAATAAGGCCATTGATTATAACACAGTGTTACAAGGAAAGTATGATCATGGAACCCATTTCATTAAGTAGTAGAAAATTATATAAGGTGGTCTCATTATAAGGTGGTACACTATGGCTCCCATGAACAGCATTATAACAAAGGAGAACTGTGTCTGCAGATAATTAACAGAACTTGAGTTGAAAATGGAAAAATTCTCTCATTGTCAAGATGACTTTGTGTTGTGTAGGCAGAAATACCCTGGTGTCTGAGTTCAGTCAGTGAGGACTGGGGCAAACAATCAGTATTGAGTTGATTGTGTAACAACTGTTAGGTGGCTTGCAATATAATTGGTCAGCAGTTCACCAGGATCACAAAATTAGCAGTAATTAATTGACAGCTGTTGATAATTCAGTTCCTTAGTTGGAATATTCTAGTCCTATGTATGTTGTAATTATGTTTGCTTAAGTGTCAAATTTATGGCAACTTTATACCTCAAGATAACATAGTCATTACTTTATTATGTCAAAGCTATGAAGTCATCCATTAAATTGTGGAAGTATAGCACTGTAAACATAGATATGGATTGGCTGTCATGATAATGTACATGTAATTACAGCACACTCTTGCTATAAGGCCCATCATTATAACACAATTTGTGTTATAAGGTGAATCAGGTCATGGATCATATTTCATTAAGAGATAGTGAAATTATATGAGTCATGTACTACATTATAATGTGGTTTCACTATAAGCTGTATACTCAATTGCTCCTATGGACAGTGTTATAATGAGGGAGTACTGTATGTCAGTACCTCCTGTATATTGTAAGAGGCAACTAATGGTGGCAATGTACTTTTCCTGCAGTGTGTCCTGTGATAATCTTCCAGCTGTGAAGGTCTTGGACTTTTTCTTTAAGAGTGTGGTTTATATAAAAAATTGGACTTTGTTTTTAAGATTGTGGTTTATATAAAAAAATTGACTTTTTTTAAGAGTGTGGTTTATGTAAAAAATGTGACTTTTTTAAGAGTGGTTTATATAAAAAATTGGACTTTTTTTTAAAGATTGTGGTTTATATAAAAAAAATTGGCCTAATTTTTAAAGATTGTGCTTTATATAAAAATCAGACTTTTTTTTAAAGATTGTGGTTTTTATCAAAATTGGACTTGATATTTGAAGGATTGTACCCATTTTTGGCTTTGTTCTGTGTGTGCCTTTTTTGGAATACCTAAATTTACTCAGCATTTTATAGCTAGGGTTGTACTAATGTGACATTAAGCCACATACGTACATACATACATACATACATACATACATACATACATACATACATACATACATACATACATACAAACACACACACACACATATACACGCATACATACATACATACATACATACATACATACATACATACATACATACATACATACATGCATGCATGCATGCATGCATGCATGGATGCATGCATGCATGCATGCATACATACATACATACATACATACATACATACATACATACATACATACATACATACATACATACATAACTACTTACATACATACATACATACATATATTATGTGATAGCTAATCTGGATCTATGCTGCTCACTGTTTGGTATGTGTTATACAAGAGCAAAAACTGATTCCTAGTAGGACATGTAACTTCCTTCTCTTATCAACTTCCTGGTCAGTTTTCATCATCCAGGCAATTTATGGCCATTGGAGAAATCTTATTATTCTAATACAGATTTCTAGAGTACCGTCTTTCTACTCTCCCCCCCCCCCCCCCTTACAAAGTTTTGGCCATTTCTTAGTCATTTATCTGGCCCACTTCAACTTTCATTGCTATGCCATGGTAAGCTAAACCTTGGCCTGGGAAAAGAAAGCAAAGTGAAATGAAAACAATTTGGGGCACTAGATGGTGCTGTGAGTGTTGACTAAGACAAGTTAAATTAACAGTAATTATGAAAAACAAAGCATACTATATCACACATACTATATCACACCTTAAAGGTGAACATGGTTAAAATTAGAATCATTCAGGAAGAATGTTGTAAGATCAGTTTCTTAGTTGTATGTTAGACAAATGTTATTTTTGATGTAATGCACTTTATGATGTAATAATCTCCATGATGTCAACACTTTCTCAGGAATGAGATAAAAATCTATTCACTAGATATAAACAATCTGCACTTTTTAGTGTATTTTCACCAGACTGATATTTGCAAATTCACAATGCAGATAAAGTAATGGCAGGCCAAGACTAGTCAATTCTTTATTTATTGGAGCATTTCCATTCTTTATTTATTGGAGCATTTCCATTCTTTATTTATTGGAGCATTTCCATTCTTTATTTATTGGAGCATTTCCATTCTTTATTTATTGGAGCATTTCCATTCTTTATTTATTGGAGCATTTCCATTCTTTATTTATTGGAGCATTTCCATTCTTTATTTATTGGAGCATTTCCATTCATAAGCCAGCCTCACACTTTTATTGTCCGTGTGTATGTACATGTAGTGTATAATGTCCTTGAACTCTTCCCACACTGTCAGAGCTAGACACATGAAACTTGAGTTGATGATAGTCCTATTGGAATCTTAATCGTGCATCTTGTGGTGGGGCTGGAGGGGGATAGAGGTGATTTAACATAAATTTCAAATAACTCTGGGAGTTGTATGTCGCCATGCCTGAGAACTAGCATATGTCATCAATGATTCAAGTGTCAAGAAATTTATCTAGGTTATGGCCTGGGGTATGTCTTTCTCTCCTTTCAGGAACCAAGCCCCTGGGTAATACATAGAAACTATTGAGATTCTCACCCTATAAGTATATATACTCTTACAGGGCAAGAAAGGACAAATTTGTACATGCAGCTGACATTGACAATGGAGTTCACCCCTACTCACAAAGACTTAATTCCTAGGTCATAACTTGGAAACAATTGAGATCCGCATAAAAACACATACTGGACATGAAAAGACAAATTTACATACTGTTGTTTCACTATTTTTTGTGTGGTGCCAATTATCATGGATTTCGTGGTTGCTGCAGACCACGAAATTAAAGACCCTTTGAAAAAATTGCCAAATGTCATGCAGCCCACCCCTTCATTTATTTACTGATACTGATGCTTAGCTATTTGATAATTCTAATTTATTAGTGTAATAAAATATTATCTTCTGTATGTGTTTTTAAAAATTTTTTTAACCCATTTTAAAAAGAAAAGAATTATAAAGCACTTAATATTGTTTCAGGTCACATGTGTATGTATGTATAAAGCATTGGTCCCCAACGCGGCGCCCGCCAAGGTTTTTTGTGTGCCCACGGAAAAGGTTATAATGAATAATAAAAAATATAAAAAATGGGGCAAGTTAATTGGTTGGTGCCCACCACTCTCTCATAAATTCACAAATGTGCTCATAGGCACAAAAAGGTTGGGGACCCCTGGTATACAGTATCTGATATGTCCCTTTAAATCTATATGTGTCTTCAGATCAGTAAGGATAGAGGGAAAGAGAAAGTATTAGCTTTACCAAAAATGAAAGAAAGAATAATGAAATGATATACAAAAATTAGATTTAATACTAATTTACATTGATCCATCATCGAAGTGAAACTGCTGTCAAAAATAATTGTATGACAAAACTGCACTTTATTCTCTGCAATTCTCTGTGATTTAAAATTTAATCATAGTCATGTGACATCTCAATGAATACTCTACATAAAAAACATAGGTAAATGTAAATGTGTATGTTTCAGATTACAGATAAAAAAATTTCAAGTTAAAATTTAAATCTGCCTTAAAGTGCATCTCATTTTATCCATGCACTTGTAATCAAAAAGGATACTAAAACTATTCCTTGAAGCACAGTAGCTCACACTTCACTGATTTTTGGACAAAACCACTGAATAAACATCATGTCAGTCAAGCCTACTGGTACATACAAAAACATTTTGTCACATAAATAATCCAGAAATTGCAAAATTACAAAAGTCTAGCTTTCTCAAAACCATAGATACTGTAGTTATGACTGATACCTTGGACATTTTGTTGTGAGCTGCTTTCCTCCACTGCACATCAAAGGTTGCCACAGCCTGCTGACTGTATTGTGAAGGGGGCAGTTGGTCGTGTGTTTCATTCACATATGGAATGATAATATTATCCATGGTCATCAGAATGTAGTGATGGTACTTCTTTATGGACAGTCGTTTAAGTAAAAGATCATATATATCTGTTTCAGTTACTGCTTGCCTTGGTGTTGTTGGATTTTTTTATAAATTGATACCCAAGAAAATAAATGAAATCACAGTATGCAACTGATATTGACCCTGGGGGTCCAGCCTTACCACACCCCACTCCTTTCCAAAAAGGGACTTGGTCCCTGGGCCATAGCTTGAAAACTGTTGAGATCCCCTTCCTATAACCATGTACATACTTACTGGGCATGAAAAGACGACTGTACATACCCAACTGACATTTGCCTCTGGGTATGTTCTTACCATCAGGGATGCAACCCAAGATGCTGAAACTAAAGTGTGGGGGGGTCAAAATGGGGGAGTGTGGAGATGTGTGTTTTACAAACACAGAATTCTAGTTAGGATATGTGGTCAGATTTCTAACTTTAAGTTAGTTTTTTATCACATGACTATTATGTTATTATGGTAATTAATATACTGATATCATCATTTTTAGCTCAACTGGTCAAAGACCAGAAGAGCTTAAATGATGGTCCTGTGTCTGTCATCTGTCATTCATCCATCGAGCATCCATTAGCAGTTGTCTGTTGTTGATACTTCTTGTAAGCTACTTGCAGGAAATTCGTGAAACTTGGTACACAGTTTTATTCTGTGGTCTAGTTGGTCCTAAAGAAAATAGTGCCTCAGACATCACTATGGCCACTACAGTCGACATCTTGAAAATCTTATCACTACTAATGGTCATATTTCACTAAAAGACTTCTTATGACATGTAGATAGTCTTGAAATGAAAATGGTACTGCTCTTGAATCCAAATCATATTATCAGTACTTCCTAACATAATGGTTGTATGGGGTTTTGACTAAAAGACTTATTGTGAGATGTAGATGGTCTTAAATGAAATTTGTGATGATTGGACAACATGACCACCATAATGGCTATCTTGAAAATCTTGTTATGGCTGCTCTTCATCTTCATGAACAGATGATTGTATTGACATGAGGTTTTCATGTAACACTTCTTGGTCCTATATGAAAATGATGCTGATCTCATTTTCAGACTGGATGCCTTGTTGGCCATCTAGAATAGCTTCTTATGGCTGCTTCTTGTGAAAGGATGGTTGCATTGATATTGTGTTTTCACTAAAAAACTATAACAATATGTAGCTAGTCGTGACTGAAAATGGTGCTGATCTGACCTTCATCATGGCAACCATTCTCATTCATGTCACAAGTCCAAAGTGTAAATTGCAGGAGATTTGTGTTTCCAATGCATCAGATTTGTGTTTCCAATGCAGGAGATAATTTGCAACACTCCAGTTCAGGAAGTTTTTTATTGATGTATTGACAGTGTATCACAAGTACAACTTTGTTCATCTGCATTGAAATTTGATATCAGTTCAGGTTTTTATTAGACATTCAGAAACAAATGAAGAAAAAGAAATGAACAAAGAAAGGAAAAGAAAAACTTTAGAAGATGCCTTTCAGATTTTTAGGGAAAATGATAAATAATTTAGTGGTAGAATGTGAAATTAATCAGACATCCATTTTCCCTTTCTCAAACCAGGTCAGATATTAAATATAAGCAAATACAAGTAAAATTTCACTGTATACTAATCGGAGTACTGAATCTGCATTCCAATTATATGGGTGATATTTTAACCAAGATAACAATATAAACATACATATTAGACAAAAAAGTGTTTATACTTCCTAAGGAGATATATAATTCTTTCAAATCTTATATTTACAGATTATTATCAAAAACACATTTCATAAATGGATCTATTAAACACATTTTAATTTTAAAAAGCACATCTTGTGTGAGTGTGCATGATAAGTGACCTTTTTAACTAGCTCTATGTACAATACTTGTCAGTTACTGTGAATCACTTTAAGTTTGGGGGATACCAGTTTTCATGTCATGGTAAGATAGACTACAAATTTAAAGTCTCAATGAAATATGAACCAAGCCGACATGCCCCCCCCCCCCCCCATATTCAGTGATATCCACCCCACCACAGTATGTAATGGTAAGGCATCACCAGTTTCTCGTTTTGTTTCTTGTTTCTTCTCTATTTTGTTGTTTTATCGTTTCTTCTCTATTTTTTTGTTTCTCGTTTCTTCTCTATTTTGTTGTTTTATCATTTCTTCTCTATTTTGTTTTTTCTCGTTTCTTCTCTATTTTGTTGTTTATTTTAATACCAAGACTATGTATTGTACTGAGAAATATATATTAGGATACGTATATGAATGATTACGAACAACAAAATTGATTGATTACGATTTAATCTGAATGCAAAATTTCATGAACATGTAAGCTCAGTGCCAGTGTAATGACTCTGTCTGATGCTATTGCTCATTTACTCATGGTTTGTGTCTTTCTTTACTTCCCAAAGCATCCATTTATCCATTTATAATACTGAATACTCACTAAAACTTGATGCAAGAGAATAAAATTTGAAACGTTTGAGAATTGTGAGAGTATTGAAGTTAAGGAAAATAAAATGTCAAGCACTATTTGCACCTTTATTTAAGCAAAATATTCAACATAATGTATAGAATAAACGATCCATGAAAATATTCAACATAATATATGGAATAAACGATCCATGAAAATATTCAACATAATGTATAGAATAAACAATCCATGAAAATATTCAACATAATGTATAGAATAAACAATCCATGAAAATATTCAACATAATGTATGGAATAAACGATCCATGAAAATATTCAACATAATGTATGGAATAAACAATCCATGAAAATATTCAACATAATGTATGGAATAAACGATCAATGAAAATATTCAACATAATGTATAGAATAAACGATCCATGAAAATATTCAACATAATGTATGAAATAAACAATCCATGAAAATATTCAACATAATGTATAGAATAAACAATCCATGAAAATATTCAACATAATGTATAGAATAAACAATCCATGAAAATATTCAACATAATGTATAGAATAAACAATCCATGAAAATATTCAACATAATGTATAGAATAAACAATCCATGAAAATATTCAACATAATATATGGAATAAACGATCCATGAAAATATTCAACATAATGTATAGAATAAACAATCCATGAAAATATTCAACATAATGTATAGAATAAACAATCCATGAAAATATTCAACATAATGTATGGAATAAACGATCCATGAAAATATTCAACATAATGTATGGAATAAACAATCCATGAAAATATTCAACATAATGTATGGAATAAACGATCAATGAAAATATTCAACATAATGTATGGAATAAACGATCAATGAAAATATTCAACATAATGTATGGAATAAACAATCCATGAAAATATTCAACATAATGTATGGAATAAACAATCAGCCGATCAGTCCCACTTTCTCAAAGCCCATTCCATACCTGCCATAGTCCCAGACAGTGTTTTAAGATTTTAAAGATGCAAAAAGTGTGTTTTGAGGTCCCAAAGGGGGTCAGTGCACATGACCCCAAAATGCGATGTCATCCAATTGAGAATAAGTGATCTTTTCATACAAGCTTATAGAAAATTACTGGAAATTCAAATTCGATTAAAAAAAGAAAATAACGTGTTCTCTTTGAAGCATTTAATACTGTGACTTACAAACAAAAAATAGTTGGTAGATTTAGCATTGCCCAATACCATCAGGTCACCACACACATACACACATGTGCTAACATTCACATAATCACAACCAGACAGATATTAAGTAAATACAAAATATACCAAGTTTCTGTCTTTAAAATCCATTGGACAGTGGAATATATTCTTAATTAGATGCTGTCTTTGCTACTCTCAATAGTTAAGTGGGTGATGGGGGTGGGGGTATGGTTTGAAAGTAATGTAGGTGTCATTTGTGTTCATCTTTGCACTCACTAGAGACTAGATGTTACTGTTATTCAAACTTCCCCAAAGATCTTGTTGAATTTTTCTCAGCATAGATAATGATCTTTATGCATCTGCATTGCTTCTAGGGAGTGTCAAATATGCTTGGTGATTTTGCTATGTCAACGGATGTCATACACTCTAGAATGACTGATGTCAATATGGTATTTGCAGTGTGTGCAAAAAATAAATTTAGTTTATCTGGGCTTTGCTCGCTTTGCAGATGGTTCATCCTTTATTGAATCACATCTGCATTTCTACATTTTACCTTCCATGGTTGTTTATGTATTACCTCCTTTCCTTTTAATTGCCTCTATGATAATCTGTTGTATAAACTGTCCCGAGGATGGTTTTCAATGGGCTCTAAGGAGGACTGTTTACTGTTTATAATACAAACTACATGCTAGGGACATGAATAGTGGTGGTCAAATAATATATCTCTATTTATTTTTTATTTTTTTCTAAGATTATTGAAAATTGTGTTTTTCGAAACACGACCGTGTCAGGGGATTTGTGAGTAAAATATTGTGTTTTTTGCATGACACATCATGCTATGGCAGGTATGCCATTCCAATCATGTCAGTCCGATGTGATACTTTGTCATGTGTAGAGATAAACCACTTTGTGTGAATTGACTTAAAGGTATATGTTTTCAGGTCGGATGAGACCTTATCTGAGAGTTCATCTCCACTGTCTCTCCATTCATTTATTTGAGAGATCACCTGTGTCGAATACCACTCATGAAAGCATGATTTGAGTTCATCCTTGTAGAAGTTACCAGATAGAGTTGTACGTTCAGGTATCTGGCATATACAGTTGTATGATGCTGTTTTCGTTCAAATGTGATGGCAGCCTCTCTGTGATGTGCTTTGAAAACATCAAAGATTGCTACCCCCTTCTGATCACAGCTAAAGGAGAAGTGATCGCAATTAATTATCAAAGAGTCTGGCACATGGTTGTCTTTTATGATAGTCAGCAATTGCGCCACAAATGTTGCCTTAATATCCTTGAAGTTGGTAGAGTTTTCATGTTCTTTGTTCCCTTGTGATTCACATCCTCCTCAAGAGAGACCTTTCCCATGGCTTAGTATGGTTACTTCTAGATGGCTGGTTATATCAACATTGTGCTTCAGCAAAAGACTTCTTATGATGTCTAGTTGGTCCTAAATAGAAATATTGTGCATCTGATATCCAATATGGCCACCATAGGAGCCATCTTGAAAATCTTGTTATTGTTACTCCTCTAAAACGGAAAGTCATATCAACATGGTGTTTTCACCAGAAGACTTTATATAATGTCTTGTTGGTCCTAAACTAAAATGGTGCTGATATGATGTCCAATATGGCCACCATAGTGGCCATCTTGAAAATCTTGTTATTGCTACTACTCTTAAATAGAAAGTCATTTTGACATGGGGTTTTCATCAGAACAATTTTTAAGTGTGTTGGTCCTAAACGAAATTGATGCAAATTGACCCTTAATATGGCCACCATGGTGGTCATCTTGAGAGTATTGTTATCTCTACTCCACCCAAAATGGATGGTTATATCAACATGGTCTTTTCACCAATAGATGTCTTATGATATCTAGTTGGTACTAAATGGAAATGGTGCCAATCATACATCCAGTATGGCTGCCATGATGGCTGTCTTGAAAATCTGTCACTATCAGCTTCTCTGAATATGTCCAACACAGCAGCTAATTTGAAACTCTTGTTATCACTATAAAGAATATCAGAGATGGTTTCAACACTCAGCAGTTAAAAGGAAAAAATGGTCTTAACTTTAATTCATGGAAATTCTTTTCCCCCAGTAGAGCATTAGTCCCTTCATTGGACTCTTGTTTATCATGTGATAAATAGAATTTTACATATGTGCTCATTTTAAATAAATTCTAGAAACTCATAGGACAGTTTTAATCTTCTAGTCAGTGTAACTTTGTCTGCCCCTTGTTGAGTGCAGTAACCATTTCATAAAAGGTAGATCATTGCGACCCGTATTTTACAAGTCAGTGGCCTTGTTTAACATTTACATTTACATCAGTTTCTCATGCACTTTGGAGCTGCAGGGTGACATGTAATATGTGTGTGGAGATCTTTTGGTGAATACAACACCTTTCTACCAAGAAGTAGGTCAGTGTGACCTATATTTCATGTTATAGAGAGAGTTTGTAGAAGTTGTTTGAAAAAGATGGATCATGAACATTTATTTTCTATGAACATATCTTTTGGTTAACTGATGGAGCTTTTTTGGAGACATGTATGCAGGATTTTCATCTAAAATATTCTGTAAGCCTTGTAAACATGCATTGTCAATATAGTGGAAGGTGATCAGTAAGTCTAGTAGACATGCATTGTCAATATAGTGGAAGGTGATCAGTAAGCCTAGTAGACATGCATTGTCAGTATAGTGGAAGGTGATCAGTAAGCCTAGTAGACATGCATTGTCAGTATAGTGGAAGGTGATCAGTAAGCCTAGTAGACATGCATTGTCAGTATAGTGGAAGGTGATCAGTAAGCCTAGTAGACATGCATTGTCAGTATAGTGGAAGGTGATCAGTAAGCCTAGTAGACATGCATTGTCAGTATAGTGGAAGGTGATCAGTAAGCTTAGTAAACATGCATTGTCATTATAGTGGAAGGTGATCAGTAAGCCTAGTAGACATGCATTGTCAGTATAGTGGAAGGTGATCAGTAAGCCTAGCAGACATGCATTGTCAGTATAGTGGAAGGTGATCAGTAAGCCTAGTAGACATGCATTGTCAATATAGTGGAAGGTGATCAGTAAGCCTAGTAGACGTGCATTGTCAGTATAGTGGTAGGTGATCAGTAAGCCTAGTAGACATGCATTGTCAGTATAGTGGAAGGTGATCAGTAAGTAAAGTAAACATGCATTTTCATTATAGTGGAAGGTGATCAGTAAGCCTAGTAGACATGCATTGTCAGTATAGTGGAAGGTGATCAGTAAGCATAGTAAACATGCATTGTCAGTATAGTGGAAGGTGATCAGTAAGCCTAGTAGACATGCATTGTCAGTATAGTGGAAGGTGATCAGTAAGCCTAGTAGACATGCATTGTCAGTATAGTGGAAGGTGATCAGTAAACCTAGTAGACATGCATTGTCAGTATAGTGGAAGGTGATTAGTAAGCCTAGTAGACATGCATTGTCAATATAGTGGAAGGTGATCAGTAAGCCTAGTAGACATGCAATGTCAGTATAGTGGAAGGTGATCAGTAAGCCTAGTAGACATGCATTGTCAGTATAGTGGAAGGTGATCAGTAAGTAAAGTAAACATGCATTGTCAGTATAGTGGAAGGTGATCAGTAAGCCTAGTAGACATGCATTGTCAGTATAGTGGAAGGTGATCAGTAAGTAAAGTAAACATGCATTTTCATTATAGTGGAAGGTGATCAGTAAGCATAGTAAACATGCATTGTCAGTATAGTGGAAGGTGATCAGTAAGCATAGTAAACATGCATTGTCAGTATAGTGGAAGGTGATCAGTAAGCCTAGTAGACATGCATTGTCAGTATAGTGGAAGGTGATCAGTAAGCCTAGTAGACATGCATTGTCAATATAGTGGAAGGTGATCAGTAAGCCTAGTAGACATGCATTGTCAATATAGTGGAAGGTGATCAGTAAACCAAGTAGACATGCATTGTTGATATAGTGGAAGGTGATCAGTTAGCCTAGTAGACATGAATTGTCAGTATAGTGGAAGGTGATCAGTAAGCCTAGTAGACATGCATTGTCAGTATAGTGGAAGGTGATCAGTAAGCCTAGTAGACATGCATTGTCAGTATAGTTGAAGGTGATCAGTAAGCTTAGTAAACATGCATTGTCATTATAGTGGAAGGTGATCAGTAAGCCTAGTAGACATGCATTGTCAGTATAGTGGAAGGTGATCAGTAAGCCTAGCAGACATGCATTGTCAGTATAGTGGAAGGTGATCAGTAAGCCTAGTAGACATGCATTGTCAGTATAGTGGAAGGTGATCAGTAAGCCTAGTAGACGTGCATTGTCAGTATAGTGGTAGGTGATCAGTAAGCCTAGTAGACATGCATTGTCAGTATAGTGGAAGGTGATCAGTAAGTAAAGTAAACATGCATTTTCATTATAGTGGAAGGTGATCAGTAAGCCTAGTAGACATGCATTGTCAGTACAGTGGAAGGTGATCAGTAAGCATAGTAAACATGCATTGTCAGTATAGTGGAAGGTGATCAGTAAGCCTAGTAGACATGCATTGTCAGTATAGTGGAAGGTGATCAGTAAGCCTAGTAGACATGCATTGTCAGTATAGTGGAAGGTGATCAGTAAACCTAGTAGACATGCATTGTCAGTATAGTGGAAGGTGATTAGTAAGCCTAGTAGACATGCATTGTCAATATAGTGGAAGGTGATCAGTAAGCCTAGTAGACATGCATTGTCAGTATAGTGGAAGGTGATCAGTAAGCCTAGTAGACATGCATTGTCAGTATAGTGGAAGGTGATCAGTAAGTAAAGTAAACATGCATTGTCAGTATAGTGGAAGGTGATCAGTAAGCCTAGTAGACATGCATTGTCAGTATAGTGGAAGGTGATCAGTAAGTAAAGTAAACATGCATTTTCATTATAGTGGAAGGTGATCAGTAAGCATAGTAAACATGCATTGTCAGTATAGTGGAAGGTGATCAGTAAGCATAGTAAACATGCATTGTCAGTATATTGGAAGGTGATCAGTAAGCCTAGTAGACATGCATTGTCAGTATAGTGGAAGGTGATCAGTAAGCCTAGTAGACATGCATTGTCAATATAGTGGAAGGTGATCAGTAAGCCTAGTAGACATGCATTGTCAATATAGTGGAAGGTGATCAGTAAACCAAGTAGACATGCATTGTTGATATAGTGGAAGGTGATCAGTTAGCCTAGTAGACATGCATTGTCAGTGTAGTAGAAGGTGATCAGTAAGCCTAGTAGACATGCATTGTCAGTATAGTGGAAGGTGATCAGTAAGTAAAGTAAACATGCATTGTCAATATAGTGGAAGGTGATCAGTAAGCCTAGTAGACATGCATTGTCAATATAGTGGAAGGTGATCAGTAAGCCTAGTAGACATGCATTGTCAATATAGTGGAAGGTGATCAGTGAGCCTAGTAGACATGCATTGTCAGTATAGTGGAAGGTGATCAGTAAGCTTAGTAAACATGCATTGTCATTATAGTGGAAGGTGATCAGTAAGCCTAGTAGACATGCATTGTCAGTATAGTGGAAGGTGATCAGTAAGCTTAGTAAACATGCATTGTCATTATAGTGGAAGGTGATCAGTAAGCCTAGTAGACATGCATTGTCAGTATAGTGGAAGGTGATCAGTAAGCCTAGTAGACATGCATTGTCAGTATAGTGGAAGGTGATCAGTAAGCCTAGTAGACATGCATTGTCAGTATAGTGGAAGGTGATCAGTAAGCCTAGTAGACATGCATTGTCAGTATAGTGGAAGGTGATCAGTTAGCCTAGTAGACATGCATTGTCAGTATAGTGGAAGGTGATCAGTAAGCCTAGTAGACATGCATTGTCAGTATAGTGGAAGGTGATCAGTAAGCCTAGTAGACATGCATTGTCAGTATAGTGGAAGGTGATCAGTAAGCCTAGTAGACATGCATTGTCAGTATAGTGGAAGGTGATCAGTAAGCCTAGTAAACATGCATTGTCATTATAGTGGAAGGTGATCAGTAAGCCTAGTAGACATGCATTGTCAGTATAGTGGAAGGTGATCAGTAAGCCTAGTAGACATGCATTGTCAGTATAGTGGAAGGTGATCAGTAAGTCTAGTAGACATGCATTGTCAGTATAGTGGAGGGTGATCAGTAAGCCTAGTAGACATGCATTGTCAGTATAGTGGAAGGTGATCAGTAAGCCTAGTAGACGTGCATTGTCAGTATAGTGGAAGGTGATCAGTAAACCTAGAAGACATGCATTGTCAATATAGTGGAAGGTGATCAGTAAGTAAAGTAAACATGCATTGTCATTATAGTGGAAGGTGATAAGTAAGCATAGTAAACATGCATTGTCGATATAGTGGAAGGTGATCAGTAAGCCTAGTAGACATGCATTGTCAGTATAGTGGAAGGTGATCAGTAAGCCTAGTAGACATGCATTGTCAGTATAGTGGAAGGTGATCAGTAAGTAAAGTAAACATGCATTTTCATTATAGTGGAAGGTGATCAGTAAGCCTAGTAGACATGCATTGTCAATATAGTGGAAGGTGATCAGTAAGTAAAGTAAACATGCATTGTCATTATAGTGGAAGGTGATCAGTAAGCATAGTAAACATGCATTGTCAGTATAGTGGAAGGTGATCAGTAAGTCTAGTAGACATGCATTGTCAGTATAGTGGAAGGTGATCAGTAAGCCTAGTAGACATGCATTGTCAATATAGTGGAAGGTGATCAGTAAGCCTAGTAGACATGCATTGTCAATATAGTGGAAGGTGATCAGTAAACCAAGTAGACATGCATTGTTGATATAGTGGAAGGTGATCAGTTAGCCTAGTAGACATGCATTGTCAGTATAGTGGAAGGTGATCAGTTAGCCTAGTAGACATGCATTGTCAGTATAGTGGAAGGTGATCAGTAAGCCTAGTAGACATGCATTGTTGATATAGTGGAAGGTGATCAGTAGGCAAAGTAGATATGCATTGTCAATATAGTGGAAGGTGATCAGTAAGCCTAGCAGACATGCATTGTCAGTATAGTGGAAGGTGATCAGTAAGCCTAGTAGACATGCATTGTCAGTATAGTGGAAGGTGATCAGTAAGCCTAGTAGACGTGCATTGTCAGTATAGTGGAAGGTGATCAGTAAGCCTAGTAGACATGCATTGTCAGTATAGTGGAAGGTGATCAGTAAGCCTAGTAGACATGCATTGTCAGTATAGTGGAAGGTGATCAGTAAGCCTAGTAGACATGCATTGTCAGTATAGTGGAAGGTGATCAGTAAGCCTTGTAGACATGCATTGTCAGTATAGTGGAAGGTGATCAGTTAGCCTAGTAGACATGCATTGTCAGTATAGTGGAAGGTGATCAGTAAGCCTAGTAGACATGCATTGTCAGTATAGTGGAAGGTGATCAGTAAGCCTAGTAGACATGCATTGTCAGTATAGTGGAAGGTGATCAGTAAGCCTAGTAGACATGCATTGTCAGTATAGTGGAAGGTGATCAGTAAGCCTAGTAAACATGCATTGTCATTATAGTGGAAGGTGATCAGTAAGCCTAGTAGACATGCATTGTCAGTATAGTGGAAGGTGATCAGTAAGCCTAGTAGACATGCATTGTCAGTATAGTGGAAGGTGATCAGTAAGTCTAGTAGACATGCATTGTCAGTATAGTGGAGGGTGATCAGTAAGCCTAGTAGACATGCATTGTCAGTATAGTGGAAGGTGATCAGTAAGCCTAGTAGACGTGCATTGTCAGTATAGTGGAAGGTGATCAGTAAACCTAGAAGACATGCATTGTCAATATAGTGGAAGGTGATCAGTAAGTAAAGTAAACATGCATTGTCATTATAGTGGAAGGTGATAAGTAAGCATAGTAAACATGCATTGTCGATATAGTGGAAGGTGATCAGTAAGCCTAGTAGACATGCATTGTCAGTATAGTGGAAGGTGATCAGTAAGCCTAGTAGACATGCATTGTCAGTATAGTGGAAGGTGATCAGTAAGTAAAGTAAACATGCATTTTCATTATAGTGGAAGGTGATCAGTAAGCCTAGTAGACATGCATTGTCAATATAGTGGAAGGTGATCAGTAAGTAAAGTAAACATGCATTGTCATTATAGTGGAAGGTGATCAGTAAGCATAGTAAACATGCATTGTCAGTATAGTGGAAGGTGATCAGTAAGTCTAGTAGACATGCATTGTCAGTATAGTGGAAGGTGATCAGTAAGCCTAGTAGACATGCATTGTCAATATAGTGGAAGGTGATCAGTAACCCTAGTAGACATGCATTGTCAATATAGTGGAAGGTGATCAGTAAACCAAGTAGACATGCATTGTTGATATAGTGGAAGGTGATCAGTTAGCCTAGTAGACATGCATTGTCAGTATAGTGGAAGGTGATCAGTTAGCCTAGTAGACATGCATTGTCAGTATAGTGGAAGGTGATCAGTAAGCCTAGTAGACATGCATTGTTGATATAGTGGAAGGTGATCAGTAGGCAAAGTAGATATGCATTGTCAATATAGTGGAAGGTAATCTATCATCACAAAAATGCTGTCTTGAATAAAAAGTCTCCAAGTTTTTATTTTTAAAAAGGTTGGATGTATATCTGGTTGGAATCTCAATCTCTCTCCTTTACAATCTTTAAACACACCTACAAATGAAAATGAACAAGAGCTACTGCCATACCTTTGTTAGTTTTACTGGTCAATGACCAAAAGAGCTTATGGATGGTCTGTTCTTCTTTTGTCCTTTGTCCATCCGTCCATTAGCACAAGTTTGTTATTGCAACTACACATGAGAATGAAAAGACCTACTTCTATACCTTTGCTTTTTTTTACCATCATATACAGTCATGAATAGTCATATCAGCATGGGATTTTCACTGATGTCTAGTTGGTTGTAAATGAAAATGGTGCTGATCTTACTTCCAATATGGTGAGCACGATAGCCATCTTGAAATTCTTATCACTACTTCTCCTAGATGGCTGGTCACATCAACATTTTGCTTTCACCAAAAGACTTCTATGATGTCTAGTTGGTAATAAATGGAAATAGTGTCAATCTCATACCCAATATTATCACCATGGAAACCATCTTGAAAATCTTGTTATCGTTTCTCCTTCAAAACATAAAGTCATATCAACATGGGGTTTCCACCAGAAGACTTCTTATGATATCTTGTTGGTACAGAATGAAAATGGTGCCAATTTGACATCCAGTGTGTCCACCACAGCAGCTAATTTGAAAATCTTGTTATTGCTGAAGAATATCAGAGGTGGGTTCATCACTCAGCAGTTAAAAGGACAAAAGAGTCTTATCTTTAATTACAGGAAATTCTTTTCAGCCAGTAGAGCATCAGTCCCCTTAAGGGACTCTTGTTTATTTTTACTGTCATGTACAAATTCCAACTTGAAATGTTTTGTTTTCATACATGTTTTCTGTGCATACAATCATGATATCATCTTGCATTATAGTAGCAAAGTACCATACTGAAATAGGTTATGATGAGCTAAATCCTAAAAGTATTAAGTCATCATATTTAAGTGGTTCATACTTACCTGCATTGCATGTGGTCAGGTTTGTTGTTGTTTCACATATTTAATTTATATGCAGTAGTGATTGATTCACAATAATGTAAAAAAATAAAATAAAGATAAAGGTAAAAAATATAAAATCCTTAAAATATATGGTCTAAATTTGTTATGTAAATCACATTACATCAAAAGTCCCAAGATTTTCTCTTGTGGTACATCATCATAAAGATTGACAAGAATGTGTTCCACTGTTAGACGACACTGGCAGAGTATGCATTCTGGTCGAGGTTCACACTTCAAGAGGCATGCATGAGTCAGGTTGGCACAAAAACACCTCATCTCTCTGATTTGTTCTATATGAGGGATGCCACTCCCCAATGATGAGTTTCATGTTACGAAGCTTGTTTGTGGAGTTTTTATTCCACATATTTTGCCAAGTATATAGAACATACCAATTTATATCATATTATCAAATAAAAGGATATGCAACTTGGAAACTATTGAAACCCAATAACCATATATATATATATATATATATATATATATATATATATATATATATATATATATATATATATAGATATATACACACTTACTGGACATGAAATAACAAATTTATACATGCAACTGCATTGGCCCAGGGGTGCATCCCAACCCCCAAAGTGACTTAGCACCTGCATCATGCCTTGAAAACTATTGAGGTCCCCACTATATAACCATGTACACACATACTAGGCACAACAAGAGGAATGGACATACCTAGCTGTCATTTGCACCTGCAGCAGCCCTTATCCTCAGGGCCTTCCCAAGAGGCTGGGACTTTGTGGAGGGCAAAACAGGTAGGGGCCAAGATATGTTTTACAATCACTGTGAGAATTCTAGTTGAAATTTGTATGGTTAATCTACCAAATTTATCTTATGCTTTTCATTTTTTCAGGTTTGACTAAGAAAACTACATGATGTGTATGCAGTTTTTCATAGGAATACTAAGCATGCTAAAGTAAGTAAGATACTAAGTATGGGTCATTTCATGAGATGTGACAGGTCATTAAAGTCATAAAACAATAATATACAGCATTATTTTCACAAATTTCAAATAGGATATGCAGTAATATACTGATATGAACTCCAGGCACAGTGACCTAATTTTAACGTTGGAGTGACTTTTGTATTGGAATTTTCAAAGCATTTGTTTTAAAATCAGCTTCAGAAGGTATCATCCTTTTCAACTCCAAAAAAAACCAGATTTACCCAATGGGAATAATGTATGTTAACAGTCGCTATGACTACCGGTACTGTTACAAATATATTTCATTAACAAGTAATCAGTTCAAATTACAATTGTAGCATCACATGAAAAGCATGTACTACTCTGTCCTTGTGATGTCCGACCACCCATTCAAATGTACAGCTAGAGCTTCGGACTCATAGTCCAAAGGTCCAGTACCACCCCCAGCCCAGCCCAGGTTGGTTGCCTTGGGAAAGGCTGTTAGCTCCCATTTCCTTGGTATGATATAGCCAATAATATGTTAAAAGTGCCATTAAAGGTAACAAAACAAAACAAAAAACAACAGATAATAAACATGTTGAATATGTCCTATCATAACAAAGTATCTCTAGTCATTAATATGAAAAGTGTACCATAGAAGAAAGATAGATATTCTTCTTTCCAACTGTATTGGTCAGAAAGGGTTTTTAAGTCTTCAGGTTCAGTATTTTTAAACTAGATCATGGAAAGTAACTATAGTTGACACAGATCCAAGTGTGCAGTTATTTACCATTGAAACCTAACCCTCGATTTCACTAATACAAGTTTTATGTTAAGTCTAGACTTAAAACATTTGATTGGTCACTTTTAAACCAGATATAAATTTCAGCCAATCAGATTGCTGGATTCTAAACTTAATTTTAAGTCTAGACTTAAGTTTTGTTAATGAAATTTAGGTCTGGTCACTCCTTATATGGGTATATGGGTACATGTATAATGACCATATATTGAATACCAATATCCGAATTTCCAGCTCACAACATTTGCTGTTCCAAAATATGTACTTCTGCTATGTACAGAATGTTGTTTAATTGATAAATATATATTCAAACATCTCTTTTATTAAAGGAATACAAATTTAGATTTTCTCTGCATGAGTTTATATGGGTCTGCAAGGAAAAAACTTCTGAATATCAAGTAGGTAGGTTCAGTAGTAATTTATTAAGATCAAATTTTTGTCCTGTCATATCTGTTGAAATGACCTGTGACATATTTATCCAATGATAAGCCCATGCTTGATGATAAGCCACTCCCCCAGTTTTACAAAATTGTGGCAAATATTTACCATGTATACTTGCTTATATGTCTAGTCCAATTGCAAACAACATAGACCTTGATCTGCTGTCACATTA
This sequence comes from Margaritifera margaritifera, assembly GCA_029931535.1. Classification (NCBI taxonomy): domain Eukaryota; kingdom Metazoa; phylum Mollusca; class Bivalvia; order Unionida; family Margaritiferidae; genus Margaritifera; species Margaritifera margaritifera. The sequence continues at coordinate 919,541 of JAQPZY010001688.1, read as the reverse complement.
TGCACTGGCAGATTGGAGTCTATGTTGTTTGTTATACTGATTACTCCATACAAAGTGCATAGATCCAGATAATACAATGGCAGATCTGGGTCTGTGCAATTTACAGTTGGACTTGACTTGCATGTATAAGTGAGTATATATGGTACTAAGGATATTTCTGTATGACAAGAAGCCCATCTATACAAATGTATTAGCTGGCCCACTGATCTAAGAAAATAGGTGTGAATTCCCATTTTTCAACATTTTTATAAATTGCTTTTAAATTTAGGACTGAATAATGTAAGAATACATGATGTAGTATTATGTGGAATTGGTTCTGTGTAAAATAATATTTGTTCTTTGTATTTTGTATAATTGGCTGTAGGCCTATAATACTGAATACATTTTATGTTCTGTTCAGTAAGTCAGTTAATAATCAAGGGGCCCATAAAAGTGAATTGCATTAGTTAAGACTACCTTAATACAGAGGTATGTTACAGAGAAGACTCTGTCACAATGGTGCATTTTCTCAACAGAAAAAAAAGACCAAAAAAAACCCACATCATTGCTTCTCATCGACCAAAAACTTAACTTGAATGAAATAAATGAAATAGCAATGTTAATTTTAAAAAATGTAGCTAATGTAATGGAATCCATGACCACATCTGGCTATTATATGAGGGGTTGCAGTATACTGGGGGGTTTTATATAGTGAGGGAGTACTATATATAGAAAAATAATGCACCCCCCCCCCCCCTCTTTACAGAAATAATTCTTGCTATTATTCCTTCGGAGATCTGATACCATGATATATATACTTTTCCCAGCCAGTAGTGTAAAAGATTTGGGTCAAAAAAATGTTGAACATATTGATCAACAGGGTGAAGGCTGTTTAGTATTTCAGCGAATGGTTTAGGGTTACATGTTAATTAGAGCTTTCTAGAGCTTTGGTTATTACAGATGCAAGTGGCAAGGGACCTAATCAATTCATAAGCCTATGTTACCAGCAACTTTGATGTTAAAATTCTCATATTACAATGACACTGGATTGATTGGTCTTACTTAATGACATTAATCCCTTGAAGTAGAGATAGCATGATTTTGACTACAAATGCATTTTTGTATTGAAGCTAGTTTGAATGTTTGTGCAAATAAAACTGTTTTTTGCATGAGATAACCTACATAAATAGACAACATTTTATTGTTTAAAATCAAAGCACAGAATTGTTTGGCAGTGAATGTGGAGCACTTTTTTCATTTTGATTTGGCACAGCTATATGCCTCTTACTGCATTGCCAGAAAAAATTGAATTCATTAATAAAGTTATAAAAAGAGACAATTAATAAAAATTAATAGCACAGATGAAAATCAATAAAATTCAAAACAGAAATATTCCATTGTCTCTACATGCATTAGTCTATCTGTAACTTCTATAATTATTATTGTATGTATACTTCATCTACTGACATCAAACTTGTAATGTTGGTGCATCTTGAAATGAACATGCACCAAAACTGGCTTATCATGACCAGCTTAAAAGGATTTATTATAATAATTGGTTAAAAACCATGTCCAGTCACTAATTGCAAAACCTTTTTGCCTTTTTTTTTTTACCAAACTTACATTGAAGGTGCATCTCAAGATAGAAGGATGAAGTACACCAAAACTGGGTTGCTGTGACCTACTTTCAAGTATTTATTCAAAACTGTCCCTGTTTCAACTCCTTTTCTATTACACTTATTTGCTTAAAACTCGCACTGTGTGTGCATTTTGGGATGAGCATATGCTGTGCAATAAAACTGGGTCACCATGACTCACTTACCAGGATTTATAAACAGATTGTTTAAAATCCAGTCCCAGCTCTAATTCCAAAACCTTTTTGCCGATTGCTACCAAACTTGCACTGAAAGTGCATCTCAATATTGATGTGTGATGCACTCTAAACTGGTTTGATGTTACCTGCTTTCCAGGATTTATTCAAAAGTGTCCCAGCTGTAACTCCAATACTACTACAACTGTTGACATCAGACTGCACTGTGTGTGCATCTTGAGATGAACATGTGTCTCGCACCAAAACTTGATTACTGTGATCTACTTTCCAGGATTTATTTTAAAAAAAAATTTTTAAATTATGTAGGGCTCTTATTCCAGTATCTTTACACATATTGTTGGCAAATTTGCACTGAAGGTGCATCTAATATATTAAAACATTTCACACACCAACACTCTGTGGCTGTGACCTCTTTACCAGGGTTTTGAACACTACTGACTCGGCTCAAATTTCCACATTTTTTGCTTATTGCCACAATTTGTGAATTGCAGGTGAATCATTGGATTAAGCTGTGTCACACACCAAGACTTGGATTGCAGTGACTTATTTTCCACCATTTTATTGAACCAACTTTTAAAGTTACCAAGTCTTGTGAGTTCATGTAAGATTAAGTTTCCTTTAGTAAGTCATGTTACATTTTTTTTTTTTTTTTTGCTTTTTGGCTTTACATAATCAATAATCAGTGTATCTTCAATCTGACTTAAATCCTTTCAATATGGATATTTTTTTTATATGCCCAGTGTTGACCTTGACCAAACTAAATTGTTGTTGATGGGTGGCACTTGGAATAAGGGAGAAACCTATTCATTTGGAGTAAACAAGTTAAGTGTCAAGATCACTGTGACTCTTAAAACAAAAATAGTTTTTGCACTTTAGTTTTAGTTTTTGACCATGTATCTTGACCGAACTTTATTGATTGCTTGCACTTTGAGTAAGAATGAAACCTTTCATTTTGGGGTCAGAAGGTCAAAGGTCAATGTCACCATGAGCAAACCACATACCTGCACCAAAATGTGTAAAAGTCTTGCTGTAATAGCATGGAAGTAAGGTACAGATGTTGGATTGAAAGGGGAAAGGTCAAGGTTATAGTGACCCAAAGAAGGAACTGATCATTTGCTTTCTACTTGATTACTTGTCTTCTAAATCATCTTCTTTCAACAAACTCTATTAATAGTGTGTCCATGGGGGAAAAAAAGATGAAAATATATGTCACAGTCAAGGTGACAGGCTGCCCATCAGTTGATGCTCTCAGGAGTCAAGATTGCCCTTCCAGTGATTTCTCCAAGATTTGAACACAGAGGGGGGATTTCCACTCTGCTATTTTCATAAGGGGGGATTTTCAATTTTTAAGGGGGTCAGTTTTATGAGAACATAATCTATAAATAGATTCCTTACAGTATGTTACAATAATGTGTGTGTGATAAATAACTTTGAATGAATAACGATAAAACTTACAGTTGTTTATCTTCATAATCAGCACAGAAGCAGTGGCTGTGTGTTATGATAATGGCTTTACGTTGTCTGCATTTGAACTGCGTGCAATGGTAAAGACATTACCACCAAATGCTGAAAACTACATGTCTATCATTGCACAACCTCATCAAGTGTAGTTAGTAAAATGTTTTTAATAACTCGATAATCAGTAAAACCATCTCATTGTTCATTTGTAAAATGTCACTTCATAAGCGCTTGGTTTTTGGCAGTTGATCCAGAAATCAAGCACTTGCATGACCAGATGGAGCTATTTAATCTTAATGAAGGTTACAGGTTTCATTAGGCTCACAACAAATCATATGCGCATAATTCTCACACTCTTTTTTTTAATCGGGATTCATTTTAATTGAGTAGGAATTCACACAGTCACGCATCCTGGAGATAACACTGACTTTTAGTGTCTACATACAGTCCATATGATTTAGTGTCTACATACAGTCCATATGATTTAGTGTCTACATACAGTCCATATGAATATGTGGATGACATGATTCAGGTCATTTGAATGATTTTTAGATCTAGTGGTCATAGATCATAAGAGCATATGGAATGACCTGTTGTCTGTTGTCTGTTCATCCGTTAGCACAAGTGCATATCACTACTCCTCCTAAACTACTTGGAGAATGGCGATGAAACTTTCCACACATATTCATCCCAGGGTATAGTTTGTCCTACATGAAAATGGCATTGCTCCGACATCAAATATGGCCAATGCAGCAGTCATCTTGAAAATCTTGTTGCTACTCCTCCTGAATGGATAATCATATCAACATGGGTTTTTCACTAAAAGATTTATGAGGTCTAGTTTTTCCTAAATGAATATGGCCACCACAGCAGCCGTCTTATAAATCTTGTCGCTACTCCTCCTGAATGGATGGTCATATCAGCATGGGGTTTTCACTAAAAGACTTATGTCTAGTTGGTTCTAAATGAAAATGGTGCTGATCTGACCTCCGATATGGCCACAACAGCAGCCATCTTGAAAATCTTGTCGCTACTCCTCCTTAATGGATCATAATATCAACATGGGGTTTTCACTAAAAGACTGATGATGTCTGGGGGTGAAACGATTAATCAGTATATTGATATATCGATAATTTTTCCATATTGATACCTATGTCGATGCAAGAGGTGAAGAATCTATTCAAAACAATAGTTACCTATACAAGTTACTTTAATCTTCAGCAGCCGTGAATAATTATTAGTCATTTGCCTTTTATTTCTTTAAATTGAGAACACATCTGAGACAGCTGTAGCAGGCATATGCACTAATTTCTGTCAGTAAAAACTAATAAATACTGATAACACCCACTCACCTTCTACAAATTAACACAAGGTGACTAACTCACGTGGTTAAAAATCTTACCCCCCCCCCCCAAATCCATGCAAATTATTTTATCCCATCAGCATGTTCAGCCACTGATAACATATATCAACATTAGGTGTAATACAATTCATCGATATATCGATGCATCAATACTTTTGCCATATCGATACACATCGATACAAGAGGTGAAGAATCGATACAAAATGATACTTGCTATATACAAGTAACATTAATCTTCAGCAGTCATGAATAATTATTAGTTGTTTGATTATTTTTTTTTCTCTTTAATTTGAGAATTCATCTGGGACAGCCATCGCTGGCACAGGCACTAATTTTTTGTCAGTAAAAAAGACAAAACTATTGACAACACCCACTAGCCTTCTACAAATTACCACAAGGTGACGAGGTTCGAAATCTGCCCCCCCACCCCCTGACCAATTCAATGCTAATTATTTCATTCCATCAGCATGTTCAGCATAAAGGAGACATTTCTGATTTGTTCCCCATGTATAATGAAGTACTTTACTCATCCTATTTAACCACTTTTACGCGAAGTTTTTCTGTTGCTTCGTATCTTGTCTACTTGGATCGACTTGAAGGCTACACTTCCGGTGTGTCATGCAGTGAAATATGTTACATTCAATTCTGATTGGTGGTTATTGTTTGTTCCAGTCCAGGGTAAACAATAACCACCAATTAGTACTTAATGTAGCTTATTCTCTGTGTGACACAGCAGAAATATTGGCATCCAAACTTGATCCAAGTGGATACAAAGCAACAGAGAAACTTCGTGCAAAAGTGATTATTTAATCATCTGTAAAGTACTTAAATCATACATGAGGAACAAGTTTGGAATGTCTCTTTTTATGTTGATATATGTAATCAGTGACTGAATGTGCCAACAGGATAAATAAAATTAGCACAGAATCGGTGAGGGGCAGATTTCAAACCACACGATTTTGTCACCTTGTGTAAATTTGTCAATTTTTCATAGAAGGGGAGTGCCTGTGACTGCAGCAGTCGTTTTGCATCTGGAGGAAGTGCAATGTAATAGATTTGGTTGTTAGTCATCGCTACCAAACAAGGACTTGTTCTAGATGAGATTTTCCTTGCATGAGGAAATTGCACTATTCTGTTTTGAAGATAACACAGTAATGTCTTTAAAGTATAAGTGAAGACATGAAATTGGTAATAAGATGTTTTTAAAGCATTCATGCAGTGCAAAATAAAGGACGTGGTGGTTAAGATGAGTCTTGCATCCAACCAGTGGAGCAGCCTGAAATGGCCTAAAAGGTTGAATTAAAATCACTGACAACTAATAGGTAGTCTGTTTGGAAGTATTATTGTTATCTTGTCATGGATGAAAATGGCATATGAGCAGATGCTAAGTCTCTGTCTGTCTGTAATCTGCATACAGGAAATATAACCAATATGTCAAAACACATATATACGCACCATCGTACCACTGATGGACCTTCTAAAGATGAAAAGACCATCAAGGTGATATGTGTATCGATAATGTATCGTATCATCGGCTGTGTATTGTGAATCGTATTGATTCATGGCACAGGTGTGTTGTTTCACCCCTAATCAACGTAAAGAAGACATTCCAGATTTGTTCTCCATACATGATCTAAGTACTTGACTGATCATTTAATAACCACTTTTACACAAAGTTTATCTGTTGCTTCATATCTTGTCTACTTGGATTGAATGCGAAGGCTACATTTCCGTTGTGCCGCGCAGTGAAATATGTTACATTCAGTTCTGATTTGGCGGTAATTGTTTGTTCAAGTCCAGGGTAAAACAATAACCACTAATCAGAACTAACTGTAGCTTGTTCACTGCGTGACACACCAGATGTATTGGCATCCAAACTCAATCTAAACAGATACAAAGCAACATAGAAACTTCACGCAAAAGTGGCTTTTAAATGATCTGTAAAGTACTGAAACTGTTCAAGTTTGGAATGTCTCCTTTTACACTGATATATTAATCAGCGACTGAACATGCTGACTGGATTAAAAAAGAACCAATTAAAACAGAATCGGCAAGTGGGCAGATTCCAAACCGCATGAGTTAAGAGTTATAGCCACCTTCTTAATTGTAGAAGGGGAGTGGGTGTTGTCAATAATTTCCTTTTTCACTGACAGAAACTAGTGCCTGTGGCCATGGCAGTTGTTTTGCATCTGCTGGAAGTACAGTGTGAAGGATTTGTTTGTTAGTTATCACCGCTCCCACATTCGGACTTGTTTTTAGGTAAGATTTTCCTCGCACGAGGGAATTGCACTATTTCTTCCGTTTTGAAGATAACACTGTAATGCCTTCCAACTTTAAATGACGACACGAAATTGGTTATAAGATGTTTTTAAAGCATTCATGCGGTGCAAAACAAATGGTATAGTGACCAAGATGTGTCCTGCATCTGATCAAATAGAGCAGCCTGAAATGGCGTAAAAAGTTGAACTAAAGTCACTGACAACTAACAATTAGTCTGTTTGGAAATTTTTTTATTTTATTTTATCATGTCATGGCATGGCTTATGAACAGATGATGAGTCTAGGTCTGTCTGTAATATGCATACTGGATGATAATATGCATACTAATGTAATACACATACTGGAAATATAACCAACACATATTAAACAGTACCACCCTACCACTGACTGACCTTCTAAAAATGAAAAAGACTAATAAGTTGATATGTGTATCGATATTGTATTGTATCGTAGGCTGTATATCATGAATCATATCGATATGTGGCAGAAGTGTACCATTTCACCCCTAATGATGTCTAGTTGGTCCTCAATGAAAATGGTGCTGATCTGACCTCAAATATGGCCACCATGGTGGCCATCTTGAAAATCTTGTTAGTGCTACTTCTCTTTGATGGATGGCAATATCGACATGGGGTTTTCACCAAAAGACTTCATATAATGTCCTCTTGATCCTAAATGAAAATGGTGCTGATCTGACATCCAGTATGGAGCCATCTTGAAAATCTTGTTTGATTTATACTCAGTAGGGTTTTAGTTAAGATTGAAGGCTGATCCCAACTTTAATTGATGCTGAAGAAAGTTTAATAATATTAAGTTAAGCATGAACGTTGAAAACCTGTGTTTGATTTATGCTGAAAATCATAAATCAGATTGGAGACTGATCCCAGATGTGATTCATGCTCAGATGAGTTGAATAAGTTTTAGTTTTGCATTTAGGTTGATCCCAAGTTTAATTAATGCTCAAAAGAGTTTTACATGTATAACTTTTAGTTAGTGTCGAGGTTAATCCCAAGTGTAATATATGCTCAAGATTTATAACTGTCAGTTAGTGTGGAGTTTCAGACCAAGTTTGGTTTATGCTCAAAAGAGTCTTACAACTTTTGGTTTGTGTTGAAGTTGACCCTAAGTATGATTTGTGCTAAGAAGAGTTTTAGAAGTTTATGGTCTGACTTTTGTAGGTCTTTGCACATAAAACCAGAATATTAAATGGCCACCTTAAATAAAGTACTGCAGTATACCTAAGTATAACATGATCTCTGACAATTAACACATGCCTGTATGGTTATGGATTCCATTACTATACTGTTCTTATCCCCGTGTATGTACTTTTAGACATGTAATGTCCTTGAACTTCTATACTATTAATGCTAGACTCATGACTTTTGGATCAGTGTTAGTCCTGTGGGTGTATATTGTGCCAACATTTTTGGCATTTTGATCATGCCCTTGGGGTTGGTGCTGGGTGAGGGTAAGTGTAATTTTACATAAATTTCATATAACTTCTGAGTTGCATGTCCCACATATCTGAGAATTGGATTATGTGATCAATGATCCAAGTGTCAACAAATATCAAACTGGGACCCATGGGTGATGTCCCAAGGGATTTCTCTACCACCAATAACTTGAGTTCCTGGGTCATAACTTGGAAACTACTGAGATCCCTATCTTATAGCCAAAAAGACAAATTTATATATGAAACTGACTTTGACCCAGGGTCCACCATAACCCCCAGGAACTTAGCCCTAGGGTCATGACTCAGAAACTATTGAGATCCCCACCATAAAACCATATACATGTATGCACTTGCATGGCATATAAAGACAAGTTTATAGTCAGATGACATTGGCCCCCGGGTTCATTCTATCCCCATGGGACTTGTCCCCAGGGTCATAACTTGGAAACTGCTGAGTTCCCTACCCTATAACCATCTAAATACTTGCTGGGCATTAAAGACAAATGCATGTACTCAGCTGACATTTGGCCCTGGGGCAGTCCTTACTCCCCAGGGATGTATCCAAGAGTCTCAGACTTTGGGTTGGATGTCAAAATGTTGAAGCCAGGAAATAAACACAGAATTGTTGTTAAATTTGCTTTTAACTTGATATCATACATTTTAGTTCATATAACCTGACATAAAATATACCCTGTCATAATGTGGTTTTACACAAAACCTATTCATTATTACATAGTTTTGCTTGTAATGCACCCCAATGATTAAGGCAGCCTCACTTAAAATACTGTACACTTTTATGGCTCTTCTGAACAGCATTTACTGTATTTATCCAGCGATAAGCCCACTTATCAATGTTACATTTACTGTATTATTCCAGTGATAAGCCCACTTCTCAATGTTACATTTACTGTATTATTCCAGTGATAAGCCCACTCCTCAATGTTACATTTACTGTATTATTCCAGTGATAAGCCCACTCCTCGATGTTACATTTACTGTATTATTCCAGTGATAAGCCCACTCCTCAATGTTACATTTACTGTATTTATCCAGTGATAACACAACTCCTGAATGCTACAAAATTTTGGCAAATATTTACTTACGATATCTTTGTATGATGATAAGCCTACCCTCACCTCCTACCCCCACCCTACCTCCTACTCCCTTCCTCGGTCTCATCATTGGAAAGATATTGCATAATAGAGAGGGACTATGGTATAGTATAAGGAATATAATTGTTAGTTATGTGTTCATTTAATGGGGTGTACAAAATGCTATGAGTGTCTTGAACCCCGTAGACCCTGAGCCGAAGGTAAGAATGTATGGGGTTCAAGATGGTCATTCCCATACACCCTGGTAAACTAACATGTAATGAATGTATTACCTCAAACTATTTTAAGCACCACACTAACTCATTTGGCCAAAATTTAATTGTTGGTCTGTTTTGCAAACCTCTGAACTGCCATTGTTTGCTTTGCAGATGATTGTTTACAAACAGCATGCTATTTGTAGCAGTTATCTCCCTTAGGCAAAAAACGCCCCATCCTGTCAAATCGCTTGAGGAATCAGCATTGTTTAATTAAAATCAAGCCTTCTTTTGGGGTATAAATTCACCTGATAATAATCCACTTAAAAACTCGTTTGTATATATAATAAAGTCATTTCATATATGTGGATCATAATCTTGATATTTTCATTTTAACTTTTGAAGATGAGGTTGTCTGCTAGTTTGTTTCACATTTCCAGTCATCGTGTGACTTGCTTACACCCTTCTTGTTAGTCACATGATCTATATATGTAGCTATGACCTTGCTGGAGTTCTTTCACCCCACTAAAGTAATTTCTAACAGAAATACTGCATTTTATAATTTTATATCTTGATAATTTACCAGCCATATTTGCAGAATTTGGTTTATGAGGTAATAATAAAAGCGGCAGCTCTTTTACTACCGTACAACAGTGTTGATATTATCATATATCATCGGTTTCATCCTTTAATTTGTATAAAGTATCAAATTGTGTCCCTGAACTGATCTTGAAAGCAAATCACATTTTTTAAAAAAGGCACAAGTTTTAATAATAAATGTCTCTGCATGCAGCATAGTACCACTGAGTCAGCTGCAGTGTAGCTATGCAATGTGTATGAACTGTAGGGGGAGATAATCCACTGTGAGAAAGATACAATTACATCTATACATGTGATTGTCAGAAGTGTTGGATTATTCAACAAACAATATCAGTCACCGTAGTAATTTGAGGCTAGCTGCCAGCCATTTTATATTTATGGAAGGGAGGGGGGATTTCATTTTATAAACAAACCCCATCAATCCTTTACCCACCCTCCTCCCACAAAATGTGCTCCCCTGGCTTTGCATATGTCAAATATTATTTTGTAAAAACATATTTCTGTTGTTAAGAGGGAATACTAGAGGAAAAAAAAGAAAAACAAGTATTCCAATCTGAAATGAAAATTTACTGTCACTCCTTGGCTGGAAAAAAAATACTCTGCCTGTCAGTTCATATGCTCTATGGTATTTAGTGGGAGGAAAAGTTCTGTCTTTAATAGGGAATAATACAAATTTTTTAAAAAAATATTCAGGCCTGAAGAAAAATCCCATTTGCCCATCCCCCAACCCACCTCTGGAAAAATAAAATAACTTGTTCAATGACTTAGTCTGCTTGACAGGAGGAAGTTTAGAATTAATACTTTACACAATGGATATTGACTGTGGCTTGGCAGTTATTTATTTGGAATGACCAATAAAATTTTAAAGAATGTTGCCATATGGCTTCAAAATTTTACAAAACACTTAGTCCACTGATTTATGTATTTGTTGTTTTGTTTTTTTCTTTGCAAAACACAATTCTAATGTTTGAGCAAGTCTTTTTCAAGGATACTTAAAACAAAGATATATAAATCCAAGTTTATTAATGTTCACACGGTCCCAGAAAATCCTGGAAAATATGATGCCAAAATTTCCTGTTTTTTCCAGGCTGAGCACTTTGTAGAATTCAAAAATGGAAGTCCAGGAAAACAGTTTTGCCAAAAAAAACACACTCACACACATGCACGCAGGTGCACACACACACACACACACACACACACACACACACACACACACACACACACACACACACGATCCTGAAATTACTCTTTTTGACAGACATATCCAGCATATTCAGAGCAGCTGGAAGTCAGTAATAACACACCTCAAATATCATATCAAATTGTCTTTGATCTGTTTATCCATTAAACTGCCCAATAAACACCTTAGTGAAGTAAAATTCAAAGGTTATTACATGTAGGTATAGTTTATAGATTATTTCTTTGTCAGACAATCAATAAAGATGTTGCTGACTGAGCTGAATTAAAAAATGACTAAGTCTGGTATACACATAGTTTCTTTGGTGAACAATCAATAGATGTGTCACTGACTAAGCTTATTTGGTCATTATGTTTTTCCAATTGTCTTAACACTTTGGAGTCACAAAACACAAACCAAAAGAGGTGTGAAAGTTTATCTACTGGACTTACAGAAAACCCTATTATTGAATGATTGACCCAGGATCTGTAGTATAAGGCATTAATATCGTCCACCATCCCGTCCTTGAATCATGCGCCATGTTTCTTGTGACCTAACACACTTATTTAGAGATAATGATGTCATCAACTGTGTCACCAGCGTTCTTTATGAGTGACAGCAAGTATTTAAAAAGTAAAATCAGAAAAAATGAGATTTAAACAGGTAATTTCATGTAATTTTAAAAAATCAGAATGAAAATCTATATTTTGACTAATGCCTTATTTGTGTCAGACATTTTGGCTTTGAATTGTGTATTATATGCTAAAGATAGGTCCGCTGATCACATGTTGACTTTGTTTACATTTCTAGAACAGGAAAACCCACTTTGGGAATTTATGTAACGGCAAAGCCAATGTAAATATTTGGTTTTAATCATGTGGGGGTTCTTGTACACAGTAAGAAAAATTTACACTGGAAATGTATATTCACTATGGACTTTTTCATTTCAGTATTATTTCATTGGGAAAAAATAAATATTGTAAATAATTTTTTTTAATTTCAAAAACATGGAGACACTATCAACAATATCCATACCTTGGCCTAACTAGCACATTCCAGTCATATGCCACGTGACTTTTTAGTTAGTGGCACAAACCATGGATGCACTTCTGGAAATAAGTAAAACTTACACATGCTCGGAAAAATGGTAATTCCACAAATTTTCCCCTGAGACATGGTTACCACATGGACAAGTATTGTACCAAGTAACATTTTTGAATTTCCACACTGCACATTAGGAGATCAACTATGGACAGACAGACAGATGTTATATCACAGAGAGTAAAGCGTGGGCATAATAAGAACATTAGTGAAAAATTACAAGTTTTCTAGAGTTTCTGTAGAAACTGGTATAAAGTGCAGAAAGTCAATGTAATTTGGCAAATGGGATCAGATGGAGGACAGAGGCAGTTACATATTTGAGGGCAAAGAGGGGCACCCCTTGATATTTATCTTGCCTTCTTTGTTAGCTCAGCCTCTACAGGGGTCGACTCGACACAGATTTTCCATTTGTTCCTGCTGGGTCAGCTCACATGGAAAATGGCCTAGCAGAAAATCAACTGGCCCTCCCAGTCGGATTTAATAACTACTTCAGAAAATTTAACTGTCCCCGCGGACCTGCAGTTGTCAGTATTAACTGGCCCTCACTGAATCTCAAAGATTCTTTCTTCCTAAGCCCTAGGCAACAGTTTGGATCGAGTTTCAACCACCTACTCCATGGGAAGGGGGATGAGGGGGCTGTCTTTGTATACATGTATATACATGTATGTATATCAGTTGTACATTCTTGGTTAAGTTTTTGCATTTAACTCAGATTTTTTGCACACTGTATAAATACCTGGAATCATTAAACTTGACGAGGAGATGCATCTTAATGAGTACTATACCCTCATCACAAAAGTAGGTCACTGTGATCCGTTTCATGCTTCACTGACTTTACCTTAATTTTGTGTTTTTAGTTTATTTCTCAAGCTCTCTTTATACTTGAATCATTAATGTAGATTATTAATCTGCATCTCTATTAGTACAACACCCTTACCACAAAAGATCTCTGTGACCTATATTTCACATTTTACTGGCTTTGGTTAAGTCTTTGTGTTTAGCCCATGACCAAATAGTTTTTTTACACCCAGTATATATACTGTTATACCCAGATTCATGAAACTTGGTGAGGATATGCATCTTGATGAGTACTAAACCCATGTCAGAAAAGTAGGTCAGGTCACTATGACCCATATTTATGCTTCACTGACTTTGATATAATGTTGTGTCTTAAGTTTATTTCTCAGGTTGTGTATACTGTTATAACAAGAATCGTGAAACTTGGTGGAAGTATCCATCTTGAGTATACTACACCCTCATCACAAAAGAAGGTTCCTGTAATGCATATTTCATGCATCTATATAATACTGTTATACTTAAAATCGTGAAACTTGGTGAGAGGATGCAACTTGATGAGAACTACACCCTCACCCTTAAAAGTAGGTCACTTTGACCCATATTTCACACTTCACTCACTTATATTTTACGTGTCACTGACTTGGGTTAAATTTTGTGTTTGATGTTCATTTCTCAGGCACTGTTCATACTCGAGTTGTGAATTTAATAGCTGTAATACAATATCTGTCTCTACTGCCTTGCTGCTTACTCAGGGACACAAGTTCCCTTGACCAAGCTCATAATTTCAACCTCCCATTAGATAGAACATTCAAGAAATCTTGAACAGAAAGAACCCAGAACCAGTCTGACTACACGTCATAGGTTCATGCAGCATACTCTATTTCACTCTTGGAAAATTGCCTTCAGTTACAATATATACTCATTTATAGGTTGATGTTTTTTACTTAAATTTAATTCATGCAGTGTAGGGGTCGTCTTATAAGTGCGACATTTAAAAATAAATTTGAAATCTAGGGGTAATGTTGGAAACTCTAGATGTTTGCAATACATAAAAATACTGTAAATTAAAAATTTTGCATTTTCATGCCACTGTTTCCATTCAGTAACGTATATTTGGTATGCACTGTGTTTATCAGTTTCATGATGGTATTCATTACACAATACTTGTATCTACAGTTATTTGGATTTTAATAATTTGAAAATATTACTGGTAAATTAAATACTACCTACCGCAAAGTGAAGTGTCCATCAATATTGTTTACTGTGGGTGTTACTAGTAAGCATATTTCTTCCATTTTTGTGCAAGTCGGAACAACCTGTATTCATATTAATATTTGTGTTTTGCTGTATAAACGCTGTGCTTGATGCAATACAAGTTTTGATTTAATTTGTATTTACCTTTTTCACAAGTCAGATTTAATTCCCAAGTGATATTTCCCAAGTTATCTGCCAGTGCACGTGGGCCGAAAAAGCCCATGGCTTGTAAAGGCACTCACTTTGTTTTCTAGTTGACAATCCTTTTGATCGAGCCACGAATTTAATACTTCAGTGCCAAGTAGAGTTCTACAACTTCCTGTGCATATACTTTGACCATAATCCCTTAGCTTGTAAAGGCACCACCCTCTTTGTTTTCTCATGTGACAACCTTTTGACTAAGACGCGAGTTTGATACTTGTTCAGTGCCAAGTAACAGTGGGTGGTTATTTGAACTCCCTGTGATCTTGCCGCACAATTGACATGTGTTCAGTTGCATCCTTTAACAGATTTCAGACTTTACGATCAAAGTGTTACTTACAGAGCCCAAACTCAGTCTCTGCATAAGCACCCACATATGACAGTAAAGTAAATAATTGGAGTTGGACAATATTTACAATGACAAGACGATGACGATTTACAATGACTAGACGATGATGCAGGATTTCAGAACTTTATCAGGCAGTGAGGATTAATTCTTGGACTTTGTACCACATGACATTAGATTGTGAAATTTATAGGATACTGTAAATCACACAAATGTGGACTTAACTTTCATCGTTAATTTGTACGACATGTGGAATTAACATATTAAGGGATATTGTGAATTGGATTATTTTGAACAACTATATTTATACCAGTATGTGACCTATAATTGAATTCATGGATTTATCAAATAAGTAGATTTAAAATGTCAAGCATTATGGACTTCAATGGATTTTATTACACAAAAATGGACAAATTATAAGTTGTCAATTTATTCGTAACATATTTCACTCAATAATATAATTGTATTTTACACTGGTTTAGTCTTTATTTTTCCTATCTATCTATCTATCCAATTTGGCTTGTTTATATTTCCAAAGTGCAACTCTGACTCACTGACAAGTCACCATTTCAGACGGGTCTGACTTGCAGAATACACCACGACTTATTGAAGGGTCAAAGAGAAATTTACTTTTTGCCGGCCTAAAAAGAGGTGGGGGGGGCGACTTAAAGTCGAGTTGACTTATAATTGAGTAGATACGGTATGTGTGTAATATGTTTTTTGGCATATTAATTGAAATTTCCATGTTTATTGAGTGATTATACCCTCAGTCCTTGCAAAGTTCATTTTGTTTTTATTGCCCTCATGTTTGTTTTTGGCGATTTTATTGTGCCATTTTAATCAGCGGTGCTCTTGGTAATTTTATTTGGTGGTGGGTAAGTATTTCATCTTTTGTTGTAGCTCCAGATTATATTAGTACCCCCTTATATTTTTTCTGTCCTTGGGTGAGTTCTCCTTCCAATCGTGGTTCTGGAATTTAAGTCCCTTGTTCATAATTGGGAATTGTCAGTTAGTAAATACTTGCTTAGACAGTACACTCATTCTTTCATTGAAGTAATTTTATTGTACTGCATCATCAATATATTTTCAAATATCTAATTGCTAGGCAGTACTGTTTTAAATTTTGGCATGAAATAATTTATGCACAGACATTTAGTTACTACTAGATTAGTCAGTACTAGGACAGTACTTCCTTAATTGTTAAATTAAATTTTTACACTGCTTCTGATAAGTACTCACTTTGGCAGTACTAGGACAGTACTACATGTACCTTAGATTATTGCATAATAAATGAGTGCACTACTTGTGGTAAGTATTCACTTAAGCAGTATGATGGTAGCACTCTCTAATGGTGTGTAAATACACTCCATGATCCCAGGAGAGTATGGGGTCTTTGTCGTAGATAACATTATGGCACTGATTTGGCAGCATTATTTTTTTTCAAAAATCAATTACATAATATGTTCTCGTTCAGAGGTACTAGCTTGGGTAGTAAATGTTTTTCTTTTCAGTAAGTCTGTCAGGATAGACTCTCCTCGATCTTTGGAGGCCCAATCAGTGCTCCAGCAGACTCACAAAGTCAATCCTGATAGGTGCTCCTCGATCTTAGAGGGTATGGGATCTGTCTTGTGTGAAAACGAGAGAAATAATGCCTCTGAGAAGCCGCAGTACTGGAGGGGGGGGGGGCGTGGTCACATACCACTAAAAATAATCAATTTGGTGTTTAGAGTTGTTTCACACCATTAAAAACAATAATAAAAAAAATCATATAGTTTTTTTTCCATTTCTGTTTCAGGAAATGTTTGTTTGCAGCTGTAAATATGTGACAGAGTGAGGGGAAGTGTGGGCATAAGAATCCCCCAATGGACACACACCCCACCTGTCTTTTGTGTTCTATTGTGCATACACACATGGATGTCCGTTCTATTTTCTTTGGTCCGACTAGGTTTGGGACCTTGCAGAGAGTCGGTGCTCTTATAAGGGGAGGAAGAAAGGTCCTTCTTCCTTCATGTTGCCTCGATCCCAGGAGCATATGGGATCCTTTTCTGACCCCTTAGGGCCTCATCAGAAGAAGACCTCTTTGTTAGAGAAGAGCACTTCTAGATCGTAGGAGGGTATGGGATCTTTCACTGGGTCCTTAGGGGCTCAGAAGTGGACTCCTCAATCCCAGGAGGGTATGGGATCTTTCTCTTTGGAGAATTATAAGTCCCCAGGATCCCAAGTGGTCAATCCGACTCAGTCAGTGCCAGTGAGGGTTCGATTCAGTGTCCCTCCCAAGGGAGGAAATAGGGTTGAGAGTGAGTCGCGACTCCACATGAGGGAGGAGCAGCACCTTCTCAAGTCCATACCCCAGTGAAGGTGATGAGTAGATGAGCCACCCTGAAAGGGGAGAGCAGCTATCTCACTCTATAAGTTCTGAGAAAGATCTCATCCATCCGATCAGAGTTGCCTGACCAGTCATTGACCAGTGGCCGATCATTGACCAGTCACCAGGCACTGGTCATTGACTGGTCACAGATCATTGATCAGGCACCGGTGGAGTTCCTTAAAGGGATGCAGCTTCAGTCCATCAAGCAACCCCAATTTAAGCCTCCCTCTTGCCCATCCTGAGATAGAAGACACATTGAAGAGTTCATGGAGGAAGTTGGTGGGCTCGTTCCGCTTCTGCTGTACATCCCTCTTCCCAAGATTCTCATGGGTGCTCGGCTTGCCTTCTTTCAGAGGTTTGATTGAGCACAATGGAAATATCTGTGGGACCTGTCTATAGGACAGGAAGGATATCAGTTCTGGTAACATCCTCCTCTAGCATTCTTTTCACCAGTCAAATCTGGGTTCATTTAAGGGAAGAGGTGTACACCCTTCTGCAGAAGGGCACAGTAGAGAAGGTGATAAATGACCAGTCTCCAGCCTTCTACTACTGGATTTTCCTGGTATCAAAGAAAAGAAAAAAAGGGGGTGGAAAGTTACGATTTATCATCGATCTTCCTGCCTTGAACACATTTCTTCAGGAGGAAGGATACAATGGCTTCAATCAGTCCCTCAGACAAAATCTATTTTGCTGCTGGTCAACAGTTCCCAGCTGGGACTCATTCTGAAACAGGAGAAATCTGAGCTAATTCTGTCTCAGGATTTTTGTTTACGTGGGGATGAATTTCCTCACCAACAGGCGATGAGTTCATGCCCCTCAGGGCAGAATAGTCAGATTCCTGGCACTTTTGGCAGAGCTTCAAGATGAGACTTTGTTGTCAGCTTGGCTAGATCTATCCCTCCTGGGGACCTTGAAATCCATGGCAGAACTGGTTCCCCTTGGAAGACTGTACTTGCGCCCTATCCAGTTTTTCCTTCTGGCAAACTGGAAGCTGCACAGGGATCCCTTGACAGCTTGGATTTCTCTAAGATCAGAATTTCACCACATTTGAGTTGGTGGTCCAATCAGGAGTCCCAAGGCACATCCCAAACCCCACTACTGTCTGTTCATGGATGTGTCAGATTCAGGCTGGGGCACTCACTTGGAGACAGCAGGGTTAGTTCTTCAGGGTTTGTGGCCCCAGGAAGAAGCTACCCTCTGTAAGATCATTTTGGAAATGAAGGTGGTATTTTTAGCCCTACAGGGGTGTGACAACAAAGTAAAGAGTAGTTGTGAGATAGTCTCCTCAGACAACACATTAGTAGTTGGGTACCTCAGGTGACAAGGAGGCACACATGCTCCTTCCCTTTGCATCAAGGTTTGGAACCTCCTTTGCTGGCCAGCCTCAGAAGGGATTTCCCTCCATTTTATTCCGAGCTAGAAGAATATTCTGGCAGACAGTCTGTCCAGGAGAGGCAGGTTATCCTCACGGAATGGGTACTTTGCACCAATCCTTAACAAGTCCCTGTTCAAACTGTGGGGGAGACCCTTGGTGGACTAGTTCGTGATGAGACTAATCAACAAGCTCCCCCATTACGTCTCCTCAGTCCCACATCAGAGGGCCTTGGCAGTGGATGCCTTCAGTATGATAATGATTTTGAAAAGTTGGGACCTGCACTGCTCTGCTCATTCTAATAGCCCTCTGTGGACCCACCAATCGTGGTTTAGCAGTCTTTTCGACCTGTTGTTAGACCATCCCAGGTCATTTCATCAGAGTAGGGACCTGCTGTCGCAGCACTGGGGGTATCTTCTCCACAACAGCTCACAGATTCTCCACCATCACACTTGGCTCATCTCAAGTGATCAGTCCGCCATGACAAGTTTTCAAGCAAGGTTGCCATCTGCAAGAAGAAGGAGCAAGCTTCATGCCTTGTCTATTGAAAAAGGTTGTTACAGTTCAGTGGTTATCATGAGTCTGTTTCTCTCACTTCAGTAGCTGCACTCCCTGTAGAGATTGCCAGTCTCAGTTGTATCTGTGCTGGGGACGATTAAGACTTTTCTGCCCAGATAGGACATTACAGTGCTGTTTGGCCACATCAAAAGGTAGCAAGAGATATAGGAAGCATCTCTTTCTACCTATTAAGGGCTTTGCTGATATCTCAGCATCCACCATTTTCAGGTGGTTTGCTCTCACACAAAGAGAGCATATCTGTCCCTCACTGAGAGGGACTCTTCGTTCATCAGAATTAAGCACATGAAGTCAAAGCTATTGTGATTTCATGGGCCTGTTTTAATCTTTGGAGGATGTTATGAGAGATGCATTTGGTGGTTGCAACTACTTTCTCTCCCTTTTACCTTTGGTCTTTGGTGTACCAAAGTGAAGGCATAGTTCGGCACCAAGCTGCTCAATCTTCTGCCAACTTACAGTAGTGGACACACATACTGTAAGGGTGAGTATATCATTTCTGTTCCAGTTTTTCTGAGGCCTTCAGACTCCCTCCAAACAGACAAATTCAGCAAGGCAATAGTGACAGCTTATGTATTACTGCATATAAAATGTAGTTTTAGGGTGGGTAAAAGTAATTTTAATAATGTAATACTTACCTATCAACATTGTAAGATTCCCTCTACCCCGCACTGATGGCTCAAGCATAGTTCTGGGTCAAATTCGGAGAGGAAGAGTAAGCCACATGAACCTATGATGTGTAGTCAGTCTGGTTCTGGGTTCTTTTTTTCTAGATTTCTGGAATGATCTATCTAATTGGAGGTTGAAATTATAAGCTTGGACGAGGGGACTTGCATCCCTGAGTATGTAGCAAAGTAGTAGTGACATGTACATCATTAAAATTAGTTTTATCCCCCCCCCCCCCAAAAAAATTACATATTGATGATGATATGCATCTCTGTTACTACCACAGCCTCACAACAAAAGAAGCGCATCATAACCTACATTTCATCTTTTGCTGGCTTTGGTTAAGTTTTTGCATTTATGTCATGATCACGTGAGTATTTGGCAAGCAATATGCATGCTATCCTACCTAGAAGCATGAAGCTTGGTGAGTGGATGCATCTTGACAAGTTCTACATCCTTCTTGTAAAATGAGGTCTCTGTGACCTATATTATATGCTTCAGTGACTTTGTTGAAATTTTGTGTTTAGAGTTCACTTATTGGGTGCTGTTTATGTTCCATTCATGAAACATGAGATAATTGGATGCATCTCTGTTAGTACTACACTCTTACAACCAAAGAAGGTAACTTTTATGTACATTTATGCTTTACTAACATTGGTTAAGTATTTGTTTTTATTACCTCATAGATTCCTCTATGTTATATACATGTACCTTCTAGTCTATGCTAACCACTTCAGTTGGAAATGGGAATAAATATGTTTATTCAATGGTAGACTTTCCATAATAATTACTGACTATACATTGTATATTGTGATAGGTTACCCTCAACAGGTTAACTGTGATGTGAATGAGTATAAAATTTAGATGAGTGGACTGCACGCTGCATGCTTTTCATGTGAGGCCTTAGTGGCTAATCAAGGTAATTATTGATGCATGAACTATGCTTTTACTACTGTCACTCCAAAGTTACTTAAACCGTGCGACTTTTACCCGGTAAAATCTGACTTCAACGGGTGACTTTTACCCTGTAAAATCTGACTTCAACCGCTGGACCATAATAGCTTCTCAAGCAGATTTTAGGAACAATTGTTTAAATATAAAAGTAAAGCAAAAACAACATTATCACTCATTATGGTACCTCTACTCTGAGATTTGTTTTTCGTGTTTTATGTCTTTTATATCCAGTATGTAGGTTGGTTGGTAGGTAGGTATGTGGTTTAACAGTATGTCAGCACAGTACTGGCTGTATAGTGCTGATTATAAGTTACAATTTTTAATTTTAAAAAAGATTAAAAGTTAAAATGTAAAGAGAAAAAATTCCCCCCCCCCCAAAAAAAAAAAATTATTTAGAAAGTAGAAAGGCAGCCAACAATTCATTGTCAAGATCCCTTTACTCTGAACTTATTTGATGCATTATATTTAATGTTTACAATGGCTACTGGAGACAACTTGAAGCTTTGTAGAGGTGAGCTATATATTAATTTATTACACTCTGGTTTAACTATTGAAAATCTATTTATTGTAATAAAAATACAAGTTGCATATGAAAATTAAAAGAAATAGACCACATGGTGTATGCATGTATATGTACTACTCTTTTGGAGAGAGAGGGGTTATTAAAAGGGCAGTAACTCTGTATTTCTCCTAGATATGGGGAACTTTGGTCATCAGAGTTGCTTCCCTATAAAATAGCACAGTGATGTGTGTCCATTTTTTCACACTATCCAGCATTGATTGTTTAAAGATCCTTAATACTTACCTAAACCTGTTTCAAAACAATCACCTTATTGCAATTAACGATTTGTTATTTTTTTCAACTACAGTGGAAACCAATGCATAAAAAACAATTGCGACTGATATAATGTTTGTAACTTGAATGGGTTATAAACTGCGATTACTGTACATACAGTAGGTCTTAAAATTGTTTCTTGTCTTCATTCCTCTTTTCTTTATTGTCTCACCTGCAACAGCATGTTGAGACATAGGTACCACTTTTCTGGCAGTTACAACAATGGTTCATCATCAGTGTTATGATTTTTATTTTAAATCTTTGTGTTAAAGTTTCTGGTAGTCAGATACAGTGGGTGATGGGAAGGGAAGTTGCATTATTACAGAGGTCACAGGTAAGACAATGTTTTGCAAAATCCTTGTCGACCAAAAATTTGTACATTACACATGTCAAGACAGCTTCTTTTAGTTGCCACAGTTGTTCATTTCTTGACTTCAGCCACATTTCTGACTCTAGATAGTTCCATATTTATCTGGTCATAAGATGATGCTTGATGTTAATCCCGCCCACCCACACCATTTTAAAAAAACGTTGGCAAATATTTACTAAGAATATCATTGCCCACCCACTCATTTTTGAAAAATTTATTAAGATGGTCCTCTGGTCCTGTCATAGGAGAAATACTTTATACAGTCACCCTGTTGAAAGAAGCTCTCTTTCTTCCTGTCCAGCATTAGAACATTAGTACTACCCTTCTTGATAGCATTCTATCAGAAGTCAATCTTGCCAACACTTAATGTATTTTTACCATTTTGACAGTCCCCCTCATAAGAAGATACTCTTGTTACAGGAAAACCTGTTTATTGCAGAAGGGGTGGATTAGTAAAATGGTTCACTGTAATACTAGTATATTTATATACAAAATTTATGTATATATTACCATATTTAATGCAACATCCATTCTGAACACTTCCAAAATTACAATTTAGGTAAATTTCATGAAGTTTAGAGCTCAACACTGCAAATGCACACCAATGATGTCATAAATAGTATCACCATCACGTGTGGATACATACCAAAAGAGTTGGCTCCCTTTGTCTTTGTTAGGAACTCCCCACTCTGGAGGTTCATTCCCTCCAAATATGGATGCCCCCAATAAAATACAAGTAAGATATATTTTTAGCTCACCTGCCCATAAGATCTTGTACAATGAGATAATGAGCGATATGGATGCATATTAATGAGGTTATCTTACATCTGATTGCCTGAGCTTGTTACTATTCTGGGAGCCATATTTCTGATCTGATTTTTTTTTATTAAACTTGAAATATGGGCTTATTTTATCAAGATCTTGGATGAATTTAATAACTAGTCAGATCCACACATATTAATGAGGTAATCTTTCATCTGATTGACTGAGCTTGTTACCACTCAAGAAACCATATTTTTGATCCAATTTTGATCAAACTTGGAATGGATGCTTTTTTCATCAAGATTTTGGACAAATTCATTAAGGAGCAAGATCCATGGATATTAATGAGGCAATCTTGCATCTGATTGGCTAGCTTGTTACCACTCTGAAAGCCATAATTCTGATCTGATTTTGATCATACTTGGAATATGGGATTATGTCTTCAGGATCTTGGATGAGTTCGATAATGTGGAAGATCTATGCATATTAATGAGGTAATCTTGCTTCAGATTGGCTTAGCATGTTACCACTCTTGAAGTCACATTTTTGATCTACAAATATAGGCTTATATGATCCAGATCTCACATGAGTTCGATAATGTGAGGGATTCATGCACCTTAATGACGTGGATTTGGATCTGATTCGTTCAGCTTGTTAGCACTCAAAAGACTATTTTTCTGATCCAGTTTTGAACAAACATGGTAAATAGGCTTAAATCATCAAGGTCTTAGATGAGTACAACTATAAACAAGATCCATGCATATTATTGAGGTGATTTTACTTCAGATTAGCTGAGCTTGTCGACACTATTTCTGATCGTATTATGATCAAACTTGGTAAATAGGCTTATACCATCAGGATATATAATGTGTTTTATTACAAGCAAGATCTACACAGATGAATAAGTTGATCTTGCATATGATTGGCTGAATTCCTTACCAGTTGAGAGACTGTGTTTCTGACCTAATTTTAATCAAACTTGATAAATAAGCCAATAGTATCAAGATGTTAGATGATTTTGAACTCATCTGACCATAAGACCAAGTCAGTTTATAGTATATCCCTGCGTCTGTCGGGCATCATGTGTCTTGCATCATTCATTGTCTTTCATGTGTCATCCATCCATCACCTATTGATTGTTACCACTCTGGAGTAAATATTTCTGATCTGATTTCAATCAAACTTGGAATATGGGTTTATATCATCAAAATTTCAGATGAGTTTGATAATGAGCGAGATCCATGCTTATGATTGTTGTGATCGTGCTTCTGATTGGTTAAGCTTGTTAACATTCTGGCAGCCACATTGCTGATCCAATTTTGATAAAACTTGGAATATATGCTTATATCATCAAGATCTTGGATGAGTACGATAATGAGCAAGATGCACCCATATTAATGAGGTGATCTTGCATCTGATTGACTCAACTTCTTGTTACCTCGGAAGCCATTTTTTATCTGATTTTGATCAACTGTTGAATATATGCTTATATGATCATGATCTTGTATGAGTTCGATGATGACCAGGATCCATCCATATTTGTGAGGCAGTCTTACATGTGATTCACTGCACTTGTTACCACACTTTAGAGACTGTATTTCTGATCCAGTTTTTGATCAAGTTTAGTAAATAGGCTTATATATCCAAAATATTGGATGAGTACAGTTATGAGCAGGATCAATGAATATTAATGAGATGATTTTGCATTTGATTGGCTGTGCTTATCAACACTTTAGTGGCTCTATTTCTGATCATAAATGGGTTTATATTGTCAAGATCTTGGATGATTCTGATTATGCATTTATCTTCAGAAAGAATTTTTATCAGGATATAGTACAATATGTAAAATTTACAATATAAAGATTGGGAGATAGTTTACATAGGTTTTGTTCTTACAGTATCGTCATTGACCCAAATATCCAGACAATAAAAAATAATTACTTTTCTCTTTGTCTGGATAATTCATGTAGTAATGAAAATTATCAGTTTTCTTGAATATTGTATGGAAAACTAATATCATAACTGTCATGACTGTATATCGATGAACCTGGCAAGTTCAGTGTCTAGGTTGGCAAACCAGGTTGCATTATATCCTTGCTTTCCAATAAAGAACACTTTCACAATAATGTTTTGATGGGTTTTTTTGTTTTGCATGTAAAGAATTCTGGTTGCATTTCTGGTATTTGTTTTTATGTTTGTTTGAAAAACTTTGACCGTCTGTTCATCATGTACATGTACTGCCATTGGTGGTAAGTCTCGATGGAAATTTTGTCTACCAACATGATCCAGTTCCAACATCAATATTATTTCATAACGTAAAGATTGTCTCTTTGACAACAGAATGTATCAGAAAATAATATGCATCTATTCATATTATCCTAGCTCTGAATATCTGAAAAATAATCCATATTTTCCTTCCGAAATGCTTGAAGCAATCTTAACACTAAAACTGCAAATATGGCCATCGTTGCCCTCAATATGTAATGGAGCCAAATCACTTAGACTGGTTCACATATTTAATTGTGTAATACCATTATTTGAACTCCAATCATAGGTATGAAGACCAAACCGAATACAACCAAAATGAGGTAATACCAAAAGGAATATGCCATTGAATAAAAAAACTCAGACTACAAGAACTTGTGAAACTCTCATGTCTTAGATGTTGACCTCCTTGTCAGAAATAAATTAAAACCCAGTTAAGTTTACTGGAAAAGGGAAAACAAAGATAATAACCACATATTAAACATTTTATATCACACAAGTTGATCCACTGTAGTGAGAATAGGAATTGATGTGCATGACTGGTTTGTCTCCCTTTGTATGCTTTCCAGCAGTAAGTATAAAAGAAGCCAGCATTCACATGTCAGCTCAATGTAACATTGATGACCATTGATTTTACAGTTATCAAAGTGGTTTATTAATTAATTCTGCCAACTGTCTCAAGGGGATGTGTTATATTTCAATATAATGATGGGATGTGTTGTGTTTCATTATGAAATGTGTCATGTTTCACTATAATGAGGGGATGTGTCATGTTTCATTATAATGAGGGGATGTATAAAGAGGGGATGTGTCATGTTTCTCTGTAATGAGGGGATGTGTCATATTTCATTATAATGAGATGTGTGATGTATCACTATAAAGAGATGTGTCATGTTTCACTATAATGAGGGGTTGTGTCATGTTTCATTATAAGGAGGGATGTGTCATGTTTCACTATAATGAGGGATTGTGTCATGTTTCACTATAATGAGAGATTGTGTCATGTTTATTATAATGAGATGTGTCATGTTTCATTATTATGAGATGTGTCATGTTTCATTATAATGAGGGGATGTGTCATGTTTCATTATAATGAGGGGATGTGTCCTGTTTCATTATATTGAGGGGATGTGTCATGTTTCATTATAATGAGGGGATTTGTCATCTTTTATTATAATGAGGGGATGTATCATGTTTCATTATAATGAGGGGATGTGTCATGTTTCATTATAATTAACAATGTGTCATGTTTTATTATAATGAGGGGATGTGTCTTGCTTCATTATAATGAGGAGATGTGTCATGTTTCATTATGAGGGGATGTGTCATGTTTCATTATGAGATGTGTAATGTTTCATTATAATGAGGGGATGCATCATGTTTCATTATATGAGGGAATGTGTCATGTTTCATTATAATGAGGGGTTTTGTCATCTTTCATTATGAGGGGATGTATCATCTTTCATTATGAGACGTGTCATGTTTCATTATAATGAGGGGATGTGTCATCTTTCATTATAATGAGGGGATGTATCATGTTTCATTATGAGGGGATGTGTGATGTTTCATTAAAACTAGCTTTTTTTTCATCCATCCAGAAATTTTTCTTGTTTTAGAGTATTTGAAGGCTTATGTTTCAGGACTTTCTGTTGGTCTTTTCATCAATTGAGAACTTTTTCAGCATGATTTCACCTAAATTGTTGGACAATGAAAATCAAATTTTGTCCATTTGTTCGTATTTTGATTTTAACAGCTTGATTGGATATTATACATTTATTGCCTTTGTTAGGGAGAGATATTAAGATTTGTTTGCTCAAGGCAAGTCATGTTCCATGAGGGCAATGCCCGAGGAGAACATGACTTGTCGTGGGTGAACAAATCTTCACATCTTCCCCAAACAAGGGCAATACATTTTTTATAATACCGAATCGTCCAAGATTGGAAAGCATAATCGCATGAGAGAGACACAATTACATGAGACACGATTACATGGGGGAGACATGACATTTTATGCACCAGTCATTGACACTCTTAGTTTTATGAGGTATATATAATAATAATATTGCCACATTTATGGCCCTTTCTTAATTTTGCACAGTTATGGCCCATTCATAACTTTGACCTTGCAGTTTTATATGGGGGCCAGTCCTGTCAGTTTTGCAAGAGCACATAAAAATGAGTGCATAGACAATTTAAATTTTATCACCATATATACTTACGTATAATCCGGGTCCAAATGCAAACAACATAGACCCTGATCTCCCGTCACATAATGTGCCAGCAGATCAGGGTCTATGTTGTTTGTTCTACTAATTAGTCCTTAGAAACTGCATAGACCCAGATCTGCTGGCGCATTATGCGCCAGCAGATCTTGGTGCAGTTTGCAGTTGGTATTGGATTATACGCGAGTATATACGGTAATATTTTCTACCATTGTACGTAATAATATGATTAATTTTTGCTCAGATTTTGCTTGGGTTGCAGCTGGTGTCAAGCATGAATCTCTTATTTTTTTTTATAGTTTTTAATAGGTTAACTTAAAATTGTTCGAACCAAGTGAATCAGCTTGATAGCTCAGAAGTTCAGGTCAACAATGCTTCCTAAAAAATTTAATTATTGACATTCTAAGGGGTACTAAACATACGTTTAAGTAATCCATGGTGTTGGAGCCATTTATGTTTGAGAAATGAGGGATTTTTTTTAGGTTAATGAGGAATGTAGCCCAGACCAATTATTTTCTGAAGTAAAGGACCATTTGGAAACTATACTTTCAGGAGTAAAGTGCTGACATTGGGAATTTGGTGCAATTTTGAAATGTTTTTTTGATGGTACAAAAGTCCATTATGAGTCCTAGAGGACCCCTCAAAAAAATTATGTACAAACCCAAAACAGTCAAATCATCATTGTCTTTGCAGATCTACTTCAAAAGAATCAGAGATGTGAGTAGATTTGGAGCAACAAATATGAAGTCCAGTTGATAGTGGCTGGATGCAGTAACAGAAATGATCTTGACCTTCCTTCATATCCCTGACCTTTTGCCTTCCTTGATATCCCTGGCCTTCGGCCAAGCCTACAATGGATGAGTTTGTTGGTAGATCCATCTTTCTAAGGGTTTGTATTGCTAAAACATGATATAATCCAGCTAATCATTACCTAAATAGTGTCATAAAGTATATATAATCCAGGGGCTGAAAATTAGGCCCAGGACCAGTGGTTCCTGGTTAGTAGCAAGTCCTGGACTTGTTATGGAAAGTCCTCAAACTGAAGTGAGTGGTCTTGTAACTGTATTTATCTATTTTGAAACAGAGATATAAGGTGAAATCTGCCTATATATCGTTATGATTTGTGATTTGTTTAAAAAATGGTGGATCCAATATATAAATAAAATAATGAACACAACCTTTGATTTTGTTATTTTTACTGCATTCATTGTCAGCAGTTGACTAATTTGAGATGTGGAAAAACCAGACTTGAATAGACTCATCATCAGTCATTCACCTGGCGACCTTCACCAGTTCCCGTAACCTCCTGCTGCATATTGGGCAGTGTGAGACAATTAGAGCAGACTGGTTGCTCAAATATTACAGAACTTTAAAACCTGTTCATGTGTTCAATTTGGAAACCAGTCTTCCATGTATTTGTTAAGCATGGGATGCTGTTGAATCAATATGACGTAACTCTGAAAGTTTAAGTCATAATATTTTTGGATTAGGGATATGTTGGATGATTTTATGCATGGAATTGTCACACATTGACTGGTCTGACAGACTATAGACTGGAAAAATTGAGAGGTCTGACAGACTACAGACTGGACAAATTGGCAGGTCCACTTTGGAAATTACCTGGTCCCGGACCTTTGACCACCACTATTTTCAGCTCCTGTAATATCTGATGGTCAGAAAAATGAACTTGAAATCTGTCCTGAAAATTATTAATCAACTTTTTAGTGACATGATTGTTTGAAAGATAAATGTAACTTTATGTGTCCAATAAAATTCTTAGGTTGAGACTTGTTCTTTTAGAAATGTGGATGAATTGGAACTATGCTTTTATCCACATTTAAAGGCTAAAAACTGCAGTATAAAAAAGGGGCATGTTCTACTTAGGATCTGTTTTAATTTTAGCTTACATTGCGAAAAGTTGCTCTTTATTTGGATCAGATTGGCTGGTTGGACTTGGGTATCACTGTCACAGTGATTGATAGGTAAAGTTTGACACCTGATCGATTACCTGTGAATGTTAATTAGCTGTAGAGGGAGACTAATTAACCTTCAGCTCCTTGCATCATAAGATTAATCAGTTGGGGTTTTCCAACCTTGTTTAATATACTAGTGGTTCACTAAGTTGCACCAAATTAATCAAACACAGCTAATGTGTAACATATACCAACTACCTTTTCAAGTTCAACTAGCCAGGTTACAGACTTAGCCTTTAAACTGAAAGGTCAGATAAGTCCAATTGACCTATTAAAAGGATTTTATTTTAGTTTCTTTTACATCTTGTGTACAGCCATTTTTGACAACTTATACTGAAGAACTGTTGACAGCTTAGGTGTTGGTGTCAGGTGTCATCCTTAGGGTGGAGAAACCATAGAACCCAGAGGAAATAAACCATTGACATTGAGTTGGCAGCCATTACCCTTTCTATGTACTGTAAATGGGGATCAAACACAGGACCATATAATGTGAAGTGGAACTGTTACCACTAACCTGCTATCAAGAGCCCTGCAAAAACAAATACAGTATTGTCCCTTCAGGGCAGGGAGCAGGTTGCCTGTCAGGGCATGGTAAGCACAGAGAAGTCCCTTATGAGGACACCTTCTCTACAAGAGAAGGCATTTTTATCCACTCCAATTTTGCTTTTAAGATAATATTTGCACTGCTAGTGAAGAATAAGAGTTAACAATGCCAAGTTGATGCCGAAAACCCATGTGTAAAATGTTATCAGGCCAACAGCAAAAAATATATATGTGTTTTCTATTGCACTGGTTTTAAAATTAGGATGGGCAGGTATTTTTTTTTTTTTTTTCCTTCTAACATTAGATATAAATCAAATAATATTTCAAGCGCTTCAAAGTACTGGGCAAAAACCGGCTCAGTTAGATGCACAAATCAATTTCAGCAATGTGATTTTTTTTTATATTATTTTTTATGGGGGTTGGGGGGAGTGCTAGGGTCAGCAATGAGAAACAAGGACGGTCAGCCGACTGGAAACACATATTTTTTGTTGTTGCCCCATATGCCTGTATCAAATCTCCACAGATTTTAAAATAAGGCAGTCTCCATGGAGGGCAGGGTGCACCATAGAGAGGGAGGGCACCACTTAGGGAGGGCAGGGCACCACCATAGAGAGGGCAAGGCACCACCTAGGGAGGGCAGGGTGTAGCACCTTTCTCGAACAGGATAGCGACATACTGCAATATTCACTATGCTCATCTGCCATCCACATCTAATATACTTACCATTCTGACATGTTTTTATGCCCCACTATAATTGTGCTGGGGGAATATACTGTTATCTTTGTCCATACTGACATCTGTCAGTCCATCTCACAAGTTAAATTATATGTTTAGGTCAGTTTGAAGTTACTGTGATGGTGCATTCGATCATGTTCCATGAACACAATTTTAGCTTGAAATGTAGTTTGAAGTTACAGGTGAAGTTGATAAATTGCTTTTCTCACACATCATTCAAATTAGGGAAATCATTTTACAGTCAGCGAAGCTTTTTGCGTGTGGAGAAGGTAGTTGATTGAGTACGCCAATAGTAATTGTTATGACTCATGCTTGACCTAAGGCATAGTGGTTTGAGATGTCCTAATGGAATAGATAGACAGACAAACAGGTAGGCAGATTAACAGGAAGGCAGGTTCTGTGAGAGCAATTTGTTTAGTGATTAGTTATCACAAACTGGTATTTAGACAGACAGATAGACAATTACTTTTCAGCCTTTTTTCCAGAAAGATTTCATTTTCTTTTTTTCTGTTTACAAAAAGATGAATCTTTGTGAAATTCATTAAAGAATTATTTATCTGTTGAGATAGAAATTTTTCTGATTTCTTTTACTCACCTGGCTGTAAAGTCAAGTAAGCTTCTAGTATGGCTGCGACAAGCACGTGTCGTCCACTGTCAGTCATCAGGCATATGTCATCTGTCAGCATTGCAACAAACCTATTTTTCTTCTCAACAGTGTTGCACCTAGGAACCTTTGGGCAATGGACACTCTGTCCCCTATTCCACAACTCAGGATGGCACACTTAATTTAAAAGGGAGAAATAATTTATTTCATTATACTTAATGGACTATTTTTGACTTCTCGAGAATGGCTGAATCAATTTTGATCAAACTTGGTAGGAACATTTTTTTGGACATGCTCTATCAAAATTGTTAGAAGTGTCTTCCCTAGCAACATGGTGGGTTCCATTGCAACCATATGGAAAACATATTTTCAACTTCTCTTCTTCTGTTCCACATACATGTAGCTTGGTATGTAGACATGCATTGGTAAATACAACACCACCCTACCCAAACTAGCACACTGTGACCTATATTTTGCACCTTAGTGACTTAAATTTTGCATTTAGGTCAGTTTCTCAGGCACTGTTTGGTCAAAAAATCATACAACCTAGTATGTAGGTATGTATTGATAAGTACAGCATAATCATACCTAAAGTTGGTCATTGTGACCTATATTTCACACTTCACCGACATTGATTAAATTTTGCATATAGATCAATATTTTAGGCATTATTGGCCACAGAGGCATGCAACTTTGTGTATGGATGCATCTTGGTAAGTGCAACAACACCTTACCAAAATTTGCTTACTGCAACCTGCATTTATTAATGTCAGTTTCTCAGGCATTATTTGCCACAGAATCATGCAACTTAATATGTCGATGTATATTGGTCAGTACAATATCATCTTACCAAAAGTAGGTCACTGATTATATTTCACACTTCAGTGACTTTGGTTAAGTTTTGCAATTAGTTCAATATCTCTGGCATTATTGGCCACAGAGGCATGTAACTTTGAATGTGGATGCATCTTGGTGTGTACAATAGCATCATACCAAAATTTGTCACTGTCACTTGCATTTTATAATTCAGTGACTTTGATTTTTGTATTAAGCTTTGTGTTTGTCAGTTTCTCAGACATTATTTACCACCGAGTCATGCAGTTTAGTATGTAGATGTGTGTTTATCAAAAGCAGGTCACTGTGAACTACATTTCAGCTTCAGTAACTTTGGTTAAATTCTGCATTTAAGTCAATTTCTCTGACATTATTGGTCCCAGAGGCATGCAGCTTTGTGTGCAGATGCATCTTGGTGAGTACAATGCCACCTTATCAAAATTAGATCACTGTGATCTATATTTCACACTTCAGTGACTCTGATTAAGTCTTTTATTTATGTCCATTTCTCATGCACATTTGACTACAGGGTTGTACAAAAAGGGAGATGGCAGGGCAATCGTGTTATATAGACATATTTCTAGTTCATATTAATTATTAGAGTTACAATCCCAAAAACATAAATTTGTCTCTCACCTGTAACACAAGCGTTACCTTTCAGTTGAATGGACGGATGTATATAATTATTATTACAAGTAATACGTCATTCAACAGAGTGAGCCCTGTTTCTTTACTTAGAACTTGACATTTCATTTCTTATGATAGACTTCCTCTTTTTTATTATTGTTCAAGATTTGTAGACTGTTACAATGATGTGGTACCATATTCAATGTAATACACACACTGTGCCAAAAAATAAAATTTGGGTACATTTCATAAAGTAAGGATCATCATAATAAGGGCAGACCAACAATATCATGCACAAGCTCTCTACCAGGTGTGCATAGTGTTAGGCTAAAAAAAATATCCAAATGGCAAAATTGGTTTTGACAAATGTTTGTCCCCATTAGGCAGCTAACTTGTACCAAGGGATATGTGCTTAATAATAGATATGTTAATATGAATTTGACAAAAATGCAGGAGTGTGTGCTTATTATTTCACATGGGTAGATATGATGTCCAATATGGTATCTATTGTTGTAGCAAACCTTTGACTGAGGCTTATAGTGTACCTCAGTTTTTAGTGAACCCTTGACTGTGGCTTATATTGTACCTCAGGTTCTTGTGAACCCTTGAAGAGGCTTATATTGTACCTCAGGTTCTTGTGAACCCTTGAAGAGGCTTATACTGCACCTCAGGTTCTAGCAAACCCTTGATCGAGGCTTATATTGTACCTCAGGTTCTAGTGAACCCTTGACTGAGGGATATACTGTGCCTCTGGTTGTAGTGAACCCTGACTGAGGTTATACTGTACCTCATGTTGTAGTGAAAGCTTGACTGAGACTTATACTGTTCCTTGGGTTCTAGTGAACCATTGACTGAGGCTTATACTGTACCTTGGGTTCTAGTGAACCCTTGACTGACCCATATATTGTACCTCAGGTTCTAGTGAACCCTTGACTGAGGGATATACTGTACCTCAGGTTCTAGTGAACCCTGACTGAGGTTATACTGTACCTCATGTTGTAGTGAACCCTTGACTGAGACTTATATTGTTCCTTGGGTTCTAGTGAACCGTTGACAGAGGTTTATACCGTACCTTGGATTCTAGTGAACCCATGATTGCAGTGTATATTGTTCCTCAAGTTCTAGTGAACCCTTGACTGAGGCTTATACTGTACCTTGAGTTCTAATGAACCCTTGATTGAGGCATATATTGTATCTCAGGTGCTAGTGAACTCTTGACTGAGGGTTATTCTGCACCTTAGGTTCTAGTGAGATCTTGACTGAGGCTTATATTGCACCTCAGGTTCTAGTGAACCCTTTACTGAGGCTTATATTGTACCTCAGATTCTGGTAAGCCCTTGACTGAGGCTTATACTGTACCTCAGGTTTTAGTGAACCCTTGACTGAGGCATATACTGTACCTCAGGTTCTAGTGAACCTTTGACTGAGGCATATACACAGCCTCAGGTTCTAGTGAATCCTTGACTGAGGCTTATACTGTATCTCAGGTTCTAGTGAATCCTTGACTGATGCATATACTGTATCTCAGGTGCTAGTGAACTCTTGACTGAGGGCTATTCTGCACCTTAGGTTCTAGTGAGATCTTGACTGAGGCTTATATTGCACCTCAGGTTCTAGTGAACCCTTTACTGAGGCTTATATTGTACCTCAGATTCTGGTAAACCCTTGACTGAGGCTTATACTGTACCTCAGGTTTTAGTGAACCCTTGACTGAAGCATATACTGTACCTCAGGTTCTAGTGAACCTTTGACTGAGGCATATACACAGCCTCAGGTTCTAGTGAATCCTTGACTGAGGCATATACTGTATCTCAGGTTCTAGTGAATCCTTGACTGAGGCATATACTGTATCTCCGGTTCTAGTGAACCCTTGACAGAGCCTTATACTGTACCTCAGATTCTAGTGAACCTTTGACTGAGGCTTATACAATATCTAAGACTCGGGGGAGGGGAGGGGGTCTATTCAGCAGCATGTGATTGCAGAATTCATGCTAATATCTAAAAATTCATATTGAAAAATCAACCAAATGCACTAAAATCATGCATCATATTTTTGCAAACCCTACCTTTATGTCCACATTAAATCCCTCCTTTCTTTAGAAAATTCCCTCCTTTTATGAAATGGAGGATACACCCCCCAGATTGAAGTTGTGTGTTGCCAGAAAGCAATTATATTCTGTAAGAAAACGGACAAATTTAGGAATTATTGGTAAACTACAATTACCAGTTTTTTTTTAATTTTAGTGAATTTTAGCCTTAGTGAAAAGCAAGGTCTTACTGTGGTAATTTTTGTGGGTGAATATGGTATCAGCTTAGGCCAATGAAGAGTCACTACCTTAGGGGGTTATTAACGTGCTACATGTATAAAAATTGTAACCTCAAAAGCCTAGTCACACAAAAAAAAACTACTTCCTTCTCCTACACAAAAATGGATTAGCTCGTTTGGTTTTATGCTTCCCGATTTGCCTGACTTTTCATGATACATAGGGATGCATTTATTACAGTCATGTCATGCCACATACACAATGGTCATAATTATCTACACTTGTCAAACATGACGTACAATAAAATATCTCAGATAGCCAGGGGAGTATTATTGTATGCACCCACTGCTTGCAGCATGGCATTTTGATTAAGTCCTGTCCATTTGTCCATCCATCTATCCTGAGAAACCTGTTAACATGATTTCACAAAAAACATGTTCAGACCATTAGAGCAATCGTTGAATTTTTTACATGTTGAACTTTTTGAACTTAAATTTTTTTGACAATAATCTTGTTAGCATAATTCAGGAAAAATCACTTAAAGCAGACAAATGAAATTTGGTAGACATATTTGTATTTATATATGGATGATCTGTTCAGATTTTCAGACCATTGCAGCAAGTTTTCAATTTGTTACAAATTTTTTAACTTTTTTGACTTGAACCTTTTTAATGGAACCTTGTTATCTTGATTAGGTAGACAAATGAAATCTAATATTTATGTTTGTATGTGTATGTATATTACATAGTTAGATTTTGATGCCATTATAGCAATATTTCACATTTTGAATAAACTTTTGAACTTTTGGGACTTTGACTTTTAGGTCTGCAGTGTTTACAAAACACATATCTTGTTTCTTCTGTGCCATAACATTAGAGTTTCATAAAATGATTCCTAGAAATATAAATGATCCAGGTCTGAGAAAATCTTGGACTGTGATAATTAATCATTCTTACATGATTGATCAGGTTTTGGCTGGTTTGATGTGTGCATTTTTGTGATTTAAGCTGTACTGAAAATGGGAGATTTGTGTGCTGCATAAGTATGGTTTTTATTTTCCTTATGCTGACTCTGGGACAGTTTCACATGAGTTGCAAACAACTGTATGGCAATGGACATGGCACTGATATTTTGGTCCAAAATGGATGAATGTGTGATTTTGTTTGAGGGGCAGAAGTATGTGATAACTGAAATAAGGCAGAATACAAGGAAAGGTCACAAGGTGAAGTCACATGTGTCTAGAGGCTAGCCCTGAACAGAGGATATTTAAGATTTTAGTGACCTATTATAGGAAGACTCGTATTCTGGCTTGGTTTTTTTGGTAGTTGTTGTTGATAATGACTTGTTAATATTACTGATAATGTAAAAATAATGATCATACATGATTTACAGTGTGCAAAGGTTTGCCGGAGGACTCAGAAATTATTTTAAACCCTTGGGTTCAAAGTCTTTCCACATGCTTTAGCAAATGTTTGCACACAGTAAACCATTTATATTCCCTGTGTTCCAACAGACATGGTTGACAAGTGCAGATAATGAGCTAGCAGCTCAGGGTTTATGCTAATTGTTCTGCTATCTTCTAACATAGTACAGATCAAAGGGAGCATTTTTTTACCTGTGTCATCAACCACAGTTCCAGACAGGTTCCAGGAAATTTGAATAAGCAGCTATGTCCAAGAAAATTAGGGCTGTTATTAATCATTCTGTTGGAGATATGGAGCAAACAAGCAAAACATGCTTCTTTGCATTCTTAAATATATGTTTGTATATATGTAGCTGTGTATGTATGTATGTATGTATGTATGTATGTATGTATGTATGTATGTAAAGTCTTTCTTTCATGGTCAAATAAGTATACCCTTCCAGTTTTCCGAAAAACTTCTAAATTAAAAATGATAACTACAGACCTTGACAACACAAGATCTGTTATTCAGAGCAGGTAAATGAATGTCAGTTTCAGTTAGAAAGCATCACTTGTAGTGGACAAAGGCAAACGTGGATATTCCTGTACAAATTGGCCATTTTTGTATGTTAATGAGGTAATTTTTTGCAAGGCGCTGTGGATAAAACGGGTACTTTTGTTAGTTCACCCCCTATGTCAATTAAAATTTTTGCAAATGAGAACCTAATACCAGTTATACCCATAATACCTTGCAGAAATTACCCACAATGACTTGTAAAGATTGTGTTAATTTGTACTGGAATTTCTGTTGCATATGCTACTGTCTGCTAAAAGTCATACTTCTACCTGAAATTGACTTTTCATTCAGGAGGCTTATTTGTCTTCATATATGGATTACCCGATTAGAGTTATAGGTCTTTAGAACAGTTTTTAAATTTTTTTATACATTTTATTTTAATTTTTGGACTTCCACTTGTTTGTTTTTTACAATAACCTTGTTAGCACAATTAAGCAAAAACCACTTGAGGTACATGCCAGGAAATTGTGTAGGCACATTTGTATTCATATGTAGATGACCTGATTAGATTTTCAGGCCATTATAGCAATTTTTCAGGTTTTTTTTTTACACATATTTCAACTTTGTAGACTTTGACTTTTTGGGACAAAACCATTTTAGCTCGAATAAGCAAAAACCACTTGAGGTAGACAAATAAACTTTAATATGAATGTTTGTATTACATTGTAAGATTTGAATTTTCTTATAGCAATTATTTTAGCAATAGAGAAACACTTTCAGTCTATATACACTATTCATATCTACTGGATATACTTGCGTATAAGCCAATACCAACTGCAAACTGAATAGACCCAGATCTTTTTTTTACAGAGTACATGTATTTTCATTCTTTCCTAAATAAGAAATAAAATGTGCAAATTTGTTAACTTAAGAATGAATTGAAAATTGTAATTATTGTTTTTTATCATAATTATTTGTATGTCTGAAAAATTAATGGTTTGTACTAAATCTGACAGTGAACATTAAGCCAAATGAACTGCAAGACGTGTCAGATCTTGTGCCTAGAGTCCAGAGGCTACCATAATGCTGGCACAGGGCTACAGTATATTGAAGTCAGGTAGCCCAGTTGGCTACTATATGGTATTATGAATATTTTTTCAAAACATACCTACAAAAATACTTTACAAATGATACAAATTGTTAATGACAGATAAAAAGGTAAAATAATCTTAAAGCTCAGTTTCATATTCATGTGCCTTCTTTGGGCTACTGAATTTAAGATTGGTTCTTTTTCTGGTAGCCCCCCTGAACTGTTAACTAAATCTGGTTGTTGTGTCGTCATTCTGTGCATCCTTTATTGTACATAGCAAAATTTCTTGTAGAGATATTGCATAGGGTTTTGAGAATTGGTATTTGGTTTATCTTGTTATCATTATTTTTAAAAATTTGACTTCAGTTAGAGTTGTCATTTTTGTCCATATGCCTATGAATATGTCCATGCATCCATAATTGTTATTATTATTGCAAAAGGAGATTTTGTTTTAATGTGAATTGAAATAATGCATTTTAGGATCCTGGACCCAATTTCACCAGCATTTCTTAAAGACTGGACTTGAGGCATTTGATTGGTCAAACTTACAGCAGACTTGTATTTTGTCCAATCATATTGCTGGAATTCAGAAGTAAAGACTGGACTTGAGGCATTTGATTGGTCAAACTTACAGCAGACTTGTATTTTGTCCAATCATATTGCTGGAATTCAGAAGTAAAGACTGGACTTGAGGCATTTGATTGGTCAAACTTACAGCAGACTTGTATTTTGTCCAATCATATTGCTGGAATTCAGAAGTAAAGACTGGACTTGAGGCATTTGATTGGTCAAACTTACAGCAGACTTGTATTTTGTCCAATCATATTGCTGGAATTCAGAAGTAAAGACTGGACTTGAGGCATTTGATTGGTCAAACTTACAGCAGACTTGTATTTTGTCCAATCATATTGCTGGAATTCAGAAGTAAAGACTGGACTTGAGGCATTTGATTGGTCAAACTTACAGCAGACTTGTATTTTGTCCAATCATATTGCTGGAATTCAGAAGTAAATTTAAGCTCAGACTTAAGCTCTGTTGGTGAAATGGAGGCCCAATCTTATTTAAGTTTCCCTTGACATTTGCTATCTTCAAGTTTGCCTTGTCTTGTTATAAAATGGATGCCCAATCTTATTTAAGTTTCCCTTGACATTTGCTATCTTCAAGTTTGCCTTGTCTTGTTATAAAATGGAGGCCCAATCTTATTTAAGTTTCCCTTGACATTTGCTATCTTCAAGTTTGCCTTGTCTTGTTATAAAATGGAGGCCCAATCTTATTTAAGTTTCCCTTGACATTTGCTATCTTCAAGTTTGCCTTGTCTTGTTATAAAATGGAGGCCCAATCTTATTTAAGTTTCCCTTGACATTTGCTATCTTCAAGTTTGCCTTGTCTTGTTATAAAATGAGAGTCTGTCCTGACATGTCAAGAAAACAGGTTCGATATGAAGATTTGATAGTAGTCAGTTTACAGATCTTGAGAAAAGTCAAAATTGTGACTTTGGCTACTGTTGTTTGCTGTAGCATATGTAGTGGGAGTTGAGCATGACATATGGGATAGGTATCTCAGGTTTGGTATATATACATATATATCTTTGAATGATGGACATCCTTTGTCATGCTTACGGCAGTCACAAGTCAACAAATGATTAGCATTATTCGTTATGGTACATACCGTTAACAGAGTAAGACAGAGGAGTGTTCAAGCTAACACTAGACCTCAGGTTAGGGTGCGGGCCAAACCGGTCATGACTCCATGATGAATGGAGTGTAGGAGGGGGGAATTGTAGGTGTTGTAATGACTTTATTCATTACAATACCTCTTTGACATGGTGATTACCCCCATCAGCCAACTTTATGATTTTTATGTTACACCCCAAAAAATGCAAAAATGGTCAAAAGAAAGATGGAGAAGAAAGCAGGTAAGTTGGTTTAATTACATATTTTGCTTTTTTTTTTCATATAATGTACAGAATTTATTTTCCCACTGAGATATGATGTTGATAATTGTGATCAATCTTTGCTTGAATGACTAATTCATTAATTAATTTCATGGCAGATCTACCAGTGTGGTTACAGAATGCTATTACTAAAGTCACCGATAATTTAGATGGCAGATAGTTTTCAGTTTAATCATGCTTAACAAAGTTGTAAATTATTGTTGTTAGAAGTGTAACATACAGGCTTACTTTTAATTACCTTTTCCTGGCATATTATGAATGTTCTAAGAATGTTTAATATGCTAATATTTCATAATAAAGCTTTTACTTAAACAATTCAGATGATTCTCATTCCAAAGTGAGTCATTATGAATGAGTTTACATTCTGGGGTTGTAAATAATTTTAGCATTACATTATCACTGGAATTTGTATAATCATAAACAGCAACTTGTATGTGCTTGTTCATTTGAAAAATTGTATAATACTCTGTGTTATCGCTTTAGGTCCTTAATTTGACCTAATTAATACTCTGTTTATCCCTTTAGGTCCTTAATTTAGCCTAGTTAATACTCTGTTTATCCCTTTCGGTTCTTAATTTGGCCTAATTAATACTCTGTTTATCCCTTTAGGTCCTTAATTTGACCTTGATGATGAATGAAGTTCTGATATTGAGTGCTTTTTTTTTGTTTGTTGTATCAAAATATAAAGTCAGTTCTAGAACTTAAAAGGGAGTGGGGGGGGGGGGAGCGAGGGGTTTCCCCCCTGCAATTTTGTGAAAAAGGGGGGAATTTTCGAAATATATGAGGATTGAAAACATCAAGAAAGAGCTTGAAAAACATTGCATGCAAATTAAGCACATTCTCTTTTTTTTTCGGTGTGATTTTTTTAATATAGAAATTGGCATGAATGCTGCAATTGTGCATCCTAGAATAGAGCCTGAAAATATATTTCATATTTTGGGGGGGTGGGGGAGTCCCATATTTTTCCTTCTTTAATATCATCATTTTTTTCCCAGTAAATCGAAACCCCAGAATTCTGAATACCGAAACAAATTTTGATCCCAAATTTACACTTTACACTAAAATAAACTCCATAAAACCGAAACTCACTTCAAATTTGGAAACGTATTTTAGGTGCTAAATTCCTGACACACACTTGAACAGATTGATTACGGTAGCTAGTACTGTAGTAGGTTTATCTGTGAGACAAAAACCCGGAAAATGCCCCAATACTTTACACGGGCGCCGACACAGATTAGGGCTGACGATAGGTTTATCTGAAGTCTTTGGACCATAAAAAGAACCAGCTTTTAAGGTGAATTATAAATAACTAAATGCTTGTAGGTAAGCCATTTAAGAAAGATTACGTTTATCTTCTTATTATCTAATTGTGATTGATGCTATTAATTTGTATACATGATGAATCAAATATTTTTTTTTAAAATTAAATATCAGGGCCTTATTAACCAGGCATTTGGCCTCGCTTTTGATGATTTGTCGACAGAAACTGAGAAAACAGTATTCTAACAGCCAGATTCACTCAATAGATTTTCAATGGAGAAAAATCATTCCATACATGTATTTAAGTAGCTATGGCAGTCATTTGTCTTCACTAATATGTCAAGATGTCAGAACAACTAGGTAAGCGTCGTAGGTAGGATTGAACTATCCTTACAGGATAAAAGTAGTCTAATCAATGAGTATGAATCTGTGCCAAAACCGACATTGAAGAAACTTGGGGAAAAATTTAGAACAGGAACATCTACTGTTTCAGATATTCTAGAGAAAATGCAATTCAACAAGAATGAATTTGAAAACAACATTGATGCAAACAAAAGTCGTTTCAACAATGCCTGCAAATTTGACAAACTGAATGATCTTGTGTGGCAATGGTTTAGGACCAATAACATTCCAATCTCAGGCCCTACAGTATATAATATCTCTCTCTCATGTCACTCTCTCATCACATAAGCGATTAGAAAAAAACATATTTTTCACATCTGCGAAAACCTCAGTAAACTGAAAACCTCTCGAAAACCGAAATTATTTTTGGGTCCGAAGAGTTTTTGGTTTTGAGGGGTTTCACTGTGTGTATGTGTATATATATATATGATAATACAGATTGGCTAAAAATAGGAGGAAAAAATTGGAAATGTCCCTAAAATTAGTCAAGAATTTCCTTATTTTTGACATATATATTTTAGAAAATCTACTGTAAATGAGGAAAAAATCTCCTTACAACTATTCCAGAATTACATGTATGCAAATAATTTGTTAAAATTATTTGTAGGATTTTCTAGGATTGATTTTCAGACATTTTATGAAAAGAGCATATTTTAGAATTTTATTTCAGAATGAACATTAGGACCCAAGTATATGAAGTGTATTTGGATTATGTCAGTTGGTTGGTTTGGTTTTTAATGGCACTTGTTATTGGCTGTATCATGGGAACTACGTGCCTTTCCCAAGGACACACCAAGGCAGCTGACCAGGGCTGGCCTGGGTGGGTATCAAACCTTTGACACTTGGATTAGGAGTCCAACGCTCTACAAACTGATCTAAGACGGCTCCTGTTTAACTAAGTAAAGCAAAGAAGGATACATTATAGTGGGTTACTTTTTGCTGGGTGGATGGGGGTATTTTGACTATATTCATTACTAGTCGGTCTTCTACAAAATCACACAACTATAAAAATTTCTTTAAAAAAATAGTAAAAAATAAACTGTAAAGATTTATGTCAAACAGTTTCAGATAGTAGTATGAATTTAAAGCATCTCAAAAAACATGGTAAGAGTGGAAGTGGGAAATTTGTGTACTTTAAATATATCACACTCTCGACTAGATCTCCAGAGTCTTTTTTCCTCACTACTGCTTTGTCTTATATAAACTAGCCATATGTTTTGCTTCTCCGCTAAATGTTTGCCCTGTATAATAAAGTTTAAAATGTACTCAATTATCAACTCATCCTTAGAAGTGTTTCTGTCTGAATTGGGTTAAAAAAAGTTGTATTCTTTAGTTCTATATTACACTTGTTGTTGTTAATTATTTCCTACAATAATTGGAGCATGGCTGTCCTTGCATCCATGAGTTTCATTGGTTCTGCCCTTGTAAAGTTCAAAATGTAAACAATCTGGCCTAACGGCTATTGCAATTGTATGCCTGTTAAAATTTAATATTATTGCTTGTTCGACGGGGTAGAAAACTATTATTTTGGGGATCACTCAGATTAAAAATCAGTGTAACTGGGTTTTTTTCAATATATTTTGCCATTGCATTCATTCCTGTACAATACCATATGGTGGGTCATTTTCTTGGAAGTAAAATTTTATGATTTTGTACAAGATGAGGAATGTTGCAATTTAGCAAGTTATATTTTAGCAATAAAAGTACTACTCATCATCATAGTGTATACTATCATTAGTAGTACTCCTGCACATAGTTTATGCTATCAGTAGTGGTGCTCATGCTCATAGCATATGCTATCACTAGTTATACTCATGCTCATAGTGTATGCTCTCAGTTGCGGTACTCATGCTGAAAGTGTATGCTATCAGTAGTAGTAATCATGCTCATAGTGTATGCTATCAGTTGTGGTACTCATGCTCAAAGTGTATGCTATCAGTAGTAGTAGTACTCATGCTCATAGTGCATACTATCAGTAGTAGTAATCATGCTTATAGTGTATGCTATCAGTTGTGGTACTTGTGCTCAAAGTGTATGCTATCATTTGTGGTACTCATGCTCAAAGTGTATGCTATCAGTAGTAGTACTCATGCACATATCATATGCTATCATTAGTAGTACTCATGCTCATACTGTATACTATCAGTAGTAGTACTTATGCTCATAGCATGTGCTATCAGTACTAGTACTCATCATAGTGTATGCTATCAGTAGTAGTACTCATGCTCATAGTGTATACTATCAGTAGTAGTACTTACACTCATAGCATATGCTATCAGTAGTACTACTCATGCTCATAGTATATGCAATCAGTAGTAGTACTCATGCACATATATACTATAAGTAGTATTAATCATGCTCATAGTGTATGCTATCAGTAGTAGTACTCATGCACATTTCATATGCTATCAGTAGTAGTAATCATGCTCATAGTGTATGCTATCAGTAGGAGTACTCATGCACATATCATATACTATAAGTAGTATTACTCATGCACATTTCATATGATATCAGTAGTAGTAATCATGCTCATAGTGTATGCTATCAGTTGTGGTACTTGTGCTCAAAGTGTATACTATCAGTGGTAGTACTCATGCTCATAGCATATGCTATCACTAGTTGTACTCTTGTTCATAGCAAGGAGTATACTCATGATCATAGTGTATACTATCAGTAGTAGTAATCATCCAGATATATGCTATTAGTACTACTACTCATGCTCATAGCAGTAGTAGTACTCGTGCACACAGCAAATGCTATTAGTCTTGACTATGCTACAGTCTTTAGTCATTTGATTGACATCTCAGTTGGTTCCATTACTATGGAAAAAAGTACAGTTGTGTTAATATGAGTTGTTTGTTGGGATTAGATAGAAGAGTGCTCCCTGCCCTTTCTATTGTGAGCTTGATTAGCTATTGTTTGTACATGACTGCCTTTTGAGCAATATGGTATGAACTATCCATATTATTGTTCTTTGCAAAGTTTCACCAAATGATAATATTGACTATTTTTATCAGCAAACGGTAATTTTAGACAGGATTTTATTTGTGTGATCTCATTCTGTGACCACTAAATCACTCAAATTTCTCCACCGCTAAAATAATC
The DNA here is from genome assembly GCA_029931535.1 of Margaritifera margaritifera. NCBI lineage: Eukaryota > Metazoa > Mollusca > Bivalvia > Unionida > Margaritiferidae > Margaritifera > Margaritifera margaritifera. Next base: position 874,698 of record JAQPZY010001688.1, on the reverse strand, counting down.
AACATTATGGTAACTTAAATTCTAGTGGGCGTATTTTTATGACATGATGCACATATTTGAATAACAGGACACATATTTTAATGACATGTTACACATATTTTAATGACATGATTCACATATTTTAATGACATGATAACGTATGTTTTTCTGAATGCAGGGTTGAAATAGGTGACATTAGGTTCAGGTCAGTTTTGCACAAGTACCATGTAATTTATATTTGTCATGTACTGCAGATTTTAAGGCATCAATGTATATTCGTATATGGATCATTATCCACCATTGTCATGTTTCTTTACCAGTAAAAAGTTATATATAACAAATGAGCCATACCAAGAATAAAGGTTCTATCAAGCTTATGATGTCATGCACTAGATGATGATGTGCAACATAATGTCATGAACATGATGATGACATAAAACATGTCATGAACTTGATGATGACAAAACATGATGTAATGAACTAGATGATGACATGAAACATGATGACATGAACTTGATGCCATAAAACATGTCATGAACTTGATGATGACAAAATGTTTCATGCACTTGATGATGCCATAGAACATGATGTCATGAACTTGATGATGACAAAACATGATGTCATGAACTTGATGAATGCATAAAACATGATGTAATGAACTTGATGATGACATGATGACATAAATAATGATGTTATGATTTTAATTCTAAATAAAGATATTTGACAAATTAGCAACAATGAAAACAAAGAATGATATAGAAGAAAATGACAATAAAGCTCATAATTACAGCACATATTAAGAAAGGTATTTCATAATGATCAAAAAAAACAAATTGTGTATTTTCATCGATAAGGATATTTATGCTTGGGATGGCACAAATAAAAAAAATTCATCAATTTTTACTCTGGTTCCATTTCGAATTACTTTGAAATGCTTTGAGGTACCCATTATAAATTGTATTTTTGCTTTGCGTATTGTGTATTTTTTACCCTCGGTGAAAAGCTACAACATAAGGGGAGAGATCATGAAAGATGTATTTAATGCAGTAACAGCACTCCCCCATTATGTCTATGGGAGCCAAAGAGTATACTGCGTTATTGTGAGACCACCTTATAATGAAGTACATGATACATATAATTGTATTACCATTTAATGAAATGGGAGCCATAACAATACCTGCTTTATACCAGGAACTGTGTTATAATGAAGGGCCATATAATGAGGGAGTGCTGTCATCTGGACCATCTCAGCTATTTCTGTGAGACAAAAATATACCTCGAATGTATGTTGGCACAGTAATTTACGGAAATATCATACATTTTTTTCGCCAGAAATTTCTTAGCAAAAAGAAACCGTAATCTATTCGGACCACCTTGGCAGTGTTTACAATTAGATTGATTGTAGAATTGACTGAGAAGTTGCAAGTGAATAGTACAATGCATTCGCAACTTTTGGTCAATCCTTGTTTTGTAAATAGCCAAGGTTTTCTGGATGACAGCTATCGGCATACATTCAAATTATGATCCATTAGGTCGACCTCAAAGTTGCAAATGGGAGTGCTGTATTTTTCTATCATGTGATGCATTCATCAGAAAACAATATTGTAATCTCACAGGTTTTCCTTTGTCCATCTTTCCTCATGCATAAAATCTTTTTTCAAGTCCCATGAAATGACTTCAACTGCAGTATACCATATTTCTCTTCTAACAAGCTCTAGTCCCCTAATAAATGCTCAACCCATTTCTTTTTTCACAAGGTAACAAAGCTGAATACGGGGATGTAGATGGGACAAAATTAGCCCCACAGGCTCATTTTCCCGGTAGTATGTAGGCTGTTGCCAAAAAACAATATACCAATCAGAATTGTCATTCACATGTGTGGAAATGGTGTGTTGTTGGACACCACAGCAGGTGGGGAGCACAGGTGACAGTAATCTTATGTTATGGGAAAACCAACAGTGTGAGACCTTGTCTCAAAAGGACCAGGAATAATTCAGACATTGACTCAGATGAGGAAATTCATCTCAGTCAGGGAAATTAGCCAAGATTTCTCATCACTGAGTTCAGCAATGAGAACCAAAAACTAACCTAGCAATCACCATCTGTGATAGTTAAAGCACTTCACTATGACCAACTACTTGTAGAGTGTAGCTGCAAAGCTCACTCTGACAATCTTTCCTTGTTGTTCGATCTGGATATTTGGATGGCGTAGTGACACTGAGATGCTCAAAAATCTCAGCTCTTAGAACATCTCACAAGTGAAATGAATCAACATTCATTGTAAGGGGAAGTTGATTCCCACAAACACTGACATTCAACTGTGCCACTTTGCCTACATTGATGAAAGCTGGGTTCTGGAATATCCATGTTGACCCTTTCATCCCTAATCCTTTGCGGTGTTTTAACTGCCAAAAATATGGCCAACACATAGATGGCTGCAAGAGGAAACCAGTCTGCCCAATATGTGGGAAGGAGCAGTATGATGGATTGTCCTGTTCAGAGGAAGTCTCTTGCTCAAATTATCAGTGAGAATATTTCTCATATTCCAGAGACTGTCCTAAGTGGAAACTTGAAAAGCGATCTAACACATGAAACAGGAGACAGGCATGAGCTTTTCTGAGGTCAGGAAATTTGTGGAACCCACAGCTACACTTAACACAGCCGGCAAAACCTACTCCAGAACGGCTACAGTGGGTCAAACCAAATTCACAGTTTTAACACCACAAAAAAACCCACGCTGGCAGCCACCCAAACAGAGAATGATGCAGATAATGCAAATAAACAGTGTGAGAGTATAGCAGGTGAGAAACCTAATGCTACAAACAAAAGACTAATCAAGTCCAGTCCAAGAAAAGAGCAGCAAACCACTGCCCGCATTGGAAATGGAATTAGTATGACACATAAGATTCCCAACTCTACTACTGAGAAGTCAGTTAAATCCGGTCTATCAGAAGAGCAGCAGACCGCTGGCGCCAGTGGAAATTCATGCTCTAAACCAAATAAATAGAGGATTAAATATCTAGTAGATTTCCAAAAGGAAAAAATTATAAGACCCTCTTGATCGAGCCCATGACACCGCAGCAGGGTCAGGTAGCAGCATAGTTGGTAGAGATTCAGACTCAATCCAAGGTTTGTGGGTTCATGACCTGCCCAGGTCAGCCCGAGCCAGATCGGCTGCCTCATTGTGTCCTTGGGAAGGGCACTTAGCTCCCATTTCCTTGGCATGGTAAAGCCGATAATGTGTTAAAAAGTGCCATTAAAACAAAAAAAACACCCCAAGAAAACAAAAAATCAGCAGGACCAGATGATATTCACTGTCAATGTTTTAAATACTTACCTGAAACGTCTCGCAATACACTGCTAAACATTTTCAGTTTGGGAAACTGGCAACTTCCTGCAGTCTTGGCGAGAAGCAATGGTGATACCAGTACCTAAACCTGGAAAGGACCAAACTGACCCTTCCAACTATGGTCCCATATCATTAACAATCTGTATTTGCAAAACCATGGAATGGATGATAAATGATAGACTCCTCTGGTATCGCAAATCCAAGAAACTGCTATTGGACATTTGTTGTGGATTCAGATGCCAGAGCACCATAGACCATCTTGCTTTTATTACAGAAGATTTTGTAAAGGAAAGATAGTTGCCACCTTTTTTTTACTTAGAGAAAGGTTATGACATCACATAGAAACATGTCATATTGAATGACCTATTCAGCCTAGGTCTAAGGGACAACCTACATAACTTTATCTCCAATTTTTTAAAGATAGAAATTTAGCACCATATCGCTGCCATCAGGAGATGGGTGTACCTCAGGGCAGTATATTGTCAGTCACCCTATTCAACATCAAAATTAACAGTATAGCGAAATACCCTAATCCAGGAACTGACTACTCATTATATGTTGATGACTTTTTGATCTGCTGTATAGAGTATGAATACTATTGAACATCAACCTCAGGTAAGCTTAAATAGAGTTCAGAAATGGAAAATGGGTTGAAATTTTTGAAATCTAAAGCTGTTTATATGCACTTTTGCCAATTACATTGAATTCATGATGACCTAAAGCTTTGTCTTGATGGTTGTCTCATTCCTATTGTGGAGGAGACCACATTTTTAGGGCTTACTTTCGACCATAGGTTGTCGCTAATTACAGGTCTGTGTAGGAGGGCCAGTTTTCAAGGTCAAAATTCAACTGGGTTTAAGAAGGAAAAATACCCACAATTACTGTATATGTATTCTGTTCTTCATAGCTCTTGTTAACATGTTACATGCATTTATACATAAAAAAATTATATAGCACTAAAAATACATTAATCATAAACATTATAATCTTTATTTGAAGTTCATGTGTAGTCGGCATTATGGCATATGAACTGAAAAGTTAACTATAAGGTAACATTTACTTGTCCTGTTCATAAATTGTAAAGTTAGCTATGATAACACTCTATAAAGATATTTAAAGCCAAAAACCAAATCCCAAGTCACCCATGGCATAAATAATACAGCTCTCCCTCGTTATAATGGGGTAGTCGGGGTCCAGTACCGCGGACCGTGTTATATACCGAACCGCGTCATACTGAGATATGCGATATATATGAAATCGCGATATATTGAGAATAGCGTGATATACAAAAACATGGTATAGCAGGCACTCTCATTTTTTTTTTAATAATGGTGTTTTTAAAAGGAAATTAATATATAAGACCAAGTTTAACATTGTTTTCTTTCAACCCTATTGTTATACATTGGTATGATTTTGGTCATGGGGTCCATAGTAGTACAACGCTATATATGGAATTGCATTATAATGAGTTGTGTTATAATGGGGGAGAGCTGTACATGGATCATCTCAGTAAATAAAAGGATTAACAGATGCACTAAGGTGAATATATAACAAGATCTCTGACTGTGGCACATTCGGTGTTGTGTCTCGGTCTCTAGAGTATTAATTCATCCAGAAAAAGGAAATAACTTAATATGAGAAAAAGACAAAGACCTCATTCACCCTGGTCATTACATATTGGTTCTCTGCAGATAAATGATTTAAGGCAGCATTTGCGCTACAGTGAAAGCAGGGTAAGAAGATCTCCCATTATGATATTATTGGCACAGGGTAAGAAGATCTCCCATTATGACATTATTGGCACAGGGTAAGAAGATCTCCCATTATGACATTATCGGCACAGGGTAAGAAGATCTCCTATTATGACATTATTGGCACAGGGTAAGAAGATCTCCCAAAGATGACATTATTGGCACAGGGTAAGAAGATCTCCCATTATGATATTATTGGCACAGGATAAGAAGATCTCCCATTATGATATTATCAGGATTGTGCGGGTTTTCACAACAGATAAACAATACAAGCCTTTGAACTGACTGTATGCATCCATGATTGCTAATCATTTCAAGCCGGAATGGTTAATCATAATAGGGAATTTGATGATTATGGCATTTCATTGGCAGTTGACAAGAGTACACAAGTCTGGTTTATGGTCTTGGGCATACAACTCTACCATATAAATCTAATGAAACCAGTAACCAGACTTAACTTTTTCTCTAATTTGTTTTTCTTCATCTCGGTTTGGAACAATCTGCACTCTGCCTGCAGACTCTACTCAACAATTGTGCTTACAAAGGATTAAATAAAGGCCTGTTGTGTTTATATCTAGTTTTATGATAACGGTCATACATAACAGTGTTGAAAGACATTTTGTGCCAAAAAATCATGATCGCTAGTCACATTTGGTAGGTGGTCACTCACAGCAGTTCATTCATACCATAAAAGTGACTCATGCATGATGATTTTGGTCATAAATGACAGGTGATCGCTCATAGCATAAGTCACTAAATTCAGGTTTTGCTGAATATATATAGGTATTGATGTGTATAAAAGGACCTATAGTTTGTCACTGTGGATGGTCACTATAGGAGGATTTACAGTTATTTTGGACATAATACTGCACGTGCCTTAATAAGTGCACAGCTGAATTTAAGTCAAAACACACTTACAAATATTCCTTACTAAGTACAAGTCTCAATCCTGGCATGCCTTGTGAGGGAAGCAGCTGTTAAAACCCATATTGAACATCCTGAATTTCTTGGAAGTGACCACCATGCATGTTCAGTGCCTTATTACTACATAGATTAAATCAATCTCAAAAAAAGATCTTGCATGTGCTTTATTCACGGCAACCATATTTGGAAAGAGAATGCACCTCCAAAGTGGGGACCTTCCAACAAAGGGAGCTAATTCTATTTTGTACATACACATGATTTGGACATTTTGTATGACATCATCTGTGTATGGTTATTATGATGAGATTTAATTTCCCAGAAAGTTACCAATAATAATAATTAAGCACTGTGTTGTTATTACAACCAATATGGTATATCAGTGACATTCCATAGGAATGATTACACATGTTTAACAGGGGATATGGAAAATCCCTTCTATTAATAGCTAGAGGGATGAAAGGTCAAAGTTACATGAATCCATTGAAGTGATTGTAAGTTTTATTGATTTTCCAGAGATAGATTTTCATGTGACTAATGGCACACAGACTTGCATGATAATTAAATGACTTAAAATACACCACAAATGTCCAAATGTCCGAAGATCACTTTTTTTTTGGGGGGGGGGGGGGGGTCAGATAGAGTTTAAGGTCAGAGATAGTGATGTTTGTTGCTGGTGATACTATGGTTTTGCAGATTGTGTCAAGTTACTAATTGCATACAAAGTTGATAAAGGGACTTAAAAGGCACCCAAAAATGACAATATCCCTTTGGGGTGGACTTTGTTTACAGAGAGTGATGGAGAAACAACTAATTAGCAGATTTGATCATTATAAGCAGCTCCTCAATGTATCATATATACTCACGTATGTGTCGAGTCCAACTGCAAACAACATAGACCCTGATCTGCCATCACATAATGGACACACAGATCAATTTCAATGTTGTTTGTTCTACTGATTACTCTTAACTGCATAGATTCAGACCTGCTGGCACATTATGCAATGGTACAGCTGGGTCTGTGCATTTTGCAGTAGAACTTGACTTATAAGTGGGTATATATGGTAGTAGACCAGGAAATGGACTATTATTTATATTCAAGGCTTGCATATTGTTTAACTTTATGCAACCCCCAAAAATTACAATAAATAACCATATTTGCACGTAAAACACATGCACAACCTGAACAGCATTGACTCGGATGTTCAGTCGTATAATTGATGCAGTGTCAGATCTGTGTTTAAACTGTTCAATTTCTTCTTGTGGTTTGAGGTGAACAGAATAATAAACAATGGTATATCTGGAGCTGTGGTTTTCATAATTGGTAAATACTGTCTTGTTTCATGTCAGGTGCTTCATTGTTAACTCAGTTTGACATAGCATTGACTTGGTATGTCACAGCTTTCAAGGAGACAAAATGTTTGCTGGGATTGATTGAAGCAGTTTCTAGCATAGTTCAAGCAGTTTCCAGCATATCAAACATATAGAAATTCAGAGCTTCATGGTCAAGGTCAGATGTCTTCATTCTGTTAAGTTTCTTCTTTCTATCGAATACTTGTACCCTATGAAACTAACTTTTCCCTTGGAGACTGTTCTCCTTTTATAGTGTTGTCTGGTGAGACTATACTCCACATGGCAATACTTTTTGAGGACAATTTCCAAGTGAGAAGGTAGTAATACATTTTGTACATCACATGATTTCATGTAACATTATATAACATCAGTACATGGCAACAGTGTCTAGCGGAACAGGTGTAATGACCATTGCCAGGTATAGTATCCCAGACTCAAAGGGAAATGTGTATACAGGGCCGTCGTAAGGGGCAGGTGAAACGGACAACCACCCAGGGCACCAAGCCTGGGGGACGCCATTTTGCTGAGTTTGCGATATTTTTCTCTGAGTGGGGGGTGCCGAAGGCGATGCTTGCCCGGGGCACCGTTTCGTCCAGAGCAAACTTGAGATGGCCCTGCGTGCGTACTGGCCTAAACTAAATCACTGTTGTTAGCCTGTCTGAACTTCTGTGATGTCTAAAACTTTAAAAAGGTTTGAGAAAGGGAGAGGAAACTTGGTCCAGTTATGTATCTTTACTACAGAGTTTGTTGGGTATCACTTCAAGTTTGTTTCTTCAAGTTGTTATGCAATACTCATATCTTTTCTCCATCTATTTTATAATTCTGAAGCCTTTTCAGGTACAGACATGAAACTTGGTGCTTATGTATATCACTGCCACCTGAAATGAGTTCAATACCATATTCAGGGTTATATTTTTACGGTAAATATCAAATATTGGTAATAGGCTTTTATCATCAAGGATGAATATGATTATAATCAAGAGCCATGCATATTAATAAGGTGATCTTACATCTGATTGGTTGAACTTTATTTCTGATCAGGTTTTGATCAAATTTGTTAAACAGTCTTATATCATCAAGATGTTTGATGAATATAATTATGTATAAGATCTACACATTTATGAGGCACTCTTGTATCGGACTGGCTGAGCTTGATACCACTATGGAGACCGAATTTTCCATCAGATTTTGCTCCAGCTTGGTAAATAAACTCGTGTCATCATGGTCTTAGGTTCTGTAATAAACAAGATCGGCACATATGATGAGGTGATTTGCATCTGATTGGCTGAGCTTGTGACCTCTGTCTAAATTTTCATCCTATTTCAATAAAACTTGGTAATTAGATTTATATCATCAAGATCTTGGATAAATTAAATTATGAGTAATGTCTTTGCATATTAATTATGCTTTTATCTTGGGAAATAATTTTTATAAAACTTAAGTAAAAAAGGTAAAATGGACATGATATAAATGTCAGGAGATAGTTAACATCTTGTTGTGTTTTACAGTACTATACAAGTCTGCTTAGTAAAATGTTAAACTGTTAAGCTGTGTAAGGCAGGTGAGTGATATCAGGCCCATTTGGGACTTTTGTTATTGGGGGGGGGGGGGGTCATGTAGTTTAATTGTTACAGGAATTAAATAAAATTTATGGAGTTTGCAAACTTTTCTTGAAAACAATGTAATATTCCAGTAATACGATAAAAAAATGTAACAAGTTATTATTGGATTTTAGAATAAATCATCAAATCCAAAATTTAAACTTTCATTGTTTGTGTCTCTGACCCTTTCTACACAAAAATAGTCATGTGTGCATGGCTGAGTGTATGGGGTCAGTCATGTTCCGGTAACATGGCAAAGGCTAGATAGAGGTTAACCATGTACACATGACTGATCTTGTTGGCATGGGTTAGAGATAACACAACACTAAGCATTTAAAAGTCTAACTTTGATCATTATTTTCGAATCATATAATAACTTAATCATGACTTTCCTTTAAATTTATCAGAAATTCCATAAACTACACCAAAGAATATCATCAGAGTTGGGAAAAGATTGATAGTCCTTTGTTGTAAGTTGAACAAAAAGAATTCAGAACAAATTATTTTATTCTGTATTTTCGAAGAAAATATGAGGATTATGTTATGTTGCCTGTATGTACTTATATGTGTGTGCATGCATGCACAAGTACTGTCATTCAACTCCTCCTATACTATTCAAGACAGAGGCTTTGAACCTTGGGATTCGATAGGGGGTGTTATGTAGTTAAGCAAAATGGGGGTGGAGAATGTTTTACATAAATTTGAATAACTCCCAACTTATGAAACTAACATGTCTCAGTGTGTGTCTGTGTGTGTCTGTGAATACTGACCCAAGAACCACCACAAGTTAGATGGAATTTTGAATGGAACTCCTTGGACGTGCTTTAGGGCAGGGGTGTCAAACTCAATTGCTATAGTGGGCCAGATTTGATATAAATAGTAATAATAAATAATGAGTCTGGCAGGCCATATCTGGTCAGCTGGCTGTATGTTTGACACCTCTGCTTTAGGGCATACAGTTGTGGTCCCTGGCTGACAGCTTAGAAAATATTTAGATTACCATCCTCTCTCTCTCTCTCTCTCTCTCTCTCTCTCTCTCTCTATATATATATATATATATATATATATATATATATATATATGTGTGTGTGTGTATATATATATATATATATATATATATATATATATATATATATATATATATTCAGCATGAAAAGACATTCAGATATGCAGCTGACTTTGGCCTCTGGGTCTATTCTTACCCCCAGGAAGTTAGACCCTTGGTCATAACATATCAGTAGAACCGTTGAGATAACTCTGTGGTTGTAACTTGGAAACTATTGAGATCAAGTCCCAGTGGGTAAATATAGATCTTGGGTCCAATTTTACTAGCATATCTGAATTAATCTTGTCATGCCAAGTAAGTTTACATATGTTTATAGGGCATTAAACGACAAATTCAGGTATGCAACTAAAATTGGCGCCTGGGTCTGTTTTTACCCTCCCCAAAAACTTTACCCTGTATAGACACAGATTTTGGCTGATGGGAGAGACAAAGTGGCAGAATGGGGGGGGGGGGGGGGATATGTGTTTTACAAACACTTAGTTTGATAGTATTACTGGAGAGCTTAGAGAGACAATTAAAAAATAAAGAACCTGGGAGCAACCCAAAAATCCAGCACCATATAGCCTTTATTGTGCTGATGTGCCATTAAACTAATTAATACATACATACATATGTACATACCTGTGTAGAAGAGGGCATCAACTAATAAAAGACAACTGCATTTCAGACCAAAGTAGTACATTTTTATCAATTCCCCCCACCCTCCTGTATGAGTTCTCCTCCTCCCAACTCTCCACCCCCACCCTCCAATCCCTCCACCCATCCACTAGTGAGGCCACTCTTTTCATTGCAGAAGGGTGGTTTCATAATTGGGGGACCAATTGTACTGTCTTACTTGCCTTTCACTTAATATAGAGTATTACAGAAAGTCACTGTGTATTTTGTATACCTCCAGGCTATAATAAATATGCTTTTTGGAGTTACAGTTGACAAGATCATCTAAGAGTCACTATCCTAATTAGCAAATTAGATGGAAGTCACACTTATTTATGGCCTCATAAAACTAAATACTAAGCATACTTGCACACTGTATGCAGTACTGTCATGTAGAGTACAGCGCTGTAATTATTCCGCCAGAAAAGTCCTAAAAAAAATATTCTGGCTTTGAACGTTACGTCAGGAAATCTTGAGGTACCCTGAGATTTTTACCTCAGCTTATGGTATGGTCCTGTGTCCATTGTGCATTGTCCATCTGTCCATCTGTCAACTAAATTAAGAATATCTTGAGACAAGTATTTTTGAGTAGTAGATGGTTCATTTTCCCAAAGTGATAAGCATAAATAACATCATGCCAAAATGTATTTCTAATTGATTTGAGAAATTTCTTTCAATTGAATTTTCCCTAATTTAAATAACCATGTATCTCCACATTTTCTAAATATTTGTTCAGAAACCAATTTTTGCTGTGTATCATCTGTGTTTACTAAAGATGTCTAATCCAAGACATTTTTATATAACACATAAATAAGTGTAAGTGAAATCATATTTAAATCTCCCTAGCTAAATATATGCAATAAAAGTGTCTCTTTTAACCCTCTCAGTTTTACTGTCCCATATAAACTGGAAAAATGATTTATTTAGTTCATTTCTATATGGGATGGTGGATTTGGTAGAGCTGAAAAAAAGATGAATAAATTTTGGCAATATCAAGGATTTTATCAATGTAATTTTTCCAATAAGGGATAAATTTCTTGTGCTCCAGCCGCAAAGTAGCTTCTCTCATAATTAAGTTCTACCATATCCTCCAAGTTCAATAAAAAGTCTACCCCCAGTAAACTCATATTTGACATTGACAAATTAATATAAATTTATGGACATACTGTTTTTTCATTTTAATTTTTAAATTTTCCAATCCAAATAGCTTTTGTTTTAAAAATATTAGAGTACAGACCTGATACCAATGCAGAGTCATTCAAAATCTGCATGGTTGTCTTCAAGGACGATGGAGAACCATCTAATAATAGAAAATCAGCGGCAGCATTCAGCCCTAATTTGAACTGCTTTTCATTATAGAAAATGACTGTAACCTTTGTGTTCTTGTTTAGGTCCAATGTAAGAAGTTCAGTTCCTGTTTTAAATAAGTAGGGTGCAGAAGGGTCTTGCTTGCAACAACTTCTACCTAAATAAATAAAAAATGGAGATAAATGCACATTGTTATTGTTGCAGATTTTTTATTTATTAAAAAAATTTGCTGAATCAGTGACAAAATTGATTCTCCAAAGATTTCAGAGCATTTTCCAAAAAGTCCCATTCAACAGATCAAAAGCTTTTTTAAAATCTATCAACAAGAGAAGACCAGATTTATGTTTTTCGTTAAGATAATGCATTGGTTATACAAAATTTTGCTTTTTTCACCAATAAAATCTCCCTTTCATAAAACCCTTTTGACCGTCGCTAATAACAAAAGGGAGTACTTTCTTGACCCTGTTAGAAATAAATGCAGAAGCAATCCTGTAATATACATTAAACAGTGAGATCGGTCTCCAATTTTTTATGCATAAATCTGTCATCTTTATCTTCGTTTGGAGTGATTCCCTGAGACAAAAATTCAGAAAAATGTTTTATATTGTGTGCAGTGTTTAAAGACCTAAAGACAAATTCTCCTGCATCTTTCCAAAAGAATTTTGTATAATTATAGTTTCATTTTTCATATTTTCACCACCAAACTGCATTCCCCAGACATCAACTTACATATATACATGTGTACAAGTCAGTTCCAACTGCAAACAATATTGACCCTGATCTGGCGTCACATAATATGCTGGCAGATCGTAATCTATGTTGTTTGTTCTACTGATTACTCCTAAAAAACTGCCTGGACCCAGATCTGTTGGCACATTATGTGACAGCAGATCTGGGTCTGTGCACTTTGCACTTGGACCTGACTTGTAAGGGTGTATATACAGTACCCTCACATGACTTTAGTTAAAGATCTAACAGTTTTCTTATTATGGTTAAAAAAAAGCTGTTCTGAGTTCGCAGATCATTTGTTTTTTCTTGTATATAATTTATTGTGAAAATCGTTCTTTTGATTCAATATATCTTTTTGATCTATTACCCTTGTTCCATCTTCCATAATTAATTCTATTATTGTTTTGTTTATGTACTTTCTCTTTTCCAGATGAAGAAAATATTTAGAATTTTTTTCACCCAACTCGTACCACCTTGCTTTTGATCTTAACATTACACCTTCCACCTGCTGTTACCTCATTTTTTCTAAATCTGCTTGGGTTTTTTTTTCTTCAGTTCTTCCATATTAGTGGAGTCATTATTTTGATTCCCTAAAGTATGTCAAGTTTATACTTCTACTTCAGTTTTCTTGAAGTTTGTTTCTCCAGTTTTGGCTTAGCTTGTGAATACCTAATTGATTCTGATCTTATTTTCATTTTGAGAATTTCAGAAAACAATTGATCGTTACAAGTTAGCTTTACCTGAAGTGGGTTTGTCTTGTCACCTTCACAATAGTATTCTTCTGCTGTGTTGAATATTCATTTTTTTTTAGCAAGTCAGTATGTTTATTATGTTTTAATAACTTGGAATTTAATTTCCAGTACCCAGAACCCCATGGTAATGGAGATCTAGACAGTTTGTGTGTCATTGCTGAATGATCTGTTTTTTATAGTCGGGAATAATAGACGAGTCTATACAATTTGAAAACGTATTAAGAGATTAAAAAATAGTCCAATCTGCTGTTTCACAGGGTTTGTCTGTCATCAAGTAAATAATCTTCTGTCAGGACTGATTGTTCTCCATAGAGCTGAAACAAATACCAAATTTTCATATTCAAATATTTGTTTAATATATTTCGATAAGATTCAGATATTTATTGATGTTAATAAAGGTATCAAATCCATTCTCTTTTCTTTGTCTGCTTTGTTATTAATAATTGACACCCCCAATCCCTGTAAAGCTGCATTGAAAACACTGTGAACTAACTCTTCTTAATCTAATTGAATGACATTTTTGGGGTCTTGAGTATGTTTTTTGATGATTGAAACTAAAAATCAAATAAATGTGGATGCTATTTTCCCAGTTTATCTTCAAACTCTTTACAGTCATGAATGTTCCTTTAGTATTGATGACAGACAGTAAAGAAGTGCAGAAACTTGATTACCTTTTCAGTTAAATGCGGGAACTACTCTCTCAAATTTCTTTGGGAAGTTATTTGTTCACAATCCAAATTTCACAGATATGTGGCCAATTTAATTTAGTTAAATTTGGATACATTGATTGCAGGTCTCCATAATTTGTGTTACTAGTATATTCCGCACATGTCCGAATCTACTGTCTTTTTGACCAACCATAAAATCCACAAATTGGACATCAGGAGTTTCTGTTAAGCCATAATAAACTCGTTTTCAGACTGGATAAATAATTGTTTTACCTGTAACCCATACACAGGTATTGACCTCTTCTTATATGTAAGATATGCATTGCATTGAGCTGTGGTAGCTCAGTTGGAAGAGTGTTAGACTTATAATCATATTGTTATGCATTCAATTCCCGCACTGGCCAGCCTGGGTCGGCTGCCTTGGTGTGTCCTTGGGAAAGGCACTTAGTTCCCATTTCCAACAAAATGATATAGCCAGTAGTGTATTAATAGTGCTGTTAAACCCAACAAAAACAAAACAGTGTGTATTGCAAATGGCCTTGTGGCTTCCGTAGACAGTATCTGGGAACTAGTTGGCCTCAACCAAATTTGAGAGTAGACCATTCAGTTTCATGGGATAGAACAAATGTCTGACAACAGTTCAAAACTGGTGTTGAGCTCTGGTTGATTGATACATGAATGCTTTGTTGACTTTGATATAACCCCTATTTTATACCATGTTCTTCATCAACTTGCCATATTAGATGTTATCTTTTCAAGAGTATAATGAATAGAAATGGAAATGTTCTGAGTAATGTATTCAGAATTTTGACATTATGATTACCTGGCGAGTCAGAGTTTGAATTTCAGGCAATTTAGAAGTTTTTAAGTTGTTCTCTTGTAAACTAATTCAGTGCTGCATAGTTTACATTTTGCCTTGTTTCTTTCTTTTACAAAATGCTGCCAAACTTGCTAGGTAAACAAAACGAATATTTGACTACCAATTTTCTAATTGAATATTCGCAACAAAAGTATTCTGATTTGAATGTTTGGATATTCATTTCAGCTCTGGTTCTCAATGGATCTTGTACATCAAGTCCATTCTTGATGCCCTGGACTGCTTTTCAGACCATGGAGTGTTGATCATGTAAAATATTATATGAGTCAAACTCCATGTCCTGAACAGCATTCCATTCACCACAAATGATAACTGAAGAATTTGCAAAATTCATTACATCCTCTTTCAGATTTATAAAACAAGTCAGCATTGTCCACATTGTGACCGTATAAATTCACTAGACTGTATAAATTCACGAGTGTAAAGGTATGTCCATTATCTGATAAATCTACGAGAAATGTTTAGAAAGAATTTTTGTACCGAGAGATAGGTTACACGAGGTTGTGCTCTTACAATACCACATAAGCCTTTTGAGTGAAATGGTCAACTATTAAGTTGTCTAAGCCAGGTGAGCAATGTTAGGACCACTTGGGCATCTTTTTGTGGGATAAAACGGGAGGGAATATAAAGAGAAATCATTAAAGTCCAGGTTTCAGGGAAATTTATATATTTTTTTTTTTTCTTGGAAATTGTGGTAAAGCCATGTCGAGCAAAAAGGAACAATCAAAGCTAAGTTACCTAGCCACCTCCAATGCATAGCGAGATAAGTCTAACAATTTTCAACTTTCCCAGGAGCAAAAAATTGAGATTTTTATACATTTTCATAAAAATCCCAAAATTTTCCTGCATTTCAAAATTTGGACATTCTTGTCAGGTTTTAAAACAAAATTACTTGCCCGGCTAAATGGAAAACTGTTCCAGGCTGCAGGACATAATTCTCCAGACCTCAAATAATTATGCATTTGTTCTTTGTCATCTCTGATTTTTAATGTAAAAGTATTAGAGATGACACAACGGTATGGAAGTCTTGATTTTTGAACATGTCCAGAAATTCGAAGAACATTTGTAACACTTCAGTTTTTTTTTGTAAAGAATGTGCTCAGATTAATTTATTTCAGTGGCATGTAGCAGATGAAAGTTACTTCTGGTTTTGGAAAGAAATGACCACTTATGTATCATAATTGTTTGCCTCACTTATGTAAGTGTGGTGTATTCCTTTTCCAGTGCCAATGGCAGTGGAGGTGGCAACACTAATGTTAAAATTTTGTATGACATGAATGTGTGGATAGTGGGATGCTTGTTCCACAGAACACTGTTTTGTTTTTCTGGTCCTAAATTCTGAATTTCAGCAGATTTTTTCTTAGAAAATGTTTTGACTTACAGGTACTGTATATACTTGCTTATAAGCTGGGTCCAAATGCAAACAACATAGACCCTGATCTGCTGTTGCATAATGCACCGGCAGATCAGGGTCTATGTTGTTTGTTCTACTAATTAGTAACTGCATAGACCCAGATCTGCCGATGCATTATGCGATGGCAGATCTGGGTCTATGCAGTTTGCAGTTGGTATTGGCTTATATGCGAGTATATACGGTATGTATATAGTGCATTTTTGTAGGATCCAGTTGCTTTTCTTCTGTTACATGTAGATCTTGTCAGCATCTTTTGATTGTGATGTCTGAGTTACTTTGAAACTGTCTAAAATTTCACATTTTGAAACACTTTCTAAAATATATATATATTCTACAAGAGGAATAATTGTTTCATAATTCTAGAGTTGGACTGTTAGAAATAAAATGATATTTTACACTATATGATGATGAATTTCGTCTTTGGAGTTGGATGTTATATAAGATGCTGTAAGCTAAAATATTTCCTTAAAGATTAATCAAAATTTTGATTTATTATTATTTCAAAACATATATTTAATCCACATTTTTTATGAGAAATTTTGATTAAAATATTTTGAAATTTATGAAGCTGTAGGTAGGGATATGACCATATTATATACTGCATTTTTTGTAAGTAAAAGAAAACAGCACATACAATTTTCACCTTTAATTATTGTTCTGATCCTAATTATCTCCTTTAATTAAATGATTGAATTTACTTTAAGTCTTTTTACTTTGCTTTGATTCTGCAGAAGAGTGTATGGGATAGCCTGTTGTCCATCATCTGTCATCCATTGTCCAACAGCCAGCCATCCGTTAGCACATGTTTGTTATTGCTGCTTCTCCGAAACTACTTGGAGGATTGGCATGAAACTTTACACACACAATTATCCCAAGGTCTAGTTGGGCCTAAATGAAAATCGTACTGCTCAAACATCCAGTATGGCTGCCAACGCTGCATTCTTGAAAATCTTATCACCACTCATTCTGAAGGGATGGTCATATCAACATAGGGTTTTCACTAAAAGACTTATTATGAAGTCTGGTTGGTCCTAAATTAAAATATTGCCAGTGTAACATCCAATATGACCACCACAGCAGTTATCTTGAAAATCTTGTTATTGCTACTCCACCTGAACAGAAAGTTATATTATAATTATCCAGTTGGTTTTAAATAAAAATTGTGCAGATCTGATATCCAGTATGTGATATCCACCACAGTGGCCATCTTGGAAATCTTATTGATACTCCTTCAATGGAAAGTCATATCAACATTGAGCTAGAAGACTTCTTATGCTGTCTAGTTGGCACTAAATGAAAATGTGCCAATCTGACATCCAGTATGGCCACCATGGGAGCCATTTTGAAAATCTAGTTATTGCTACTCCTCCTTAATGGAAAGTCATATCGACATGAGGTTTTCACCAGAAGAGTAATTAAGATATCTAGTTGGTCCTGAGTGAAACTGGTGACAATCTGACCTCAAATATGACAGCCATCTTGAAAATCTTCTTGTCACTACACCTCTTAAATGGAAAGTCATATCAGCATGGGGTTTTCACCAGAAGACTTCTTATTGTGTCTAGTTGGTCCTGAATGAAAATGATGTTGATCTGACATCCAATATGACCATCTTGAAAATATTGTTAATCGTAACTCCAGAAGAATTGATGGCCATATTGACATAGGGTTTGTACCAAAAGACTTCTTATGATATCTAGTTGGTCCTAAATGAAAATGGTGCCCTGCAGACTTCCAATATGGCTGCCACAATGAACATGTTGAAAACATTGTCACTAATTCTCCTGAATGGGTTTTCACCAAAACTCTTCTAATGGTGTCTACTTTGTCCAAAATAAAAATAGTGCCAGTCCTTACATCCAATATGGCTGCCACAGTGGCTAATTTGAAAATCTTATCACTCAGGAATATCAGAGATGGTTTCAACACTGAACAGTTAAAAAGAAGAAATGGTCTTATCTTGAATTCATGGAAATTCTTTTTGGACCGTAGAGCATCAGTCCCTTTGAGGGACTCTTGTTTCTTGATTAATAATGTCTTTCCTGTGATTAATCAACAATCTTTCTGTACTATGCTGCTGAAATTATTTGATAAGCGTAAACATCAAAGGTTTAAAATTACTGTATCAGGGTATATTTCAGTCAGTAAGTGCATATAAAAAATAAGCACATATGACCTTGATTAATTTAAAAGATTAGCATATACCCTTATTCAGATTAAACTTTGAGCTAGAGTTACCCATAAATTAAGCTCCACCCATGTGTCCACATACAAAAACAAACAATTTGACACCACTGATAACAAAGATCTAACTACATAAATAGTGCATTTACATCTTTTAATACTTTTATGATTAATTTAATGAAGGTCATTATTATACACCTGCCATATGGCAGAGCATATTGTTATGATGTCATTGCCCATCCATCTCTTACCAATTTTGTTTCCATACAGTAACTTTAGTTGTCCACCATCTACAGTTACCAAACTTTGTGAAAGCTATCAATTTTAGACTCAAAAGCTCAAAGGTCAAGGTCACTGTGACTGAAAAAGGAAAAATGATTTCTGCACAATAACTCGAGTTCTCCACCATCAACAGTTACCAAACTTTGTGGATAGCTTGCACTTAGGGTAATAAAGAACCTTATCAATTTTGGGCTTTAAAGGTCAATGGTCAAGGTCGCTGACAAAGAAGAAAAATAGTTTTCACAAAATAACTTGAGTTCTCCATCATCTACGGTTTTCAAACTCTGTGGATGTCTTGTACTAGGTGTAGTGAAGAACACTATTGTTTTTGGAGTCCAAAGGTCAAGGTCACTGTGACTGAAAGATTAAAAATGGTTTCCACACAATAACATTTGTTCTATATGACATACCTCAACCAAACTTTGTGGGACAAGGAAGAAATCTATTGATTTGGGGGTCAAAAGTCAAGATCACTGACTGAAAAAAAAAAAATGGTTTCTGCACAATAACATTAGTTCTTCATTACAGACCTGGTCCAAACTTGGTGGATGGTTTCCACTTAGGGTAAAGAAGCCTGTCAATTTTGGAGTCAAAAGTTCAAAGGTCAAGGTCGCTCTGATTGAAAGAAGAAAAATGGTTTCTGCGCACGAATTTCAGTTATGTACATAGAGGAATATTAAACATGGGGCAGCCGTATATTGTGCCATTCACAGTACGCTTGTTCTTTCTGTTATATCTAGTGGCATAGAGAGACTTTTATGAAATGAATATCATCCAAATCTCCCATATTTCATTTTTAAACAAAAAATTGGGGGGGGGGGGATATTTTTTACCTTCCTTATTTAAGAGCTTTTCGGAAACTCGCCTCATAAAGATCCTCCTTGCAATGGTGGGAAGAAAAAATGGGGTGGTTATGTCAGGGCAATTGTTTTATCAATTGGTGAACCAGATCAAAGGGACAGAATGGGGGTAGTTATGTCAGGGCAATTGTTTTCTGTATTGGTGAACCAGATCAAAGGGACAGAAGGACAAGCTGGTACAAAATGTACATTCAGGTACCATATTTACCCATATATTTCACACATGTAAATGCAAATCCAGGGGTCATCACTATCAAGTGCCTCATTATAACACAGTCTCTGATATAACACAGGTATGGTCATGGAATACATTATAATCTTTGAATAATATTTCTCTATAGAATGTACCCCAGTATAAGGCAACCTCATCTGTAACACAGTACACTTTTAGGGCTTCCCTAATAGTGTTATACAGGGCTTGAAATTAGCATTAGTCCGCTAGCCAGAGGCTAGTACATTTCCTGTCAGACTTTTTTTTCTTCATAATTTTGATAGTCTGATGGCTAGTAAAGTTTCACCTGTTGGAAGGACTAGTGAAGTTTAAGCAGGACTAGTAAATTTCTCATTCTACTAGTCCTTCTGGCTACAGAGAAATTTATGTTAAATTCTAGGCCAGGTTATAGTAAGGGATCAATGTGGCAGCAATTCAGGGTCTGTACTGTTCTGCGAATTGTACATTGAACAACCAGTATAGACCCTGATCAGTTGACACATTCTAGATAGGTGGATCTCTGTCTGCATTGTTCCCTGTTGGATGTGAATTGTACAGGAGTCAATATGCAGATTTTTTGCATTATTGCCTATATCCACTATTTCTTCCATGAGAAGACCAGGATCCATGTGTCAGAAAGGGGGTGGGGGTTATTATCAGGCACACAGATATATATATATATATATATATATATATATATATATATATATATATATATATATATATAAAGTTAATATTTTCAAAACTTTTATAAAAATTGGAGATGGGTTTATCATTAAATATGGACTTATAATGGGATAAATACGGTTATATAGTAAGTGCTTTAATGTACCTATAATGGGATAAATATGGTAATATTGTAAGTGTTTTACATATGTCCATCATCCACTTGGGTTTGGGAAAACTAGAGCTTTTGATAGCATCTTGTCTATAATTGTTTTACTTTATTTACTGCATTTCTGTGTCCTAATATTTTACATATGGTAGACTCATCCTTGTGATTTTCTTTTTCTAAATCTGATAATATGCAGCTTAAATGTGCTCTTTTGCTTGAGATGGCAAAACATGTATGTGGCAAAAAAAGAGGGCCATGACAATGTTGGAAAGGTCTTCCTTCAGTGCATATTTTTTCCAAGAATTCCCTGTCAATCAGGTACATCAATCATAATTGATGACACTTTTATTACACTTTTTTTTCCAAGCAACTAATACACACACAGTACACTTTGGTTGGAAACTTGAATGGATATGTATGAACAAGTGACTGGAATATATCTTTATGTGCTATTTGACCCAACTGGTGTTATAAAGATCTTTTTTAGAGAAGAAGGTGAGAAAGTTATTTATTGCACTTTATATCATTTGCAATGTTTGGAATATTATAAGAACTTATTTTCAAATTGGAAATGGGTTTATTGGAAATGAGAATGGATTGCATAATGATGTTTCATCTGCACCTTGAAAACCCTTTCACACTCTGTCTCACTCTCTCTGTCTCTCTCTCTGTATTTATGTGTGTTTAATTAACTATATTTATATATACATACACACAAACATACACACATATTGATTTATTTGTATTGATTTATCACTGTACTTCTGTGAAGGAGCAATAGCAAATGCATGATAGACAGAGAATGTTTGTAAAAACATTTTCTAATGTGACAACTCCACTGAATTTTGACAAGACTGTTGTTAATTACGTGATATTTGAGGACACATTTTTTATTCAGTTGTTTGTTTCAAGAATCCACACTGTTTATGTTGAAATGAATTTACATATATGCACAAAATGCACTGTTAATCAAAACATGCAACTCTTGTTGATTAGACTGTTGCACTGATACTGATAATTAGTTATTGTGGAAAATAAGTTGGTTTATCACTCCATCACCATATGATAATCAATTTTGAAATTCCATAATCAAACAATTGCAAAAACATTAAAGTATAACATAAATACAAAAATTAAAATAGGAAAGTCGTTTAGAAGTTTAACTATTTCGTAATAAACAAATTGTTATATATCCTACTGCTCTTGCATCCACAAAACCAAACTCTCCTTTTAGCAAAACTATAAAGTCTTGGGTTTTTGGGGGGTGGGAGGGGAGAGCTTAACACCATTTTTCAGCACATCATGGGCTATACATGGCAGATGGTGGCCAGTATATTTGGTGGAGGAAGAACCCATTAAGACCCCAGAAAGAACCACTGACCCACGGGAAGCTAATGGCAAGCTTTCTCACATACCCACGTTTGTCGAGCCAAGACTCGAGCTGACGTGGACAGAGGTGAGATGTGTGAGTGATCTGTAAAGGCAATTGCTTTAGACCAATCAGCCACTTGGGGCCCCTTTTATCTTGGAACATGAATGCCACACTTTTATTATGACACCGTTTGGGTTGTCTTTGTGTGTGTGTCTGTAGAAAGCTTTGGTTGCAGTTTTTTCCAGCACTTGTAGCTCAGTAACCCGCTACGTAATTCATTTCATATTTTGGAATATAATATCATCACACACTCCCCTTCTCTCATTAGCACTCCCACCCCCAGGGTGGGGCCATGGGATCAAAAATTATAATGTCAACACGTTTTGGTTAAATATTTTTCATCAATTATGTTTCCATAACCCTCTTTACCAGTTCATTTCATGTATGGAATATAATATTATCAATACAACTTCTGCCCCAGGGTGGGGTCATGGGTAAAGAATTATAATTGGGACACATTTTAGTTAATGTTTTTTTTTTTATAGCTCTACTGGTCATAGACTAGAAGAGCTCATGGGATGGTCTTTAGTCCACCATCTGTTGTCCATTGTCCGTCCGTCCATCCATTAGCACAAGTTTGTTGTCGCTACTCCTCCTAAACTACTTGGAGAATTGCCATGAAACTTTACACACACTTTCATCCCATGATCTTGTTGGTCCTAAGTGAAAATGGTGCTGCTCGGACATCCAATATGGCCACTATAGTGGACATCTTGAAAATCTTGTTATCGCTACTCCTCCTGAATGGATGGTCATATCAACATGGGGTTTTCACTGAAAGACTTCTTATGATGTCTACCTGATCCAGAATAAAAATGGTGCCGATCTGATATCCAGTATGGCCATCATGGCAGCCATCTTGAAAATCTTGTTATTGCAACGCCACCTGAACAGAAAGACATATTGACGTGGGGTTTTCACCAAAAGACTTCTTCTGATGTCCAGTTGGTCTTAAATGAAAATGGTACCGATCTGACATCTAGTATGTACACTGCACAGTGGCCATCTTGAAAATATTGTTCTTAATACTCATAACCAATTCACTTTTCATATTTAGAATTTAATGTCAAGACACACTGATGTTAGGAATTTTATTACTCCTCCCCCTAAGTCAACTCCCTGGTTGCGACCAAGTCATCAGTATATAGGGCACCTGTTGATCAAAATTTTGATTCTATCTCTTATGTCTGAATTAACTTTTATCCAATAAAATACAAATCTGGAATTTCATATGATCCCTAATTCCACTTCCTTCTATACTATGTTGCCCCCTGAGTGACAGCACAGCAACACAAGTAGGTTATTTAGTGCTGAGGCAATTGGAAAAAACTGCCTTGCCCAAGGAGGCACCGTGTTGGCCGACCCAGTACTTGACACCTTTTGGTAAATATTTTAGCTCGCATGGCCATAAGGCCAAGTGAGCTTGTGGTATGGTTCTTTGTCATGCATCGGTCATAGACCTGATGTGCCCTGCTGCATGTTGTAAGAGGTAACGAAGGTAGGCAGGAGCAGCAGTGGCTTAGTGGTTAGCATGCCAGACTCGTAACCAAACGGGTGTGGGTTTGAATCTTACCATTGGATCAGCCTGGGTCGGCTAACGTGGTGTGTCCTTGGGCAAGGCAGTTTTCTCCAATTGCCTGAGCACTAAATAACCTACTTGTGTTGCTGTGCTGTAAAACACCAAACCAAACAAGACTCTTCATGATTGCTATTTAGATCATCTTCCCAAAAACTGCTGAACAGAATTGGACCAAATTTGACAGAAAGCATCCTTGTGTGAAGGTCTTTCAAACTGATTAAAAAATAGAAGAATCTTTAAACAACTTGTTTTGAAAAACACTGAACAGAATTTGGCATAGATGGCCTTCAAATTTTTACAAATGATGCCAATCAATACCATCAAATATGGCCACCATTACTAAAAATATAAAATTCTTTAAATGATTTCTTCTCAAAAACCACTCAACCTTTCACTTTTGCACAAACGATGCTGATCCACCATCAAATATGGCAACTATTGCTAAAAAAATTAAAAATTATAAACTTTAGATGATTTCTAAGAAGCTGCTCATCAGAATTTTACCAAATTTGACAGAAACCATTCTGGCATTAAGAGCTTTCAAATTTGTATAAATTATGCCGACTAGCCATTAAGTATGGCTGCCATTACTAAAAGCACAAAATCATTTGAATGACCAAATTTGACAGAAAGCATCTTGGCATGAAGTTGTTTTTAAGTTTGTACAAATGATGCCAATCTGCAATCAAATATGGCTGCTGCTACTAAAAATAGAAAACTTTCAGTAACTTCTTCTAAAAAGCTGCTCAGCAGAATTTGATAGAATTTGACCAAATTTGACAGGAAGCATCCAAGCTTGAAGGCCTTTCAAATATGGTAGCCGTTACTAAGAAAATAAAATCATTTTCACACTTTATCTATATAAAAAAACTTGCTTAACAGAATTTGACAAACTCTGACAGAAAGCATCCTGGCATAGAGGCCTTTCAGTATTTGACAAATGATGTTGATGTGCCATCAAATATGGATGAATTTATATAAACTAGAGAAACCTCAAAACATTTGTTTCATAATATATGCAATCAACAGTGTGGGAAGAAATTTCTTCAGCAAGTATCCTGCTGATACAGATTTTTGGGCCAAGAGCCGTTTTGTATTAGCCAGATGTCGGCTAAGTGAACAAGTTCGGGCCTGCTTTCCAAAACCACTTGATATATTTTGTTCATACTTGGCATGAATCATGATGAAGCAAAGATGATTCATTCTGAGACACTCCCTCGCCCCTTTGATATTTAGGTCACAGCCACAGTTATAGAAAATTTGCATAGGGTTTTGCATACAGTTTTTTATTTGCATACATCTCATAAGCCTCGTGATGGATTCTGTTGTTCATACGTGGGAAGAATCATTATAAAGCAAAGACTAATCAAAATGCAACACATATTTCCTTGCCTTTTGACCTTGGCATCAAGGTCACAGCCATAGAAGGTTTGTGTTAAAGTTTTCAATTGCTTACATTTCATAATCCTTTCTTTGATTCTGTCATTACCTGGAACGTCTCATTATAAAGCAAAGACAAGCACTTGCCCAAAACTTTGACCTTGAGGTCAAGGTCAGGTGGCTTACAGCAGTGCTTTGGGCATGGGCAGGCTCTGACCTCGTGTCTTTCAAATATCTAATAATCTAGATTTCATACAGAAATTTGTTCATTAATTGACACGATATGCATAAAAAATCTGCAAGATATGTAACAAAATAAAATAGTACCTGACAAAATAAAACAACCTAGAGGAACTTTTTAAACAAAATTTTTGTCATGCTTAAAAATTAAGAATTCTGTCGAAAATGCCATTTTTGCCTAAAGTCGGCAGAAAAACAACTAATTCCACAATATGAATAAAAATCTTCATGCTTTAATACAAAAATTTCATAACCAACGGTATTTACTGTATTATCTGTTCAATTTTTACACTTTTGTATAAATTAATTTTCCAAGTGTACAAATGAATATAAGTACAAATATTAATTATAATGTTTGTAAAATGTGCAAATTGTTCATAGGACAAACGTAGCATTTTTATGAAAAATTGGAAGACAAAAAAGTAATTATGATTTTTTCAAATTGGTACTGATTGCAAAATTAGAGGGTATGAAAAGTTAGTAATCTTTTATCACTCATGGGAGCAAACCTTTTTGCTTTACTTTTTATTAGATCATAAAATTGTTACAAGTATTAAGCTAAAATAATATTTTAAAAAAGTCTTCAAAATACATGTCAACCAGTAGACCATCAATCTCATCATGTCACATTGGTTGTTTTTCAAGTTGAGGTTCATCACATTTGGTCATGACTTAATTTGTCAATCAGGGTGACTAATTCACATAATTTGATTCAACTAAATCATGGAATGCGGATACTCAGTATGCACATATAATTTTCCATCCATATCTAATTAGTCATTTTCTTTATTCTAGGACAAGGCCCTTTTGTTTTATTATTATAACTTGTTGTATTGAGGAGTTTTATTTTTGGCTGCAGGTGTTTCTGACCTGACAGGTGGTACATAAATCTTTATTGTGGTTATAGTTGTTTGAGTTATATTCTTAAATCATGTGAAGATACAAAAGACAGAGAGAGTTATGAGATCCAGACAGACAGAGAGAAAGAGAACAAAAAGAAAGGCAGAGAGACTTAGATGCACAACAGAATGATTGAGAGATGGACATAGAGTTACAGAGGAACCCCATATAATGCAGTAGTTGGAGTTTATAACTGCTGACTGCATTATGTACCAAACTGCAGTTTAGCGAGAATAATGGAAAATTCAATTATGGTATTTATGTCTATGTTGGGGGTTGGGGATAGGGAATAAACATAACACCAGACAGGCATATAATAATAATGCCAAAGTTGGGGTCCATAACTGCCAACTGCATTATGTACCAAACTGCCATATAGTGAGAATGATGGAAAATTCGATGATGGTATTTATATCTGTGTTGGGGGTTGGTGATAGGGAATAAAATGGTAAAAATGCATTAGTTGAGGTCCATAACTGCTGAACGTATTATGTACCAAACCACAGTATAATGAGAATAATAGAAAATTTTATGAATGTATTTACGAGGTTTTTGGGGGGGGAGGAGGAATAACTAAATCACAGTTAAATGTATAGTAATAATTTATTACTTGCCAATTTATATCACCATTTGGTTTAAGACAGCCCCATGCTCAATGAAAATTAATCATTTATGTGTAAGAACATTTATTATGATCTGTAAGCTATAAGTTTCTAAAAGTTAACTGAATTATTTTTATCACTCTGTCAGCTTGTCTCATGTTTTGAGTAGTGTCAGGAAAAAAGGGACATCTTGGACAAAAAAACTGAGAGTCATGATGTGACCATTGTTAGCTTAAGTTGACAAGTTGGGGGTTGACAAGTTTGACAAGTTGGTGGTTGACTTGTCTGACTGTGCTTTTATTATGCCCAGTCATATTCATTGGAGAGAAAAGAGTGTTACCCATGTCTGCCCATCACAAATTTCATTTCTGCCCAGTAACTGTTGAAGGGCTTAATGGATTAAAACCAAATTTGGTATGAGGATTTATTGTGAAGCCTACAATAGTTTGAAAGAGAGACATAGCAGTCACTTTTCAGGTGGTGTTGGCATCATTGTCAACAATTTGTTATGGTTTTGGTTAAAGTTTTTCATTAATATTTTGATGGTCATCTTGATATGTAGGCCCTGGCCTTGTATTTATTAGAAGATCTAGGTCAAGTTTGATTTTCACCTATTTTTGGTTGAAAATTCACAGAGTTATGGCCCCCTGTTTGACTTAGCAGTTTTCTCATATCATGAATTCTGTTCAATTCAATAACTTTTAAAGGACTACATGGATTAAAACCAAACTTAGTTCAAGACTTTATGTGGAATTAACATGGTTGAAGTTGATTTTTGATCTATTTCTGTAAGAATTCAGTAGACATGGTCTTTGTTTCACTTTGAAGTTTGGTATTGCAATATGAAAATCCATTTCTGTTCAATAATTTTAAAGGACTTCATGGATTGAAAGCAAGTTTGATATGGGGATTTAATTGAAAAGACCCAGATCAATTTTAATTTTTCACCTGTTTCTGTGAAAATTTAATAAGTTATGCCCCCTGTTTGATAGTATATGTCTGGTATTGCATCATGAATTCCATCTGCACATATTCACTTTTTAAAGGACTTTATTGACAGAAGAATTGTTGCAAATTGATCATGGGTTTTCCGCAATTTTTTGTCCCGTGTCCCTCAAATCTTGACCCCTGTGTGCCACCTGGTTGCACTTTTTCATCAGCGAAAAAAAAAAATTCGAAAAAATGTGCCTACTACTTTCATGAGTGCACTTCCATGTCTTTGTTGGTGCTAGCTGTAACCAGAGTCACTACAGGTGATAAAAACTGAGATGGCAGTTAATATCCATTTTACAGCAACATATTTGGTAATGAAAACAGTCAAGGTGTGTGGTAGTCTGCCGAGTCTTTAACAGCAGCTAGTGTGACATAATTTAGAGGGTGAAGACACACCTTCGTCAATGGAAATATTATTTATTTTGAGGTTGAATTATTGACAAAATGAATGAAATGTATACAGATACACAATTTGTCATTCAATCAATGAAATATTAATTTGAAAAGAAAAGTAATTCAGAAAAAGATGGGAATTATTATAATAAATGCTTGTAGATAATGAGTGAATACTAAAGTTAAATGAGAGCAAGATCCAGAATGGAAAATTCCATGTTGCAGCTCATTTCAGGTTAACCAGATATTCAAACATGTTAATGTTTTCATGAGTTACTTGAGCACTTGATAAAAGGTTTATTACAATAATGTTCATGTAAGTGTCCAAGGAAAAGATGATAGTACAGTGCAGACGACAAAGTGAAGGTAACAAAACCGTCAAAGCCAATAAGATTATCTCATTTTGCAAGCACTACTAGTGCATTAAGTACTATATGTTATTTTCCTTTGTCTCTCTAAAATATTGTGT
This sequence comes from Margaritifera margaritifera, assembly GCA_029931535.1. Taxonomy (NCBI): domain Eukaryota; kingdom Metazoa; phylum Mollusca; class Bivalvia; order Unionida; family Margaritiferidae; genus Margaritifera; species Margaritifera margaritifera. The sequence continues at coordinate 845,916 of JAQPZY010001688.1, read as the reverse complement.
GTCCATATTTGGAGGATAGGAGACACAATGTCCCCCACCCTTGGGATCGGAGGTACAACACTGGACAGAAGCCAAGTTGGGTAGTGGACTTTACATCTTGAAAACCTCAGCCAGTTTCATTTTCACTTATTTCTATACAAATTTTACAGATTATGGCCCTGTTTGACTTCGAAATTTTACTTTGTATTTTGAAGCAAAGATTTCTTCAGTTACATCTTATTGATGTTAGATCTTGTTCATGTAGTCTAGACTTCTTATAGATCTCCCTGTGACATACCATATATACTTGCTTCTAAGTCATGCCCACCTGCAAACAACATAGACCCTGATCTGCCATCACATTATGCGACTCGGCAGATCTGGGTCTGTGCAGTTTGCAGTTGGATCTGACCTATAAGCAAGTATATAAAGTAATTAAATTTTCTTGATGATGAATTTCATAATGATGAACTTCATCCAAGTACAAATCAGCACCAAATGGATATGATTGATTCATACATGGCATTTTCCACCATGAAATTGGAAAAATTATTGCCCTCATGTTTTTCAAATGTAAAGATCTACTAGAAATTCTGAAATGTTTACCGGATAACCCTTGACCTCGTCAGCTGCAAAGTTATGTTATTGTTCTCTATGAATATTCCCTAGACAATGAAAGACATGATATTTTGTATTATTGATGGATGTGTAATATGAAATCAGCAGTTAAACTCAACCTCATTTCAATCAGTTCATATAACCCAGGCATATAGCATATAATTTTCAGCTTGAAGGATTGTTTTTGAGTGATATTTAGTATATTTCTCATTGATATGACAGTTTAATTATAAAAAATGTGATGAGACAAAATATAATTCTTTGATCAATCTTGGGCTGAATCATCTATCATATCAGCATGGAATTTTCACCAGAAGACTTCGTATGTTGTCTAGTTGGTCCTAATTGAAAATGGTGCCAATCTCACATCCAGTATGGCTGCCACAATGGCCATCTTGAAAATCTTGTTATCGCTACTCCTTTGGAATGGATGGTCATATTAACATGGGGTTTTCACCAAAAGACCTCTTATGATATATAGTTGATATTAAATGAACATGGTGCAAATCTTACATCCAGTATAGCTGCTACAATGGCCATCCTGAAAATCTTGCTATCGCTGCTCCTGAGTGTATGGTCATATTGACATGGGGTTTTTCACCAAAAGACTTCTAATTATGTTTAGTTGGTCCTAAATGAAAAGGGTGCTGATCTTATATCCAATATGGCCACTGTGGTGGCCAGTTTGAAAATCTTGTTATTACTCAAGAATATCAGAAATGTCTTAACTACTCAGCAGTTGAAAAGATGAAATGATCAAATCTTTGATTCCTGGAAATTCATTTTGACCAGTAGAGCATCAGTCCATTTGAGATACTCTTGTTATTATGAGCAAGACCAACACGTATTTATGAGTTGATCTCGCATTTGATGCGGAGATTTTTTTTAAACCACTCTAGAAAATATTTTTTATAGGATTTCAGTCAAACTGGGTATATAGGCCTGTGTCATCGAGATCTTGGTCGAGTATGATTATGAGTGAAATTTATGCATATTAATGATGTGACCTTGCATTCTAATTGGCTGCATTTGTCAACAGTCTGGCAGCTATATTTCTGATCAAATTTTGATCAAACTTGTTAAATAGTCTTATATGATCTTGGATAGGTTTGATTGTGAGCAAGATCTATGCATATTAATGAGGTAATCTTGTATCTGATTGGCTTAGTTTGTTACCACTCATGAGACCAAATACCAATTGGATTTTGATCCACCTTAAGTTTATATTATCATTGTTGTAAACAAGTTTAATAATAAATGAGATCAGCGCATATTAATGAGATATTTGCATCTGATTGACTGAACTTGTTACCTCTCTAGATCTAGGTACACGTACTATGTTTCTCATTGAATTTCTATAAAACTTGGTAAATGGGTTTAAATGGGTCAGGCTTTTGGATTACTTCAATTATGACCAAGAGACTGCATATTATATATGCCTTTATCATTAGAAAAAGAATTTTTATCAGGATATAATAAAATAGGTAAAATCAACATGATATAAAGTTTGCAAGATAGTTCACATGGGATATGTTCCTAAAATACTGCATAAGCCTGCCTTATAATTGAAATGGTCAACTGATAAGTTATTTAAGCCAGGTGAGCTGTATCAGGCAGACTTGGGCCTCTTGTTATTATGGGCGAGACCTATGCATATTTATGAAGTGATCTTGCATTTGTTTGGCTGAGGTTTTTTTACCCCTCTAGAGACCAATTTTTTTTTTTTCTCGGTTTTGATCAAATTTGGTAAATTGGTCTATGTCATCAAGATCTTGGGTTAAGTATGATTATGAGTTAAATTCATGCATGTTAATAATGTGACTTTGCATCTGATTGGTTGAACTTGTCAACCCTCTAGCAACTATATTTCTGATTAGATTTTGATCAAACTTGCTAAATAGTCATATATTATCAAGATGTTGGATGAGTATGACTTTGAACAAGATCTACATATATTAATGAGGTAATCTTGTATGTGATTATTTAAGCTTGTTAGCACTCAGGAGACCCAATTCCATTTGGATTTTACTCCATGTTGCTAATATTATTGCTTATATTATCATTGCTGTAGACAGGTTTTGTAATAAGGTATTTTCTAATAATGTGTATATTAATGAGAAAGCCTTTAATCTGTTCGGTTGAGCTTGTTATATCTCTAGATCTAGAGACTATATTTCTGATCCACTTTCTGTCAAACTTGGTAAATGAGTTTATATCATCAAGATCTTGGATGAGTTTGGTTATGAGCAGGAGACTGCATATTAATTATGCATTTATCTTTAGAAAGAGCTTTCATCACAATGTAGTAAAGTAGGTAAAATCAACATGATATAAAGTTTGGAAGATTGTTTAGATGTATGGTGTTCTTACAATACTACATAAGCCTGCTTAGTAAAATGGTCAACTGTTAAGTTATGTAAGTCAGGTGAGCAATATTAGACCCACGTGGGCCTCCTGTTGAATAATTAAAAAGTAAATTGCTGATACTTACAGGTTCTATGTACTTGAGAATATTAATGTATATTCTTGCGTAAAAGTCAAGTCCAACTGCAAACAACATAGACCCTGATATGCTGTATTATAATGACCCAGCAGATCAGGGTCTATGTTGTTTGTTCTACTGATTACTCCTGACAAACTGCAGAGAACCAGATCTGCCAGTGCATTATGTGATGGCAGATCTGGGTCTGTGCAGTTTGCAGTTGGACTTGACTTACAAGCGAGTATAGATGGTATCAATTTTCAAAGTCAACTTGCAAATAGAATAGCTTCTAAAATGTTGGATTATTCATATTTTTTTTTTTTTTTTTTTTTTCCAGGACAAAACATGATGTTTATTACTTCATCTGTACCCAATAATGAGGCGATTATTGCCTTCTGAAGATGATGATGCAAAGCAGTCTAGTAACAATCCTACAAACATAAAAGTTCACGGCGGCAGTGACACCTGTCAACAAATCATAATGATGGGCGCAGGTGGGCAGAATTCATCACAGGAGTTTAAAGCTGACATTGGTCAGTCTGAGTTTCATGATTCCAGATTGTTTTTAGAAGCATTACGACCATCCACAAAGGCAAGGACGGAATTCCATCTGCCTGGGTCTGGATGTCAGTTTGAAAGTCGGCATCACAGTTTTGAAAGCACTAGGCAACAAGAGTTTGAGAGTTTACGACACAGCTTTGGAAGGGCGCATTTAAGTGTAGAGGGGTCACTTCAGTCCCCTTTTGGGACCATATCGCAAAGTATGGAAGGCATAAAAAGAAATTTTGAGCATGCGGAACTTCAGACAGGAAGTGCCTTATCTAGTTTTGGAGAACTCGAATTTCGACAATTTATTAGCAGGGGATTTAATTCAGAAAGTAGTCGACCAGGGATTAGTGAAACTAGTAAAGGTCACAGTTTTGAAAGTGCCCAAAGATCCCATGATGTACCTGTACTTGAGAAAAGGAGACATAGTTTTGGCCCAGGGGGAGAGGTGGCTCCAAAAATGTACAGAGATTTTGAATTGGCAGGTGACAATCTGGGGGACAAATTGGGCTCAGGAGATGACCTTCGACCAACTCTCCGTAAACAAATTGCAGTAGATATAGAGGATCCCTCAAGAATTGAAGCCTCCAGAAGCCCTGATATTGTGACAAGTATCAATGTTCACAAAACTAAGATGGAAGATGATGATAGGCAAGTTTTGACTTTCCAACGAAGAGAGAAAAGGCTTACTGTGATAAAAAGAGTTCATGACATGAGTTCTCCTAGTGTTTCTTTTCAAAGTAGAGTAGAATCTTATGACGAAGCCCAAAAGGGAAGAGTTTCTTCTCTTGAGCAGCCATATTCCAAAGAAGACAGTTTTGAATCCAGTGTGGTTTCAGGTGATAATTCTGAGTGTGCAATCTCTCCACGATATAGATCTCATTTACACCTCTCTCAGGAGTCGATTGGTTTGGCATCGCGTCTTTCAGATTTAAGTGGAACAACATCTGAGGACAGTCACAGTCCAGGCTCTAGCAGTCGTGAGCCATCTCCATATAACAGGGATTGGACTCTAAGCCATATGTTAATCAAAGGGGAGACCACCCCCGACAGATTAGAACTTAATAAACAGAGCTCTTCTGGTTCAGAAGGTACATTCCCAGAATACTGTGCAAATATTGTTATCACTACAGATACAGGGGAAAGCTCAAGTTGTAGGCCAGGACCTGTGGAAGGATCAGAGCATGAAACATCAGAAGACGAGAAAAGTCGAAAATTACTTCATCCTGGTCATTTTAAGAAACATTTGCATGCAAGATATTTGTCAAGTTTGCGTAATCGTAATTCATCATCATCAACAGATACATCTCAAGAACATTGCTCACAGGAAGTGTCTATAGAATCATTGGGTGGTTCAAGTATTGAAGTTTTCGAATCAGTGGATGAGTCAAAGGAAAGTCCTCAGGAAGGAACTAGGGAAGAGCCACAAGAAACAAAAGATGATGATTTAATACTGGGTCCAACTTTTAAACCTTCCCCACGTTCACATCTTCACTCACATATGAGGCACTCTGATCAACCTCTTGATCTCTCTCATGGAATGGACCCAGCGGGCTCAATTGGGCGACTGGGACCAACAGGCTTCAGTGAATCCGACATCATGAGTCCTTCTAGCACAAAACAGTTCTCACCCTCATCACCATATTTTCATCGTAATCTTTTGCAGCACCAGTACATGCCTTCTCCCCAGACTTCCCCACTATGCTCAGTGCCTGAAGGAGGACGAATTTTCAACTTTAATCTACCAAGCCCTTTTGAAGGTGCTCATTCAGATCCTGAAATCTTCTCCCCAAGTCCAATTTCACCAGGTTTGCACTTCACGTTTCCACCTCGAGCATCTTTGCTTAGTTCTATGTCAGAGTTAAACAGGTTAGCTGTTTCTCCACGAGCCTATTATCCTAGTCAGCCATTGCAGCTATCACCATTGTCAAAACAAGCGTACATGCCTATGGGAAAATATGAAATGTCTAATCGCTCTGAAGGCAAGGAAAGAAGGGCTTTCTCTGACTCCGATGCTTACTTGTGTCCAGTTTGTGGGCAGGTGTTCCCCTCATATGACAATCTTGCAAAACATATGGCAAAACATTTACCCACAGAAACGATTAGATCTGGTGATAACAATAAAATACATTATTGTAAAGTGTGCAATCGATCCTTCTCACGTAGTGACATGCTAACTCGCCATATGAGGCTTCATACAGGGTTAAAACCTTATGAATGTTCTGACTGCGGTCAAGTTTTTAGCCGTAGTGATCATTTAAACACGCACAAAAGGACACACACTGGAGAAAAACCATATAGATGTCCACAGTGCCCGTATGCCGCATGTAGGCGAGACATGATTACTCGGCACATGAGGACTCATTTAAAACGCTCAGCTAAACGTGGAAAATTTTTATCAGTGCCTGAGAGAGAAAACAACGAAGTTCGAAAAAGTTCTCTGTCAAGCACTGACACAACAGACTCTCAAGAGCTATCAAGTCGAACTTATTCAGCATCAAGTGTCGATAGCTTGGAATTAGAAGCTAATCCACGATCTCGTTCTTTACATAGCATGGATAGTACAGAATCAGAAATGGTGGTCATGATGACTACCAAATCTCGTAACTGGTCCACAACAAGTACGGAAAGTACAGTATTTGAAGAACAGAAACCTGGATTTCCTTCCACCACCTCATTTGAGAGTAGAACAGTGGAATCCATGTCCTTTAGACAATCACGAAATTGGTCAACAACAAGCTTTGAAAGTGCAGAGTCCGAGGACCCTGGTTCTCATCAGGACAGCGAAGATACGATATTTGATAAAGAAAAGTCCCACACAGAAACAGAAAATCGTGCTCAGCTTGATAGTTTTTCAATTGACACTGAATGTATAGAGAAGATTTCAATAAGTTCTCAACGACGGTGATTTTTTTTTTTTTTTTTTAATGTTATCATCATATATAACTTTGGAATAGTTTTAAATATATGTGACTATTTTGCCAAGTTAGTAACTTGAAACAGTCTTTTTTTATACATTGTTTCATTGTTGTTTTCAAATGTTATTCATATATATATATATATATACATTTATATATACATACATCACTATATATTAACAGTATCTATTTCAAATTGTATAGTTTGTTGACAGATTGATGGCAGATTTTTTATTTGTTTTTCACTTGCCAAAGAAGCACAATTCCAGTAAACTTTAGAATTGTGAAAATGTATTAAAACTTTGTTTTTGCACAAATTTGAAATGCCTTTTGAAAACGTGTATAGGTTAAGGAAATGCATGTGCCTCTGTTGTAATGATATTAAAGATTATAAATGTGGATCCATCCATATTCGAACACTTAGATTGTATGAATCGTAAGTTCTTCTCCCTGTGAATCAAAACAACATGTATACCTGTTTGGTGTGGTTTGGTTTTGGTGTATTATGGCACAGCAACACAGATGGATTATTTAGTACTGAGACAATTTGGAGTAAAGTGCCTTGCTTAAAAACAAACCACAGTAGCCAACCTGGGATGATCCAATGGTAGGATTTTAACCCGCACCCTTTCGGTCAACAGTCTGGCATGCTTACCACTGACTCACTGCAGCTCCTGCCTCCTTTAGTCGCCTCTTGGGCATATTCTATAACTCTGAGCCTGCAGGGAAACATGTATATATGAAAAATGTTGGAAACAATATTGTAACGTATTTAGGTTTAATACTGTTAACATATTTAGACATAATATTGTAACATATTTATCCGATGCATAATGATCAACCCACCATCCTCTTTGACAGAATTTTGGTAAATATTTATTAAATATATATTTGCCCTATTATAAACCCACCCCCTACTTAGTGAAAAATGTATTAGGCTTGCCATGGGACTTATCCTGGGAGAAATGCTGTATCTATACAGTATTTGTCCTATGATGATATAGGACTAGGGTTATCTCCCTTGTAGATTTATCTAGAAGTTAGGACAGGCTTATCAATGACAAAAAGCTCTCTTAAATAAAAATTGCCAATATTGGGGATGGACTTATTGTCAGATATCGGCATATCATAGGAGAATTATGGTAATATCTTCTTTTGGTGAAAGCTCCTTCTATGGAATTATCTGATTTAGAAATAGCTGAGATCAAAGCTTTTGCATCTTATTACTAAATACATCACTCCCTCACTATAAGGCTCGTCATTATAATGCTTCCTGTTATAAGGTGAGTATGGTCATGGATCCCATTTTATTAGGTAGAAGTTAAATTATATGTATAATGTACTTCATTATAAGGCAGTCTCACTGTAAGGTGGTATACTCTGACTCCCAAGGATAGCATTATAATGAGGGAGTGCTGTAATTACATATTAGTATACTAATTTATATAATGAGGAATCAACTTTTGGAGTAGAGATGTCAGATTGTATTATGGTTGAATTATTTTTGTTTTTGTTGGTTATACTTTTTGCTTTTTTGATCTAAATTATATTCTCAGTGGACATACAGTTGACTTTCGACTGTGTCATGTAAGGATAATTGAACTTGAATAGTGGTAATGTAGGAAAACTGAAATTAAGAACCTTTTCCCTGTTTTTACCATGTTATGAATTAGTCTTGTTCCATCCCAGTCTTGCAAGACTTTGATCATTCTAATTAAAGTCTGGTGTAGTGCTAGTAGACTTTGATCAATCTAGTAAAAGTCTGGTGTAGTGCTAATAGACTTTGATCAGTCTAGTAAAAATCTGGTATTGTGCTAGTAGACTTTGATCAATCTAGTAAAAGTCTGGTGTAGTACTAGTAGACTTTGATCAGTCTAGTAAAAGTTTGGTGTAGTGCTAGTAGACTTTGATCAATCTAGTAAAAGTCTGGTATAGTGCTAGTAGACTTTGATCAGTCTTGTAAAAATCTGGTGTAGTGATAATAGACTTTGATCAGTCTAGTAAAAGTCTGGTATAGTGCTAGTAGACTTTGATCAGTCTAGTAAAAGTCTGGTATAGTGCTAATAGACTTTGATCAGTCTAGTAAAAGTCTGGTATAGTGCTAATAGACTTTGATCAGTCTAGTAAAAGTCTGGTATAGTGCTAGTAGACTTTGATCAATCTAGTAAAAGTCTGGTGTAGTGCTAATAGACTTTGATCAGTCTAGTAAAAGTCTGGTGTAGTGCTAGTAGACTTTGATCAGTCTAGTAAAAGTCTGGTATAGTGCTAGTAGACTTTGATCAGTCTACTTAAAGTCTGGTGTAGTGCTAGTAGACTGATCAGTCTAGTAAAAGTCTGGTGTAGTGCTAGTAGACTTTGATCAGTCTAGTAAAAGTCTGGAATAATGTTTCATTAGTCACAGTTGTTAATAAATGGCACTTCACTAGACTGTTGAAGCAACACCACAAATACATCTCCCCATCTCTCTTGACATTTTTATTTACTTACTTTTTGACATCATTTAAGTCAAATTAAATTATAAACTTGTAGGGATATAAATGAAAAGAAATTAAATTTATATTGCCAAATTTGTTTATTTGGCAGATTTAATCCCGAGACCTGAAAATATATTTTTTTATATATCCTTTTTGTGTTTAAAATTACAAATTTTGATATTCTCTCGACTTAAAATAGTTTTTGGTATCGTAATTGAAAATGTTACAAACATCACTGTAGGGGAAATGTTTGGAGGACAGTATATCTGACTTATAAGTGTTTTCCCATGATAAGACCAGACTGATAAATTTGTCAAAAAGAGATTGGTGTGACCTTAGTAAAATTTTGCCAAAATTTTTGAAAAATGGGGTGGGCTTATCATTGGATAATATGGTGTATTATGCACATAAAAGAGGAGAAAAGGAATAATTTGACTAAAAAAACATTTTCCACAATTAGCTGTACAAAGGCAATCTGTGCCTGATTTGACATTGATCAACATGAGCTGAATTGAAATTTTTCAGTCATAAATGGATAAAAGAATTAGTATTATGCTAAATCAATTAGTATTATGCTAAATGAACCTGGACAAAAATGAATACCAATGCATGAACTTTTTGTCATTAGTGAGAAGCAAGATATAGCAGTCATTTTTCTGCTGGCATTGGCATGAGCATTTTCTTAAGAGTTTACTTAAAGTTTCCAGCAATACTTTGATCATGGGCTCAACATGCAGACCTAGGCATTCTTGTTTTTAGAAATTAAGTAGTATGGATTATTACTTTTGAATTTACATGAATTCACTGCTTTGTCATGAAGTTTTTAATGCCTAAAACTATAATAATTTGGGGGATTATACTATCATATACAATAGATTTTCTTCATAATTACTATGACAATTATGGTAAAACCTGTCTTAGTGGACACCTTGATATAAATGACACCTGCTTATAAAGGTCAGATTTTATAAACCCATTTTCTTAAGTTACATACTTCACTTCTGTATACCGTATATACTCGCTTATAAGTCTGGTCCAACTTCAAACAACATAGACCCTGATCTGCTGTTGAATAATGCACCAGCAGATCAGGATATGTGTTGTTTGTTTGTTTTGATTACTCCTAGCAAACTGCAGAGACCCAGATCTGCTGGCGTATAATGCACCGGCAGATCTGGGTCTGTGCAGTTTTCAGTTGGACTTGTAAAGAAGTATCGACAGTACATTACACCTCTCCATATGGGACACATTTTTGTCATCCCTTGGGTGTCCTTCGTAGACAGGTTTCACTGTACATTTTATCCAAGAACTATAATCCATAGAAGAAAACCACCTAAAAAAAATTTTCATCTCTGTCAGGCTGTCAACCATGAAAGTAAAGTTTTGATATCTTAGTCTTGCCTAACTTAGCACACATTAATGTGCCGAGTTAAAACAAAAAACTACTTCCTGTGCACACAGCTAAAATACAAAATAATGATAATTTCTATGAATAGATAATGTTCAAAAAATCAAAAAGTATTAAAATTATAGATATTACTTTATACACTCTGTACTCAATAAAATGTTACAGGAAAAGTTCTAAAGGGAGATGACTCTAATGAAATAGTATGTATTAGCATCAGATGGCATGTCAGCACAATAATGGCTATATGGTGCCATTTAAAAGTAAAGTTCTAAAACTGTGTTTAAAAAAATTGCACAAAAAACACTAGGAAGACAAACCATTTCCACACAAATGTAAACATGAAGTAGACTGAAATGTTGCACCGAATGAAATGTAGACACATTTTTCTGATCACTAGGAATTCAAAATATTTTTAATGCTTTCTCAAATAGAGTCTTTACATGGCCTGTAAACATGTCATTGCTTATAGCAGATATTATTGACAGTTGCTAATTATGATTTTCTCATAATTAGATACGTGAGATTAAAGTATTTGCAGTTGATTTATCCTTATATTTAATATAAACATAAATTCATGATTCTTGTCAGTATTACTTAATGGTTTTTATTTTCACATTGTTGAAAAGGTAGGTATGAGAATGTTGATGATGTTTACATTTTTAAGATCCCTGCATCGTTAAGTGCTAGATTTTTAATTATTTTTTTCCAAGCTTGAAGTATGTAAATGAAGCTATTAAACAAAATAATAAGACTTAATATCAAATCATTGCGAATAATCAAAACTGAAGCATGTCAAATATATATATATATATATATATATATATATATATATATATATATATATATATATATATATATATATATATATATATATATATATATATATATGTCAAGTGTTCCAGTGACTGAGCTTAAATGCTAGGTTGTTGGGGAAAAAAAAGTGAAAATTAAGGTGGGTTTTCATGGTTATGAACTAAAATATATATTACAAGTTAATGTTTTGGAAAACAAAAGGGCTGAAAAAAAATTTAATGTTTTTTTAAGGGAGTGGGGTGGGGGACCCTTGAAGCACTGTGACTATGAATATTAAGTAACCACATTATTTTGATGTGACAGTTCACTTTTTTAGTGGTAAACAGATGACCTGTTTATAGTGTTTGTAGTAGTCACACACAAAAAAGTTTGGGGCCAGTTTTATGCTAGTCATAATAATTGATTTAACGATTATTGTAAAACATTCCAGGCTCAAACAAAGGTTGCAAGATATTCCCAGGTGAACGAACTTTCAGGTTCAGCTGTTGACTTACCAGTATCTGTTACTGTTTTTCTTTTTTTTTTTGTGAATCAATTAGTTTTACAAGGTCATTGTATATTGTGTATTGTGTTGGATGCTGTAATAAATTGTTTGTTGACCCTCCATAATTTTGTCCCCCATTCCCCACAAACTACTGCCATTGGTTTATTATTATGGGATTTACCCTAAGATGCTTTTGCTTAAGTAGCAAAAGAGATGTCAACAAAATTTCACTGACTTTTATGGTACATTTAGTCCTTTATGTATGCACATCAAACTGTTATCGATTCTCCATACAGTTGCAAAGGTAAACAAAAATCACCAGCTGAATCTGAAAGCTTGTTCATTTGGTTGTCCCATGTCTACTTTATTTTAAACTGAAATGCCACAAGATCATTAAATTTGAGAGTCTTACCTTGTCAATGCATATGGCCACTACAGGCACTTTTTCTTAACAAGTGGAAGTTTAAATGAGCCTTCAGTTTTGATTGTTGGTATTTATGTGATACAAAATCTGTGCCTGTTTTTATATGCAAAGCTTTCTTAGTAATATGATGGTTGCATATCAACAATTGGTGATTTTCATTTTGAATATGTAAGCAGATATCGGATAAGTATAATGGTGGAATTTTACTATTAATATTTATAAATTCTTATTGTCAGATATTTTTGTCACAATCTTAAAATGTCTGTCCTAGACAGAATCAGATTTGTTTTTTAGTACTTGTTCATAGTAGTTACGTAGATGGAATTCTTCATTGTTGTTATTCTACTTTCCATAATAAAAATTTCATAGAAATAAGAAGGGGGGGGGGGGTTACTTAGAAATAAGATATTGGGGGAGGGAGGTAACTTTTTTTAGATTGGCAGTGATCACACATCCAAATTTAGAAATAGTAGTGTAAAGTCTGGATAATAGGTGCATACTAAAATAGGATTACCAGTGTATTGAAAATACCAATGCTGTGTTTTGACTGTGCCCTAACCATGAACACATTCCACATTGATCATTGGTCTGATATTTTGATGACCTTGTTTATGGTCATCTGACATCATTGGTTCCATTAAAGTGTAACTCAGTTCAATACAAGAAAGATGATGGACATAGTGGGCTGCCATATTTTGCTGTAGTTCATGTACTGAAGCAAGATGGTGGACAGGAAGTTGCCATCTTTGTTCCTATTCTGCCCATTTTTGCACATGAACAAGACTGTGTTTCCAGTTCACTTACTTGCAGTCGGAACAGACAACTTGGTCCAAGTGCCAAAGCTCACACCAATAAGCTCATGCAAGCATTCTCATTTTCTTGTACCCCAAAAAAAGCAAACATGCAGCATTAAAAGTACTATGTAGAAATAAAGAATTATACAACTTTTATCTGTAACTCTTGGTAATCTGTTTGCACACTATATATCAGTTCAAGCCGATAGTATTTCTATTTGAATATTTCAGACCAAACTTAAAGAACTAAAGGCAAAAGTGTCACCAACTCAGAGTGGCATACTATATGCAGTAATTTGAAATTCTCTGTTGATAAGCACAAATAAAATTAAGTGCATAAAGCTTAACTTGTTTTATTTTTAAAAAATGGTTGTGTTTATTCTAATACCATATATACTTTCTTAAAAGGCGAGTCCAACTACAAACTGCACAGACCCAGATCTGCTGTCGCATAATCCACTGTCAGATCTTGGTCTATGCAGTTTGTTAGGAGTAATCATTAGAGCAATCAACATAGACCCTGATCTGCCAGCGCATTATGTGATGGCAGATCAGGGTCTATGTTGTTTGCTGTAGGACTTGACTTATAAGTGGGTATTGACAGTACATCTGAAAATATAAGGCGTATGCAGATTTGTTGAACATCAGAATTTGCAGTAGTATAATCCACGATCTGCAGTTGAAGAATTTCATGCCATTATGAAATCATGAATTTTCGTGCAGCGTATTGCCATGAACAAATTCAATCTCAGCTATTACTTTTTTTACTTCACAAAATCTTCTGTATTGTGCAAAAATAAGGATAGCATTATGTTTTTCAGATTTGCTGATGTTTATCTGTGTTTGTAGCAAATTTAAGATTTTATTGGCTTTGCTAATGCATCAGTATCAAGTCTAAACTAGCAGTCGTGTAGTGTCTGGTGTTTTTGATGTTTAGTCTTTTGTTGCACAGCAAAACAAGTAGGTTCTTTAGTGTCATGTAATTGGAGTAAAGTGCCTTGCCCAAGGACACACCACAGTAGCCGACTCGAGCTGAGCTGATGGTAGGATTCAAACCCGGACCCTTTCAGTTGCAACTCCGGCATGCTAACCACTGAGTCACCACGTCTCCTGTAACTTCAAATGTATGACAGCAAATCTGAAAATGTATACCAGTATCGCCCTATTATCCAGATTTTACTGAATGGTGTATCAATATGTAAGAAAGAAAAGTGAGACTTTGGATTTTTACTTCAATGGTACATGTATTAAAGGTTGTCAGTTTTCTGTCTCATCAAAGTAAATGTAGGTCACCATGAGCAGTTTTGAAACTCAGCTTTCAAAATATAGCCCATGTTAGTTTTCTATTAAGCAAAAAACCTAAATGTTCTTTTGCAATGTAAGCAAAAGGGATTGCGGTCACTGTGATCTACTCTTTTGAGGAAATTTTATAGACTAAGGCAACACAAAATTTAAAGGAAATAAAATTGCTATTCAAAATTTATGGAAATTTCAAAAAAAAATATAATTGTATTTCAGTTGTACATTCCTTATACTTAAACACATTGAATATAGATACATATTTAGTAAATGTAGAGTTGCAATATCAGAAATATATTTTACCAAGATCTGCTTCAAAATTTGGAGTTCAAGAAAAGTTTTATATATTATTAAGTTTGTTTCCATGTATCAAATATTGTTAATGTTAAAACAAGATGTATTAGTGGCAATATCTCTTTCTCCCGACAACAGAGTTCATGTACACAGAAACTGGCGATCCCTACCAACTAGTGGACCAAGGGGTCAAAGTTCAAGGTCAGAAAAACTGTTTGTTACAGAGGAGAAAAGTAAATTTTTATTTTATTTTTTTTTTTCCCAAACAAGAACCTTCCAAAGGAAGCTCTTCTTAGATTTGTTATTTTATAGTTCCATGGAATTTGTGATAACCACGAGTCGTAGTAATTAATCATTTTTTCATTGGTCATTTTTTGTCATTGCCAATGCATTTGTTCACATACTGTAGCTGTCCAAAACCAACCTCAGCTTAGCCATCATCAGCATACTTTTCAGAGGTATCGGAACAGTTTTTTTGCGTGGGGCAAAAATAATTATTATATCCTCTCAAGTTTAATAGACTTAAAGTAGATTCAGTTGGTAATTTGGAAAACTTGATCCTTGCTTATGGTTTTCAGTATGTGCCAATGATCAGGCAAAGATACATTCACAGGATTAATATTTACATTTTCCAATCCAGTGACAATCTTTCGCACTAACTTTATAGTTTTTTTAAACAGTTAGTGCACTTTTATTGCTGTTATGTGTGGAAACATTTGTTTATTACTGTAACATTGGTAGTCATAAATGTTTGAACAGTTAGGGATCAAATTAGCATATAATCAGACTGGTAGCTAGTATTTTCCGTAAGTTTTACCTTGTTTGATGAATAATAATAATTAGTTTAAAAGTACACGTGATATGGACATGGCTTTATTGTTGTTGCTTACAATGTTTTAAATATAACATAATAGTGAATTTATTGTTTCAATGCTTGATTGAAGTAAAGAGCTGAAAGCTAATTGTTCTACGGAATCCTAATCATTGATATTGAAGTCCCCTAAAGTAATAGCTTGATGTAACTACTGCTTGCACCTCTGTTCAAAGCAATTAAGACAGCACCAGGCACTTCACTATACAGCCTTTTAAGTTAAACTTGTTTAAGACGTGGCTGAAATTCACAAAGGCAGTCTCACGAGTGCTCACTTGCACTCATTTGTAGTTTTTGAACAAAATAATTTATATATGAAAAAAATGTTGCAGTCAGCTTAGATGCAGATAGTTGTAAATGGATAGCTTGTTTTTTCAAAAGTAAAAATCTGACCAACATCAATTGAATACAGAAACTGTAAAATCAGAAATATTCATGTGGATAAAGTTTCATGGTTTGTAAGTAAATGGATGACTTACAAGGAGAAAATTTCATGGGGTCGTTCTGTATACCTTAACACTCAGTGCAATACAATTTTTGTGTTAGATTGATTTTGTTGATATTTATTATCCACAAAAAAAGACAAAATTAAATCTTCCATAAAGATGTCTGATTTTACAGTATGTAATTTTTTTCAACTAAGCACTCAAGTTGAGAACCTTCGTGGATATAGACCTGAACGTCAGTTTATTATTAATGTTCTAATTCTTAGATTGGTTTATTCTTTGTACCTCAGATCTGAGGTGCCAGGATTATGTCAGTGATAGAGTGAGAATGCCATTTAGGAATCGTGATTTAATTGTTTCTCTATCAAAATTATACCAGTTTAAGTACATAACTTTTTCTCTAAATTTTGTAACTTGCAAAGCATGCCATATTAGTAGAGAGACATTAAATTGGGAAGCATGCCATATTAGTAGGGAGACATTATATTGGGAAGCATGCCATATTAGTAGGGAGACATTAAATCAACCATACCATATTTGTACGGAGACATTAAATTGGGAAGCATGCCATATTAGTAGGGAGACATTAAAGTGGGAAGCATGCCATATTAGTAGGGAGACATTAAATTGGGAAGCATGCCATATTAGTAGGGAGACATTAAAGTGGGAAGCATGCCATATTAATAGGGAGACATTAAATTGGGAAGCATGCCATATTTGTAGGGAGACATTAAATCAAGCATGCCATAGGGAGACATTAAATTGGGAAGCATGCCATATTACTAACTAAACATTTAATAATGGATGCAAATATTACTTTCATTGTGCCAACTTACTGCTCATTAGCACGTGAATCTCTAAATAAATTTCAAATTTTTGTTTTACTGAACAATTCTCAAAACATTTTAAATTATTTTTCAGCTTTGTTATTACTCCACAAACTTGTAAAATACTTGAAGTTAAAATTAATATGGCCTACAAGTGTTTAGTATACAGTTGCATTTTTTTCTAATTATAATGTTTTACAGTTTCTCTAGCAAACATGTCCTAACATTGTTTCCAGAAAATAATACTGGGGTATTAATGCATTCCTACATGTCATCATTTCTGTATCTGAATCAGAATGACCAATATAAGTAATATGTCTTGAATTGATGCACTGGAATTAGTTGATAACTACAGGTACAGTACAGTTCTAATGATTTTTCATATCTCCACACATCACAATGGGTACTGGGACAGCATGTGGAGGATTAAGAAAAAGTCCCTCCACGTTGCCACCAAGCAAAGCTGTGGAGTTGCAGCTTCTGGAGGTGGAGAATTGTCTCATACACCACACATCCTCGTGGAGCCACATCACTGAGTCATGTTGGAGAGATTAATAAAAGGTGTGACAAACAGTTGTCATGCCCTAAAAAAGGACAAATATTGCAAAACAATTACAAAGTATAATTTAATCGTTTCCCAAATACATGTATTACCAGGGATATATTATCATAACTTGGAAATTTTTGTGTTGTAAGAGAAGACGTTTTACATCAGTTGCTTTACTTTTATCAGATAATTCATCGAAAAACAGTATTTAAGTTTTTTGAAATACTGTAATTACTTCCATGAAAGTCGAGTATAATTGCAAACAACATAGACCCTGATCTGCCATCGCATAATGCACCAGAAGATCAGGGTCTATGTTGTTCGTTCTACTGATTACTCCTAACAAACTGCATAGACCCAGATCTGTGAGTGCATCATGCAATGGCAGATCTGGGTTTGTTGAGTTTGCAGTTGGACTCGACTTGTAGGAAGTATATACGGTATGTGAGTTCCGAATGCAACTTCTTAATCATCCAAGTCCAAGAAATTTAAACGCAGTTCTTGTTTGTTAATATGCAATACATT
This sequence comes from Margaritifera margaritifera, assembly GCA_029931535.1. Lineage (NCBI taxonomy): Eukaryota > Metazoa > Mollusca > Bivalvia > Unionida > Margaritiferidae > Margaritifera > Margaritifera margaritifera. The sequence goes on along the minus strand of JAQPZY010001688.1, from coordinate 828,167 downwards.
TAGAAAAAAAGTAACTAAAATGTTTACATGTTAAGGTAATGAAACAAAAAAAAAAAAAAAAATCTCTGAACATCTGAGATTGCAAGAGAGAGAGAGATTAGTATTCATTTAATGATTTCACACTGTATTATTCATCTGAACATTTAATTTAATTAGGTTTTATGCTGGACAGTTGTCAAACCAAAGCTGTTAATTACTTGGCTGTAAATGGGGCTTTGCGAGCTCCAGATGTTAAAAGTCAGATGGCTTCGTGTAATATAAATTAGACCTTTTCCAAGCCAGATCCTCTTTTAATGCTAATTATGTCAACATTTTATAACAATGTTGGCAAAGGCTACCTAAACCTTGATTTCTAGAGAACATTTATTGTAACCAAGCTTTCTGTACAACATCCATTGTAACCAAGCATTCTGTACAACATCCACTGTAGCCAAACTAGGTTCCAATTACAGTAGGTCCTCTTGCAGCAGATTCTAAGCAGGCCAAAAGTTGTGTATTACACAACCATGTGAACTGTGCTATTGTTTACGTTAAGTACTGACGTTACTGCTCAAGGACTATGCATGTGATTCATATTTCTGTGTCAATATTGCACAAAGCTCTGTTTTCTGTTTTCTTAATGTTAAATACCAGTGAATGTCACTTAGAATTTAATTATGTACACATTTGATTATTTTCCTTTTTGAGGGAGAATGAGACTCATAATACAAGGGTCATATGTTCAGTACCCAACAAGGCCAGCCCAGTTCGGCTGCCTCCATGTGTCCTTTGGAAAGGGACTTAGCTCATATTTCCTTGGCATGATATAACCAATAATGTTAAAAGTGCTGTTAAAATCAACAAAAACATAACAAATTTTCTTTCTGATTTGAAGAGATTTATCTCTCTCAAGCCTATGGCATACTATCTACTCAGTTACTAAGAATAGTTTGAATTTCTAATAATCTTTACGCCTTGAAAAAACAAGTCTATCTATGTAAAGGGACATAACTCAAATTGTAATCCTAAGAGGAAATGATTATACTCCATGGTTACCTCCCTTGATAATGTTTGACGGTAGAATCATTTCAATATAAATGCCAACAAATTTCTTAAATATTTTCCTTCAAAATGTGTTATGAATTTTTGAATCAATTCTGTTAAAAGATAAAGAGAAGAAAAGATATTTAAATTCAAATTGCACGTTTTTAGAGGGATATTTGTATTTTGTTAATGATTATAAAAAAGAACATAATTATCTATATTATACAATTTATGTTCATTCCTTTCATCCTGTTTAATGTACCATATTTTCCTAATCCTTGAAGCAGTCAGAATTCTCAATACTTTCATTCCCAATGGGATGTATTTATGCCAGTTAGAGAGAATCTTAAAGTTGTGATTCATCGAATCAGTGTGTAAGTTCATATTTCTTTGCTATAAAGTGGAAACAAAATTTATACAAGTAATATCAACTTTCTCTGATCATGGTGTAAAGTTGATTGGTTACATCTTTTAAATTACATTATGAGTGCATGGATGTTTTTTTACATCAGTGCTAAAGAAAAAAACAAGCTGTACATTATAAACAGATGAACCTGAACACATATGTATTGAATACAAAAGGCTATTTGGAAATTTTTTTTTTAATGGCTAAACATTGAATTCACATAAAGACAATTCTGCATTTCATATCTAATTCTAAATCACTCTGCTGCCTCAGTCTTTCCATGGGGTGGTCTTCATGCATTGGCTGATTAACTGTCAATCATCCTAAAGTCCTCCAGTTACTCCATGGTGGATGTACATTGTGGTGAGATGCTAGGTACTTACCCCTGATGGGTGGAGAAATGAAAAATCACATGAGCTGCACAGTATACACAGATCTAATGGCACATACAGGCTCTGCAGAAATGTAAATATTTAGGTAAACAAATTGTGAACTGGCCCAGAAATAAGGTAGTTGCCTGGCATAGTTCCTAACCATGCACTCTACATCGATATTACGATTCATGCATGCACAGTGCTTGGGTCAGTTAAGTCACTATAGAGTGCACAAATCACTAATAATGCACCCATATTATTCATGATGAAGGTTTTTTCTGTTTACATTTTTTATATAGTGCTTTACATCTCTTGATAATAACTTAGACTCACCTATGTTATCAAAATATTGTACCCATCAGACCTGTGTATGGTTGTAATGGGAAAAACTTGGATTTACCAAACTTCAGATGTTACAAAGCCTGTAATTAAGAGCAAATGAAAATTTAATATCTGCTGTTCTCTACTTGTATTTAAATCAACTTGAAACAAATTTCACCTGCTCGTTAGGGTTCATAATAATTGAATTCCACTGTACTTTCTTTCTGTTTGATAATGCAGGTAAAGCCATTTTAATGTTTATATTTACCAAGCAAACAGAATTTATTTATAGAGCTTTGATTATGTTAGTGAATAGCAAATTTTAAGATTTTCAAGCTAATGTTTCCACAAAGTCATTTGCATTAAAATTTTGACTAGAGGATGTGCACCAGTTGACACATGCAAACAGTTACCACAAGATCATTATTTTGTTATTCATGACAATGTGCACAAACTTTGAACCTAGCAAAGTAAACAAATATTAACTTGTTCTCTGTGCAACTTAAAAAATAGCGCACACAGTCAAAAATAAGTAATGATCATGCAATAACTGGTTCTTTGAAGCAACTGGTGCACACACTCTATTTTTTGTAGCATACATTATGCATACTTCACTGAAAACAGCATCAAACCAATCTGCTGTCTCATAATACACAAGCAGATCTGTGAGAGTCGATTAACACTGTTCACTTGGAAACTTAAGTAGAATTAATGTCAAATCAGCAGATCCCAAAATGAGTGCAGCTGACAAACTTCTGGTGAAACTATTGACAGACATTGTGTATGACACTTTGGATGTGTGTTGCAATGTGACACTTTTCCGCCAGCATCAACAGTTTCTTGAGGTTTTGGCTCAAGTTTTGAGCAATTCTTTGATCATGTGCTTGACATGCAGACCCATGCCTTTTTAATTATTATCCATTTTTGTAAATTAAAAAAATACTGATTTTGAAGAATTTCTAACTGTTTGACTGTTTTGTACCTAGTTAAACCATACTGCTTTGCTAAAGAGTAGAAATCAAAACACATCTAATTGATTGGAGATCACAGCTTTTTTTCAGTGCTGAACTCCGTTCCGATTTCACTACAAACTTGTGATTGACAATTGTTTGTTTAAGCATACACTATGAAAATATGACAATCTGTATATTGATATATGCATTATTATCGGAGCTTGCCTTGCAATCAAGCTGCACTCGCTGTGAAAAGTGTGGACTCGATCTTATCTGCAGGCATATAATGGGACTGCAGATCTGAGTCTAAGGCGATTGCAGCTGGGTGCAAATGAGTGCAAAGATTTTATTAATCATTACATCCATCATTATTTTATTTTATAAACTCAAAACATGTTTTGCAATCCAAATTAATTAATTCAGCTTTTTTAATACTTTTACAAAATTTCTAGATTGTTACAGAATAATAGTCATTTTATTCATTGCATGTGCCACAGTTGCAGTTTAGCTTGGTGGGTTTATCCCCCCATCCCCACCCCCACCCCATGTCAGAACCAGTGTGTTTGAAGAAATATAAATTATTTTACTTGTTAGCATACATTATTTGCTTTTTATTATACATCTGTAGTTCTTGTATTAAATTAATATTCTGGACGCGTTATTAAAAATCGATACAAAAGATGCATAGCCCATTGGAAGGTAAAAAAAACGGAATCTGTTGAATAAATCCATAGACCTTCTCAGAGTCGTACTTTTTTTTACTTTAACATACTTTCAGTGAATGAAAAAGAAACAAAAATTGAATAGTATCTACCGTATTAGTGCACCGAACAGTATAGACTCCCATCTGGCATCATATGGCATCACATCTATCGTCACATGTCATCACATGTCATTACATCTGCCGTCACATGTTATCACATCTGCCGTCACATGTCATCACAGCTGGATCGTTGCCATTTGCAGGTAGATATGTATTCTGCAAGCTTGTAGTTCAACTCCAAGATGAAATGCAACTGAAGTACTGGCAGTCATCTAGCGGCATCATTGATTCATGTTTCCTACCTTTCTTCATATGATTGGTGGTTTTCATGTTAACCTTAGCTCTGGTCATCAACATGGTACTTTTGAATAAATTTTTTTAAAAAGTTTTATTTGTAATTTGTTTCATCCTCTTTTTTTTTTTTTTTGGCCTCATTGGTGAGGAGTAGGTATTGTACTTTCTGAGGCTTTGTTGCTATAAAAAAAAATCAAGTTTTGCACTGGACTCAATTTAAATTTTAATTTAAATATTGAAACCCCAGACAGGTTTATTCCAATCATCATTCTGATACAGATATATTCTGATAAACAAATTACCCTGGTAACAGCGCTTTACTGTATTTGCATCATTCATGAAAGTGTAGAGATGCATGGATTCATCTGGAGAAGCACTTTTTGCTGCCAGCAATGTAGGTCACAGTGATATGCTTTTCACACTCCAGTACTATATACATAGGGGTTTTATTCATGCATTACACATGCCAGTGAAGAGATATGTAGCATTCTGCGAGAATTCTTGTTAGACAACCAGTTTGCTGAAACAGTATAGGTGAATTTGATAATATAAAATTTGCACTAACGTCCATGCAGCTGACCCACTTTTAAGTTCTTTTGAAGAAATGTTAGTCCATATTTATCCAAGACCCCACCCTACACCCAACAGCGAACAACATAAACCCATACAGATCTGCCATGTTATAATGCACAGCCAGATCAGGGTCTGTTCTGTGATGTTTGCAGTTACACTATATATTATTTATTTGATGATACACCCATCCCCCCATTTTTCCAAAATTTGGCAAATATTTTACAAGGATATCATTGTCTTATAAAAAGTCCACCCATTCATGTCATTTTACTAAGTACATTCCTACTTGAGTGTAATGAATTATGCCCAAAATCTTTACAAGTGGGGACAATCTATGTTTATAGTATTTCCCCCAAAGTTTATTATGCGAGTTAAACATTTTCCAGATTTTGTAACAGTTTGAGATATACTTATCATTGAACATGGGCTTACCATCAGAGTAATAAAGTAAGAGAACAGAATGTGAACAGAAGTATACCTTTCGGCGTTTATATTATAATATACATATATATATATATATACCGGTATATATATATATATATATATATATATATATATATATATATATATATATATATACATATATATATATATATACATATATATATATATATATATATATATATATATATATTATTAAGGTAAGAGAGGATACAAATACAAATATTACCCATATCTGAATGAATATTTGTTTCACACTTCTTTGAGAAATGAAAGCAGTTTCAACAACCATCACTAAACATTCCAGTTTACTAGATAGCTGTGTACCATGTACAAAGACCTAGATCCGGTGTCAACATAATGTTCAAGATGGAGAATGAGTCTACAACATTTAAATCAAAACCTCTCCCTATTATTTTCTTAGCTTTACTGCATGTCCATTGCCTTGCAGAAGTATAACAGAAATGTCAATTGTCTTTATGCTGCACCACAACAGTGGTAGGCGCATATAGTGTTACCCTTGTCTGTCCATTTGTATGACAGTCACTGTTAGGTTTCGGATTTTCTGATGCTGTGGTTGTGTGTGTTTCTCCAGAGATAAATGTTTAGTATCTTTTTTTTTTAACGGGTTATCTTCCTTTCATCAGGAATTACATGTATCACTCGACCCTGCAATTACTGGCATTAGATGGTTTTATTTGCAAGAAATCAAAAATATGAAATTATCATTTTTAATTATTATTCCTGTTAAACTGGGGAGTAAGTGGGAATAACTAATTTTTCACAAGGTATGGATTTGTAGGATTCATTTTCATAATATAAAATGAAAATTGAACCCGAAAAAAAAATGGAAGAAAAGACAGAAAAACAAGAAGGACAGGACCTGCATGTCGAGTCCACAATCAAAACATTGCTGTAAAACGTGACCTTGACCCGAAGTTTAAAAGGGAAGAGCTAGCATATTGCAGAATGAATTGTCTTTTAGCTTCATAGTGATTCCTCCAATGTAGTAACAAAATCCATTAAGGGGTCGGGGAAATATAAGCATATTACCTAACAAAACTTGAACCAAAACCTTTACACAAATTTTATGACTTTGATCTTGACCCCAAATTATAAGGAGCATGTATGCATGTCACCAAATGAATTGTCTTCGCTTCATAAGGATTCATCCCAAGTATGAAGAAAATCCATAAATGGGTTTAGGAAATATACGCAAATGAAAAATCCTGAACCAAAACTTAACACAAATTTACTTTTACTGCGACCTTGGCCCCAAAGTAAAAAGGGCGAGCGAACATGTCATAGAATGAATTGTCCTAGGTCATGATGATTCAGGCTGTGCATGATGAAAATCTATGAAGGGTTTTAGGGAACATATGCAAATCAAAACTTGAAAAAACCTTAACAAGCTGTTGATGATGATGACGCCATCAGAAAAGTGTCTGCTATGTCTAACTTCCCACTAAACTGCACCAGATAAAAAAATGAACTGTCCCTCCAACTCTAGGCAGAGGTTGTTGGATGTGAAGTATAATCCCCCAAAGATTGGGCTAAAGCTCTGTAGACCAAAGAGAAAATTGTGTGACACATGTAGTACTGTTCTCTAAATTGTACCTGGTACCTTTGTGGAGGACAAAATGAGAATAAGAAAAGATAAAAATTTGCAAAATTTTTTAATGCTAGTATATTTGCAATCAATATGGCAAATGTACAAAATATTTGATCGAGAATGTCAAAAATTGTATACAAACATTATAACATAGAAACACACACATCTGGTATAAAAGTATTTTGTATGAGTAAGCTACGGTGGGGGTGCCACAAAAAATTACTTTTACAAATGATACATAAAAATAAATGAGGTAAAACAGCACAGTCTTCAACACAGATCTATTTAAAAGACAGATTTCAAAAACCACTCCAACTCGTCAAGAATCCATCAAAGTTTTTTCTGTTCTATCATAAGAGAAAATTTACTTGTGTTTCTCTGCAAAATAATTACAGCACAAGTTATTTCTCTGTGTCTTTTGTCTTTTTCTTCCTTTAACATTTAAAAATGTACAGACTCTGATTAAAAGACTCTTTCATACTCAAATGTCAAAGAAACCTATATTTTCTTATCCCTCCACAATTATTATGGCAAAAATTCTTAAATCTTTTCTGCCACCAGATAACAATTCAGGTTTGTTTTTTTTTTCTTTGAATCTTCGCAGCTCACAGCACAATCATAAAGGCACAATTTCTTCTCACCCACTGATTCATTTTCCTTCATTGTTTTATGCACTCGTTCAAAGTATGCAAATGTCAAAAAATGACCAGGAAATATCTGCAATTATATTCCTGTTATTACTGGATTCATTTCTATTTGAAGTCGTCTTTGACACTGGTTACCAAAAAATAAAGCCATAATTACCTAAAAAAAAGTTAAAGGGATATTAATGTAAAATCTTATTTCCAGACAACAATCAAAGTACTGAAAATACTGATTGTTTGGAGGGTTCAAGTTACATGTATACTAATTTACAGAAGATCAGATGAAAGAACATTAAAGATACTGGTATTCGTTGTCCTTTTTACTATTGTAAACATACTGCTGTAAATAATGTTTATACTACTTTTTAGAAATGTTTTTATACGTCAATAGACAATTTATATAAACATTTGAAACATTACTGGAGGAATTACTGTTGCAACTTCTATTTAAAAACATTTTCTACTATTTAAAATGCTACCACGAGAGGAACAATATACAAGGGATATAACTACTATCAAGGTCTAATCATTTACCTAACTTTGAGTTGCCTCCCTTGACATAAAATTGCCCTGAAAGGCTAGCGGAGCTACTTGTTACTAATTATGGTAAGATCACAAAGTTTGTTACTGTTATCACTAATACAAACTTCATTAGGTAAAAGAGAATTCACACTATGCCAAAGACATGGAGGGATAGAAATCCCTCCAAGCTAAAACAAGAAATAGCTACCAAATTCATTTTCTTTGGCATTACAATCTTAATACATTTCAAAACTTCTCAAAAACAAATCTGCACTCATGTTATATAGTATCTTTATAGAAAATAGTTGCAGCATTTGAATCACAAATTGAATTATGCATGAACAACAATTCATTAAGTTCAAAAATAAAATTTGTTTGTAAAAAAAGATGTGCCCACTGCAGGCATAATAGTCTATTAGTCGTAAATGCCCCCTCCCCCCCGCCCCTCAAACTGATAAAACTTGCAAAATTATTTAATGGCACCAAGATCTACACAACTTGTCAGAAAATACAATTTTGCACATGCTCTTTGGTGATTACTTTTTTGTTCACAATATTCACAAGCACAAACAGATTTTATTCTGATCACTATTTATAAATTATGTCACAAGTTGTTGACTAAATCGAGTTACTATGCTAAACAAATGTCAGTAAAAATAAACTCGTTCCCTAGGTAGCCCCAATGGGGTATGAACAAGAATTAGGCATAATTTGTAGTAATCTATTCAAAATGATGTAGGTATTGTGTGTGGCTATGGATTTTTTCTGTGAAAATGTCAAAATGTTTTTAAAAAATTACTCATCGGCAATGCAAGTTTACCGTATATACTCACTTATAAATCAAGTCTAACTGCAAACAACATAGACCAGGATCCATGTTGTTTGTTCTACTGATTACTCATAACAAACCGCATAAACTCAGATCTGCTGGCACATTATGTGTTGGCAGATCTGGGTCTGTGCAGTTTGCTGTTGGACTCAACTTGTAAGCGAGTATATATGGTACATTATATGAAGACAGGACCTTCTTAAGAAGTTGGCAGTAGCTGTCCTGAACAAACTTTTTCACTGGCACTAATATCAAAATGCAAATAAAAAGTTATCACCAAAGAACGTGCAAAAACATACCTGGGCAGAGTTTATTAGGTCATCTACATATGCATATATATAGGTATACTAAACTACATATTATTTGCCTAGGTATATTGATTCTGCAAAGGTGTGCTTAGTCCGAAAAGTGCAGAAGGCTGAAATAAAACATTCAAAAACCATTTAAACAGCATGAAAATCAAATCAGGCTATATACATATGCACAGGCAGATTCCAATGAAATTTCATTTGTTTACATCAAGGAGTTTTTGCATAATAGAGCTAAGTATCAACTACCATATATACTTGTGTATAAACCAATACCAACAGCAAACTGCATAGACCCAGATCTGCTGTCGCATAATGCACCGGCAGATCTGGGTCTATGCAGTTTGTAAGGACTAATCAGTAGAACAAACAACATAGACCCTGATCTGCCAGAGCATTGTGCGACAGCAGATCAGGGTCTATGTTGTTTGCATTTGGACTCGGTTTATATGCGAGTATATACACTAGCTAGCCTGTGAAGAACAGATGGACAAGCATGAAATAGAGCTAGCCAAGCTGTGAAGAACTGATGGACATATGCATAATAGAGTTGGTCAGCCCAGGAAGAACAGATGGACATACATGTAATAGAGTTCACTAGCCAGCCCAGGGAAAAACAGATAGACATATGCATAACTAAGCAACTAGCCAGCCTGAGAAAAGAACAGATGGAAATGTGTAATAAAGTGAACTAGCTATCCTGGGAAGAACAGCTGGACATGTAGAGGACAGGAGCAAATCAAGGTAACCCCCTTGCACTACAGTGGGGACATTAAAGTTAATAGGCCACCCTTTCTGCAATGAAGAAGTGGCCTTACAAAATAGGAGGCCTCTTATCTCTTAGGTCAAAAAGGTAAAATATACTGTTTTTATATCAGACAAGGACCCTGTGGCCTCTGACTGGGAGGTGGGGGCTCTCAAGGGAGGTAACACTGTACCTATAAAAAGTTGAAAAGGAAAGAAGTGGTATATGCTGCCATACTGAATTAATTGCAAATTAGGTGTACATGTACAAGCTACAGGATTCTTTTACAAATAATGACATGGAAAGACTATATATCTGAGAAAATTCTCAAAAATAGTTTAGAATTTCACAACCAGCTTCAGATGAACATTGAAAATCAATGGGATTGAAAAGCTCAGCATATGTGCAGCACAGAATAAGAACATGATGCAGCATATCTGCAGCATGAAGCTTTAAAACATTGAGAAGATTAAACATCATTGTAGGTCTATTATGCATAGTATAGTATACAGATATGTGGATCTTTAAGTACTAACATTTCACTGTTACACACCAGGGTTTTAAGTATATTGGTTACATGGAGAAAATGCGAGGAAAGTAGTGCAGCAATAGTTGCATCTTTTGTATTTTCCACTCTGCACCTGTCTGACCCTAATTTGTAAATTGTAAATACATGTAGCTAAAAATGTTCAATAATACACGAGAATTATGTACATGTATTTTGTTGCTTGGCATAGGTAATATAATGATAAAGTTAAAAACTGAAGGCATAAATTACAAATTAAAGGTCTAACATTTCCGGTATTGCTGTCTCTACTCGCTTATCAGTAGAGTCCAACTGCAAAAAAACACAGACCCCGATCTGCCATCGCATAATGCACCAGCAGATCAAGGTCAATGTTGTTTGTACTATTACTCCTAAAAAACTTCATAGACCCAGATCTGCTGGTGCATTATGCAATGGCAGATCTGGGTCAGTGCAGTTTGCAATTGGATTTGACTTATAAGCGAGTGTAGATGGTACTTCATTTGACCAAAAGATTTTCATGGCTGGCTCACTTGTTTTGGCTTAAGACAAAAGACGAGTTTGATCAACAACTGACAGTATTAGACTAAATATGTACCAGTCTAATCAACAGCTGACAGTATTAGACGAAACATGTATGAGTTTGATCAACAACTGACAGTATTAGACGAAACATGTATGAGTCTGATCAACAACTGACAGTATTAGACGAAACATGTATGAGTCTGATCAACAACTGACAGTATTAGACTAAACATGTACGAGTCTGATCAACAACTGACACTATTAGATTAAACATGTATGAGTTTGATCAACAACTGACAGTATTTGACTAAACATGTACGAGTTTGATCAACAACTGACAGTATTAGATGAAACATGTACAAGTTTGATCAACAACTGACAGTATTAGACTAAACATGTACGAGTCTGATCAACAACTGACAGTATTAGACTAAACATGTACGAGTCTGATCAACAACTGACAGTATTATACTAAACATGTACGAGTCTGATCAACAACTGACAGTATTAGACTAAACATGTACAAGTCTCATCAACAACTGACAGTATTAGACTAAACATCTACAAGTCTCATCAACAACTGACAGTATTAGACTAAACATCTACAAGTCTGATAATTGGCTCACATTTTTAAAGCTAAGGGAGTGATCAATATTTACCTGGGGGTGGAAAAAAGGGGGAATGATGTGTAATGTAAGTTGGGGCCAGTATGATTTGTTGGGCACATGCAATTTTTCATGTAAACTTAATGGTAGAGTAGAATTATATGTCAGATAATCGGGTATGATATTCTGTGCAACAGCATTGGGGAATGGATCGAATTTCTATGCAATATGATTTGCCATAACATCACCATCCTCTCCCCAAATAAATACTGACTGCTCCCTAAAAAGCAACTTCTTTACTAAAGGTAATGTGGTTCATATTCAGGGTGATATTGACTGAAACCAATTAATCCAACTAGTTTGGTTCACCCTTCCCCTTCCTTCTGTGTTTCAAAGAAAAAGTTCACACCTAATGTGGATTACCAAATCAAGGAAATACATCACAGAAACTTTCTTCTGAATAGCAATTCAGATTAAAAGTCTGGAATAATGAGATCTCTACTGACATATAGCACATTGTCTTGCATCCTCTATTGCTGCTTGACCCAAAACCAATTGTAAACATTTGAGCATAAAAAGTAGGTCCCTGTGACCTACTTATGGTTTCCATGAATGAAACTCTTCAAGATGAATGCACAAAAATAAAGTTTTATGACTGTGCATGCAAGTGTTCGAAGTTTTGGAGAATAACGCAAGTGTTTTTTGTAACATTGTTGATGTCTCCTTTGCGAGTGGAAAGTGACAAATATATCTTGCCTATGCTTCAAAAGCGAGACAAAAGTCGAGCTAGTAGCACAAGTATATGTACAATGGATACATTTCACACATAGGTTGACACAACAACAAAAATATTAAAGCACCTTACAATAAAATATATATATATATATATATATATATATATATATATATATATATATATATATATATATATATATATATATATATATATAATACCTACACTAAAAATCTAAGAACATATATATTGAAAACTATTTATTCACTGATGAAATAAAAGGAAATATGTGTAAATTTGTAAATGCACATCTGAATTTCCCTACAGGAATCCAGCTCAATTTAGAATGTGATATGTATACATGTACAGTAACATACTATTATTGAATTTACATATATGTGGGACATTAAAGATAAAAATAAAATATATGTAAATCACTTCTTATACAGGATCATACCCGTGAAATAAATTTAATTTTTCTTACATGTACGGTACGTTACAGTCATGCTAATGGAGGTCAGTAAGAGTGCGCAAGGGTTCCATGCTGTGCTATAATGCGCTATCACCCACCTGCCATATCTGACCTCAAAAAACTTCAACAAAAGACCAGAACATTGAACTGAATTGCTGATGACAGCACTGTCACTAGTGAAAAAATACCCATGTCTTGAAGATGAGACAGGGAAACAATGTAATTGTGCTCCAACACAATTTAATACAGCATTTCTAGGAAAAATAGCAACGGCAGGAAATTCAACCAATTACAGCATTATTTTCTTGTTTGTACAGAGCACAGGCAATGACTAGCTCAAAGCAAATACTAGCAAAGATGCTCTGGCCTCTTCTAATAACAATCACAAAATATAGTAAAGTAACAATTATCTGAACCCATCAGGAGATAATGATTTTGTCAGGAAAATCGGTTGTATGGATAATCAATTTTAATCAATTTGGGATGTAAATTTTCAGGTGACATTATGGTAGTCCGCACGAGCAAACAATCCATATAATCGGCGTTCTACTGTACACAGTTTTAAGGTAGAATACTACTAAATTTATTTACATACAGAAATAGTTCATACTCAAATAAATTGAAGATTGGACCAAAATAAAGTGAAACAAAAGTGCCTCGAAGGGACTGATGCTTTATTAGTTGAGATGTGTTTGTATGAATCCGCAATAAATCCATTTTTTCGTTGTCTTTTACCTTGCTACAGACTCAAGATATACCCACTTGCCAAGTTTGATTAAAAAACTATTATTATTATTATTTTGAACTGCTCTATACAAAATATATCCACAAACTGGTTTTGATCAAAATCCATTCATACTTTTTACAGACACACACAAAAATGAGAGTCAAAACCTTTCACCTTGAAATTATTGTCAGAGTGCTGACTATCGATTTGTTTTTTGAAATTCAACTAAATACAAAGTCTGGTCAAAATCCATTTGGACAAGTCACAGTGTTCACAAGTTCTGTGAAATATAAAAATGTGAGAAGTGATCTTGGACTTGAATCCCAAAAGTCAAGTCTGGTTTTCAAACTCATTTATAATGCAGCCATGTTAGTGGTCAGATCTGCACCATTATCATACAGGTTCAACTATATATTGCAAGAAGTGTTCTGTGAAAACCCAGAGTCTATGAAAATTCCATTCAAGAGGAGAAGCGATAACAAAATTTGTGAGATGGTCCTTATGATTTTGCTATGTTAGAAGTTGCATCGGCACCATTTTCATTTAGGACCAACTACAAAATCATCAGAAGTCTTTAAGCAAAATCCCCAGTTTGATGTAGCATTCCATTAGGGAATAGCAATAACAAGATTTCAAAATGGCCCCACCATAGCAGCCATTTTATGTTGTCAGATTAGCACTATTTTCATTTAGGAACAACTAGGAATCATAAGTGTTTCCATAGAAACCCCATGTCAATACACCCATTCATTCAGAAGAAGTAGTCATAATCAGATTTCAAGATGGCTGTAGAGACAGTAATTTTGTCTGGTCAGATATGCATCATTTTCAAACAGGATCAACTGTCAGTTCTACGGTAGTAATGATAAGATTTTCAAGATGGCCACTGTGCCAGCTATGTTGGAGGCTGAATCAGCATCATTTTCATAAGGACTGACTATGTACCAAAAGAAGCCTTTTTGTGAAAACCCCATGTCAATACAACCAAATGTTCAGGAGTAGTAGCAATTACAAGATTTTAGATGTTAGAAATCAGATCTACACCATTTTCATTTAGAATCATTCACAGATCATAGCAAGTCTCAATGAATGGTAGAAAATCAAAGGAAAAATGTACAAGTCATGTGTACAGGTTAAGAAAGTCGTGCATACAGGTGTAAGAAAGTCATGTGTACAGGTGTTAAGAAAGTCATGTATACAGGTCTAAGAAAGTCATGTGTACAGGTCTAAGAAAGTCATTTGTATAGGTCTAGGAAAGTCATGTATACAGGTCTAGGAAAGTCATGTATACAGGTCAAAGAAAGAAATGCATGTGTACAGGTGTAAGAAAGTCATGTATACAGGTATAAGAAAGTCATGTCAACAGGTCTAGGAAAGGTCTAGGAAAGTCATGTATACAGGTCCAGGAAAGTCATGTATACAGGTAAAAAAAAGTCATGTGTACAGGTGTAAGAAAGTCATGTGTACAGGTGTAAGAAAGTCATTTGTACAGGCCTAAGAAAGGTTGTATAACACATACAGTGAATTCATCAATTTTCATGGTTTTTCAAAAAAATGGCATATTTGTCTATCCATAGATTCATGGTCTGAGAAGGAGTCCTGTTGTTTCCACAGAAGGTTCATGACTCTCTGGGCCTTTAAATTCGCAGTTTTCAGCAAACAAAGGGACTGACACTCTAATGGCCAAAAAGAACTTCCAGAAATCCAAGATCAGACTATTTTTTTCTTTTTAACTGCTGAGAACTGAAACCATCTCTGATATACTTGAGAAACTTTAACATACCAAATTTGATAGAAAAAATATTTTGTTATATGTCTGAGTTAACATGTTCACAATATACATGTAAGTGCAGAAGAAAACTCATTGTCATGGCAATTGCCCTTGAACTTGATATCATGGATAGAAAATCATTCAGCTTGTCCCAATGTCAAGATATACACTTATGCTAACTTTGGTTAAATCTATAATTAGGTATTTTTAAAAATAAAAAAAAGTTATTTAAGTGGCATCAATCAAAGTATTCATCAGGTATATCCACAAACTGGATTTGATAAAAATCCATTCTTACTTGTTTGCGTTATCATGCTCATAAGCCAGTAGAGCTAAAAAAACAAACAAGTCAAGCTCCAAGAAGTACAAAAATGCAAGCAGTTTGGTCAGGTATTTTAAACGCCTTCGCAAAAGTGCAGATATGTTGGTGGTCAGATCTCATTCAGAACCAATTAAATATTGCAAGAAGTGTTTTAGTAAAAAAAACATGCCACTGCTATTATTCATGCAAGAGGAGAAGTGATAACAAGATTTTCAGGATGGACACTATGGTGCCATGTAAACACCATTTTCATTCAGAACCAGCTACATGTACATTTGCTATAATAGCATTTTACTGAAAACTCCATGTCAACAAGACCTTCCATTCAGGAGAAGTGGCCATATACAGATTTTCGGGATGGCCATCAAGGCAGCCATTTTGGAGGTTTGCTCAGCATAATTTTAATATAGCAATAACTACAGGTATATATTGCAAGAAAGAAGGATGTTTTTTTAATATGTTGGTATGGCCATCCATTTAGGAAAAGCTATTAAGAGATTTTTAAAATTTTGGGCAGTTACATTCACATAATTTTAATTTAGGACAAAGCAGTTTAGATGGAGTAGCAATCACAAGCTTGTTCTAATGGATGGATGATGGATGGCAGACAACAAGCCATTCCATAATCTTCTCAAGTCTAGAACCAGTAGTGCTAAAAATTGGTATCCCACGAAAGGTATACCTCACAATAAATATTGTACCCCACAAAACTGAATTTGTAGTAGTAGCTAAATATTTCAATGATTGTTCAAGTATATTATTAGTAAGAAATAACAGTTGCACAAGTGCAATATGTTGAGAATAAGTACTATAATTCTGTCAGAGAGGAATAAGATCAAGAAAAAAAATGTAAACAGGAAAATTTATATCTTATAAAATTACACACCACATGGCATCAAATTATTTTGGACAGCTTGAAAGCTGAACTAACGATAAGAAATTAGTAACTCAAAATCAAAAATGTCATGATCAAGGGTAATAACTTTGTTGGAAATATTTGTCAACACAGACAGGAAAAATCCTGAAATTACCTATTTGCAAGAATGAAAAATTTGTGAATTGATTTTTTTCAAAATATTCAACACCAAATTCTGACAAGTGATGGACATTTTTTACTTGCACAGAAAAATTTTCAATCTATCCCTGGCTGTCAGACAATGGATTTTTATACCCAGTGTCGCCTATGGTGATGTCCTAACAAATTAAGTTTAACTTCAACCTATTAAGACCAAGTTTTCCAAGTGCTGTTGTACACCTTAATTTCCCACAGGTTTTGACAAGTGCTGTCGTACACCTTAATTTCCCACAGGTTTTGACAAGTGCTGTCATACACCTTAATTTCCCACAGGTTTTGACAAGTGCTGTCGTACACCTTATATTCCTACAGGTTTTGACAAGTGCTGTCGTACACCTTAATTTCCCACAGGTTTTGACAGGTGCTGTCGTACACCTTAATTTCCCACAGGTTTTGACAGGTGCTGTCATACACCTTATTTTTCCACAGGTTTTGACAAATGCTGTCATACACCTTAATTTCCCACAGGTTTTGACAAGTGCTGTCGTACACCTTAATTTCCCACAGGTTTTGACAAGTGCTGTCATATACCTTATTTCCCACAGGTTTTGACAAGTGCTGTCGTACACCTTAATTTCCCACAGGTTTTGACAGGTGCTGTCGTACACCTTATTTTTCCACAGGTTTTGACCCAACTGGTACTGTTAGTTTTCGTGTATATGTAACACATCCTGCACATTTTTTTCCTATTCTCAGTAAAGGTTTGATGCCATCAGTTCAAAAATTTTATTTGTGAAGACAGATTTTTTTTTTACCTGCAAAAGAGTGCATGTAGTATAACACCTGATGGCTCCTTATTATGCAAATTAGATATTCATCATTTAAATATGTTGGAATTAACAAGGATAATAAGTCCTTTAAGTTTGTAAGTAAACTCCATAA
The DNA here is from genome assembly GCA_029931535.1 of Margaritifera margaritifera. Lineage (NCBI taxonomy): Eukaryota > Metazoa > Mollusca > Bivalvia > Unionida > Margaritiferidae > Margaritifera > Margaritifera margaritifera. The sequence continues at coordinate 810,721 of JAQPZY010001688.1, read as the reverse complement.
TTATGGAGTTCAAGATTAAAATCTAATACACAACATGTAAAATAAATGTATGAAAAAAATATCTACATCTACGGTTGTAGGGTTTACTTCAACACCACTAATGATTCATAGACTAGATTTAAAGTAATATTTATAATTTTCAACTATTTCTAAAGCACAAATATTTTTTAAAATTTATTCAGAATATAAAGTTCCCAATATGAAAATTAGATGATAAAAAATAATTGTGATTTTGTAGATCATTGGCATACAATCAGAGATTACGAAAACTATAAGATAATACAGTAAGTATTATTTGAAATAATTCTAAAAGCTATCTTTTGATCAACCCTCTGTGCAACAAGAAAACCCCATTTTGTTAAGCCCAGCTTTTATATAGCTAACAAAAAAGTTTAACATTGAGGCTTACCTAGTGTGCAGATTGATGGGCGTACAGATGGACGAATGTATGGACATGTGCACGGACACCAAAATAATTGCTAGTGTATGGACATGTGCACGGACACCAAAATAATTGCTAGGTCAAGTTTCTGCTTCAGCAGACTTGACAAAAGGTCACTGCAAATGTTATACATGGAACGCTTTTTCAGTCAAGTACAACATACAAATATGGGATGCACATTGGCCGCTCAACAAATTTTCACACAAAAAAACCTAGAAAATAATTATCTAGTTGCGTATAAAAGTATAAAATAAAATCTACCACTCATGCATTGTTAAAAAAATAAGCAGACAAATCAGAATTCACGCATCTACATACAACTATGTGCTGCCTCTTAAAAAACTTTCAATCCATAAAAACTATTCTAAAATCTATATATATATGAAAACTACATTATCATTTCTTTAAAATAATCATCAATATGTACGTAGAAATAATGAACACAGATCATTGAAAGAAGGTGCAAAGACCATTACAAAAAATATATGGTAGATAAGGACAACCTGATTTGCACATAAATGTAGGTTTGATGTTTTTAAAACTCTTCAAAGCAGTTACATAGGGTTAAATTCTACCCAAAGAAATGACCTGTTGCCTTGAACTTCATTGACTGGTTCATCGATAAACTGCAATATTTGGATTAAAAAACAATAAGTGATAACTAAACTAGAGATGGAAGCCATCACAAATATCTGCACTTTGTATTCCCCCCCCTCCCCACTGCTACTCCCACCCCCTGACTGCATTAAAGATTCAAAACCTTTATTGTTATCTACTTATCATCCTGAAACATCACACAACATGATAACCCTCCCTCAATCAGTGTAGAGGGAGTTAAGGTCACAAGGAATAGTCAATATTACCTATGAAAATGAGGTCTTTGACACCCACCCCCTCCTTCCCTGGGGGCTGCATCCAGGATCTGAAACCTTCGTCATCATCTTCTCATCCTCATAATGATATGACAAGATCACTCTTCCTCAATTGGTGTAGACGGAGTCCAGGTTAGCAGGAAAACAGTGGACAGACAGACAGACACACTGATGATGAGAGACAGACATGACCTATCAGAATATATCTGCAAAAGTGCAGATATAATGAGGAATGCAACTTATTTTTGCTTCCTCTAACCAGAAGCAACTACAGTATTTGGCTATAAATAAGTTCCCAATTCCAAAAATCCAATAAACGTTCACAGTAACTGATATTTGTTTTAATGTTCATCATTAGATACTTCTAGGTGACATCTTTAAGCACTCTAATTTCACAGGACAATTACAGTAATTTAAACCATTATTTTTGTATTTTTGGAAGTGACTTGAAAATGTGAATCCAAAAAGTTAAAAGTCAAATTGCCATAGGCCTCCATTATTGAAGTTGTGTACATTTTATGATCTGAACCGAATTTCACAAGTGAGCCATGGTAGGTAAGTTGGTAGAGCATCAGACTCGTAATCCAAAGGTCATGGGCTCAATACCCGCCCTGCCATCATAGGTCAGCTGCCGTGGCGTATCCTTGGGAAAAGCACTTAGTTCCCATTTCCTCAGCATGATATAACCAATATTGTGTTAAAAGTGTCATTAAAAACAGCATGATATAACCAATATTGTGTTAAAAGTGTCATTAAAAACCAACCAACCAACACAAACATGTCTTCAAGTTAAACCTAGACTTAAGATTTGATTGGTCAAGTTAAACCTAGACTTAAGATTTGATTGGTCAAGTTTAAGTTGTACTTAAATATAAGCCAATTAGATCAATTGGGTTTAAGACTTAAGTCTGAGACAAGACAAGTCCCGTTGGTGAATTTAGGCCGGTAGTCCAGTCTCATTACTTCAATGTATCTTTACTTTATTAATTCCAGAAATAGAAAAAGTGGACCCTCTGGCCCCTACTAGGTCCAAAAGTTGGGTCAGTAAAAAAAAAAAAAAAAAAAAGGTAGCAAATATCTGTACTTGTTGCTTGTTTATTCAAAAAATTCAAACAAATCATTATCAGCCATTTCTGACGTAGACTTCCTGTACCAGGATTTAAATTCCTCATGCTTGAGTAACCTTTCCCCTCTAGAATTTACTTTGGGCATTTGAGTCTACATTTTTCCTCCTTGTCCGCTACTTTGGAAATAAATTCAGCAATGTTTTTTTCCAGCGATTTCAAATGCTTTTTGCATTTTCTATCCAAATTTATAGACCATATGCTCTTGATCAGTACCCAAGCTAATCAAAATCGGTAAGACAATTTTGTCAGCTAATGAAATTGACTGTTTATGCTTCTTTGTCAATGAACTCACTCTATTCAGTAAGCCAGCTTGAGGTGCACTTGATTCAGCCAGTCTAAAATCAACTTTAATAATTTTAAATCCGTATTTTCTGGGTTTGATTTTAGGGTGCCATAGAGGCAACTTTCTTGTGCCAAAGATGAAAAACAAGGTTCAAAGGCACAGCCTAAAATGAACACTGCGATTGTACCAAAGCTTAAACTATTGGTATTTCTAGACAATTAAATAAATACTAGTACCTCGGAAAAACCTAATGGTTCGCATAAATTCCTCTGCTATAAAAAAAATGTCAACCACAACGGATTTATTTTTGATTTTCAGAAAATGATGCCTTGTTTTGGGCCAATTACTGTGCATTAAAACAATATCACTGTCATACTTCCAATAGATTGGAGCCATTTGCCATATACATCAGAAAAGTGCACTTTGCTGATTCTCTGGTGAAGAATGACACCTGAACTTTTTGAATATTAAACATATGAATATAGTTGAAATTAATATATGCCAGAAACGTTTTATAAAAAATAGCAAAGAAATTAATTACTGCAAACCTACTATTTTATTCACAGCTACGAGCTTTAGTGGTTCCTGATGTCAAACTATTTCATTGCATGGAAAGAAGAAGAAAAAAAACCAAGAACTTGGTGGCTATTAATTTGGAGAACAGAATTCCCTTCCAGATTCTGACAAAATAAATTGCATGAGAATAAAAGTGGGTTTACAGTACATTTCCTTATAAAAAGAAAGCCATGATGGTTCAGTGGTTAACATGTCAGACTTGCAACCGAAAGGTTGCAGGTTCGAATCCTACCATCAGATCTGCCTGAGTTGGTTACTGTGGTGTGTCCTTGGACAAGGCACATTACTCCAACTGTCTCAGCACTAAATAACCTACAGTCAAACCTGTACAAACGGTCACCTTTACACAGTGATCACCTGGTCACAATAGCCATTCTAATTTCTCCTCCTGTAAACTTCCTACAGAAATGTCATGTGTGTAATGGTCACCTACTTTCTGCAGTCAGGTGTTTCCTAACCAAACAATGGTTTCTCCCTGCCTTAAGTGGTCACTTGAGTGAATCTACAGTGACCACTCAGTCTATGCAAACTAAACTATTCCTTCATGAGGAAGACTTGTGTAGAAAAAGGAATATCAAGTGACTCGATGTGCAAACATTTCTTATCTCATTTGTTCCCACACTCCAGTCACATTGTCAATGTAACTCAAAGGTGTCAATATGTCAAATTTGAAAGCAAGGCAGATTTTATCATTAGGGTAGAGGGTCGAAGCAATTCGTGTGCCAGTGTGACAGGTATAGTTTGATGTCTTCATCTATTTGCCTGTGAAATAAAGCCATCTCTGATGAAAAAAGTTCATCTTTGAGAAGAGATACGAGTCACATCCCTTTTCATTAGGGTCAGGGGTCATTCAATATTTAAAACTAGTTTGTAAAGGCAGGTGAAGTTTCAGTTCATGGGTCACAAAGAATAGCCATATACGGCTTCTTTTGATTCCCTATTTATCACAGGCCTCACGCCTAAAGACTTTCTATTGATCTCGGCGAGTTGGGGGAACTGCTAATCCAGATATTGTTTTTTGGAGCATGAACAGCTGTTTCCAAGTGTAAAGTCAGTCCTCTGTTTTACAGTTATATGTAAGTTGTCAATCAGTAGTGAAATTAGTGTTTTGTCATGGTGCACAAACAAACCAAGATCAGTGATTTTTTAAAGTCAGTGATGTTTAACTTTATTGGATGAATTAGAGTAGGATGCAATAATCTTGGTCTGGAACATTAGTTTGGGAGAGAACAACATATATGTGTATTCTATGATTTTGTTAAATAGTGCACATAAAACAATTTTAATAACATAATAATAATAATAATAATGATATTCAGTGCATTGTATTTGTTCAAAAACCAATTTTGAAAGGTGAACCTGTGTACAGAGGCCAGTTTTGCCTATTCCCATGAGTGACCGCTATCGACAGGTTTGACTGTACTTGTGTTGTTGTGCCATAAAACAAACACCACCACCATACACTTTACAGAGAAACCTGTCCCAAGAGACCATGTATGGGCCTGTTTCTCCCAAAAGAGTTGTCTCTTATGACAGGTGGTCTATTACCAGAGGTTTCAGACCATCTTAAGAATCAAATACAGAATCAAATTTTGTGGTCTCTTAAGACAGGTCAGCTTTAAAAGTGGCATTCTTTATCTCGCGTTCAACTTTGAGTATTGTAATTCCTGCAGGTGTACTTTTTTTGGCCATTAGAAACTGTTAAGTCACGTATATTCCTAGTTTAAATAAACGTTTCTATATTTAAAATACACATGCACATATTGACCAGATTTAACTGCACATAGATTGATAAATTCAAATCAAGAGATCCATCTGTAAAAATACCATATTTTTCCACACACAACCTTGGGTAAAAAATGTGAACAGCACAAACCCAGATATGCTATCGCATAATGTGAAGCATCTGAGCACAGACCCATTATCTGCTATTGCTTAATCTTCCAGCATAGACCCAGATCTGCCATCACATACTGTGCCAGGAAGTGAACAGCACACACCAAGATCTATTGCATAATGTGCCAGCAGATCAGGGTTCATGATGTTATTGCATAATGTGCCAGCAGATCAGGGTTCATGAAGTTATTGCATAATGAGCCAGCAGATCAAGGTCCATGCTGTTATTGCATAATGTGCCAGCAGATCAAGGTCCATGATGTTATTGCATAATGTGCCAGCAGATCAGGGTTCATGATGTTACTGCATAATGACCAGCAGATCTGGGTTCATGATGTTATTGTATAATGTGCCAGCAGATCAGGGTCCATGATGTTATTGCATAATGCACCAGCAGATGAGGGTTCATGATGTTATTGCATTATGCACCAGCAGATCAGGGTCCATGATGTTATTGCATAATGCACCAGCAGATTATGGTTCATGATGTTATTGCATAATGTGCCAGCAGATCAAGGTTCATGTTCATTCTACTTACAATTTAAAGTGAACAATGTAGACCCTAATCTGCTGGAAATCTGCCAGCACATTATGCAACACAGCTGTGGTGGTTCAGTGGTTAAGGCATTGTGCTCACGACCAAAAGTAAGTGTCCTTGGACATGGTACTTTACACTACTTGGACATGGTAGTTTACACAACTTGCCTCTGCATGATATAATGATATAACCTTAAAAACAGATATGCTGCCAGGATTTTATATAAAGGGGGGAACTCCCCCCTTTGTCACCAAAATGTGCGGCTTAAACTAATTTGAGGGAGTTCTCATGCATCACTGCTCTCCAACTGCACGAATTCATACAAATTTTGCGCAATTCGCACACTTGTGTGCCCTGGCAGCATCACTGTAAAAGTGTTGCTGAACCATAAAACATCAAAACAAACTAAAGCATTATGCAACGGTAAATCTGGGTCTTCTCTGTTCACATCTGGATGCAATTTATACATTACTTCTTCACTCTAAGGCACCTCAGTATAAAGGCAGTCCCTTTTAATGGGCAGGTATGGTATAAAATACCTCAATGTAAGGTGATGTCACCCATAAGGCAGTTCACATTTATGGCTCCCATAAACATCATTATAGTGAGGGAGTACTGTACACAGGTAAATGGGGGGGATAGGGGGTGCAGCAATATCCCAACAAAAGGTCAATCTAATCATCATAGCAACAGGTCATTTTGGGTCTTACTCTATACATGTATTTTAAAATCAGGTCACCATGTTTGAAATTTAAAGTATCAGCAAGATGTTACAACCTATAATTTTAGCAATTAGCAACAACATATATTTGCAAAACAAATTATATAAAGAATTTGAAACAACCCTGTATAGAATTACAGTCAATTGTGACTCTAGTTTCACTCAAGTGTTTTTCCCACGTTCGACTTTGGAAGCTGTCTTGTGTGACATCTTACTACTACTAGACTGGTAAATTTTGCCACCCTGAGATCTGCATACAAACTTTACTTTTTTCTTTCTCCAAGCCTTTCCAAAAGTGCTCAGTTTGTCTTCATGTCTTAGAAGATGAAATCTGAGGTAACTATGCCAAAGAAACTGTTTCCCACACAGCTTGCATTTGTAACAGCTTGCTCCAGCCACTTTCATGGAGGAAACTAACTGTTTCTGTTTGTGACTTGCATATGTGATCTCACTGCTGCATTTTCTTGTAGCTCTCAAATTTCTCAAGCCTCTGGAGGATTGAGAATCAAAACCACAATATACACACTTAAGCCTTGTCTTCCCATGAGAGATGTGTTTCAAAAGATGACACTTCAATTTTTTTGCACTCAGAAACTTCTCGCCGCATATCTCACATTTGCTGGAGTCCTGCCTGGTGTGTAAGAACATATGATTCCATGTGGAACAAAGCTTCACAAATGACATGTGGCACACAGAACAAACATATGATTTCTGCCATATAACAGATAAACCCAGAGATTGTGAATTGGGACCACAATGGCAAATGTTCCCAGAATGTTTGAGATTTTTATCCATTACTGTCCTCTCCGTCCTTATCTCTCGTAAAACCTCCTTGCTTTGGATATGTTTAACAGCTTTGTTATTTTGGGTCTTACGACTGATATTTTTTTCAAGGTCAAATTTCTGACAATTCCTTTTAACTGAAACTTTCTTTTTTGCATCTTTTTTTCTTTTCTGAACAGCGCTTCCCAAGTGTTCTGCAAACTGATTTTTATTTACTGATCCTTTATTTTTGGATTTGCCCTTTTCAATCACATTCTGACAATATTTTTTATCTTCAGTCGGAGAACCAAGTGTTATCTGCTGACTGAGCTCTTTGTGTCTATGAGAAAAATTTATCTCTTTTAAATTATTGCCAGCCTTGTTTTCATTGACCAGCAAGTCCTTAAAATGACCAGCCCCATAATTAATAGCTGTACTAATTGTAACAATATCAGGATGCACTTCCTGATTTTCTCCAGTTATAATTTCAAATTTTTCACACTGCTGTCCAGTTTTATATTCATCACATTTTCTTTTTTGGGCTTTCAAATCCATAATTTGTGCAGTATTTCCTTTCTTACTGTCACTCCTCCCATGCCTTTTGCTTCTCCTCTTGTCCACATTAATGGTAACTGTTTCTCCTTTCTGGTTAGGATTCCAGGATTCAAAAATGCCATGTGTTTTCTTATGAGCTCTCAGATTGTCAATCCTGGCAAATTTTATACTGCACACATCACACTCAAATGGCTTTTCTCCACTGTGTACTAACTGATGACGTATAACTGATCCTTTCTGTGTGAAAAGTCTTCCACAAATATCACAGCTATGAGCCTCTTTGGCCTTTCTCTTTCTAGGCATTTTATTCTCTCCTCTGTCTTTCACAATACATCCCTGATCCATATTAATAGCGGATGTGATGACAGAATTTTGCTTTTCATCATCCTTTTTATCATCTTTCTTCCTTTTCTTCGAACTTGTAGATTTCTTTCCCTTAGTCTGTATTTGATCAATGATTGTCCCTGAGCCTAAAGATTTACATGAGGAATTTGGGTCTGACAGAGGATACTGTGAATGCTCGTTTTTGTTATCAGCTGGATTCAAGTCAAAAGTTTTCATGATGGTGCTGATTTCATTTTCCTGAGTTATTCCACTGAATCCAGAGTCAGCTTCATCAATTCCTTCTGGATTCAGCATGGCATATCTTGGATTTGTATTTTCCATTCTTTGTTGATTAAACATCCCAAATCCAGAATCCAGATCAGTTTCATTCTGCTGAGCTGTCAATCCTAATTCAGATTCTGCATTATTGATATCTTGTTCACTCAGCATGTCAAGTCCAAAATCAGGATTTCCTATACTTTCTGGATTTAACAAACCTAATCCAAAACTCAGAGTATTCACATTGTGCTGAGTCACTGGATTCACACCTGCCTCAAGATTGCACTTATTTTGCTGACTCATCATTTTCATTTCAGAATCATATTTATTTTGGTCTGTTGATACATGCATTACAAAACCTGGATTGGTTGTATGTTCCTGATCCATGATATAGCTTAAATTTACACAGTTTTCATTTTGCTGATTTACAACGTTTTCTTGAGCATCTGGATTAATTGGTTTCTTTGGACCTAAAAAATTTATTGCATTTCTGTGGGTGTTAAAATTCTGCAGACTAAGCTCGTCTGAATTACGGCTATTTTGTTGAGTCATCACATTCAGTCCACCATTAGGATCACGTCTTCCAAGATCATTCTCAATATGAATTTGAGTCGAGTTCTTATCTATTTCATGGAAAGTTACTCCCTTTGTCAAGTCAGATGGTTTGAGATGCTTTTCTGGAGTTGAACTAGTACTCTGCTGATTTATTTTACCATTTCCCTCCTGTTTAATTTTTATTATTGATTCTTGCTTTTGACTGCTTCGATGTTTATCAGTTTCCTCTTTCAAAGTTGATGACTTCTCTGCCTCCTGACTGGTATTTTGTTCCAAAGACACACAAGTTCCATTATTAATCATTCCATGTTTGCCTTTCGAATTCTGGTCCTGCTCTTCCTTTAGATCAGATTCTTCCTTTACATTTTTCATTTTATTTGTTCCTTTTACCACACACGTGCTATTTGCTGAAGAATTCATTAGAGACTTGTCATTTGGTAACTCACAACCACCCGAGTTTGAACTAGAGCTGCTGTCATTTTTTTCAGGCACATAAGTGGACAAAGGTTTACAGTTTGGCTGCCTTTTTACTGCTGAAACACTATCGCAACCGCTAGATAAGAAAAAAGACTCACCCTGAGTTCCACCAACTGCCATGGGCTGCCCTTTATTTTGTGATGGACAGCTGCTTTCGTTACCTTGGACTGGATTTTCAGCATTTGTTTTTATAAATATGTCACTTTTAATTTTGTTTTCTATCCCAATGACTGATTTCTCATTTATGACACGTCTAGAATCTGAATCATGCCAAGAGTTATCTTTCACCTTACCTGTATTCTCTAAGCCATCTTCCTTACTGGATAGTTCTTCTTTAAGAGAAAGGTTTTCTTCAGATGGTAAAACACAACTGTCGTTGTTTTGCTCTTCACAACCTCTATTAACAGCCAACTCTGAACTGGATGCCACAGTTTCTGGTGGGATGAACACCTGGGAGAAATTTGGTAATGGACCACCTTGGACAGACCCATCACTGCAAGGCACATTATTTGGGTCGACATTTGTCACAGATGGAATCTGCTGTGAGTCTTTTCGAGCTTTTTTCGATGTCCTAGTTCTGGTAGTATCTCTGAATGCCTTTATATCAATCTTTGTGTCCATCACATTATGAATCCGAAGATGAGATCTAAGTTTGTCACTTCTTGCATATCTCTGGTCACACATATTGCACTTGTATGGTTTCTCACCGCTGTGGACCAAGGCATGTCTCTTTAGCGACCACTCTGACTTGAATGATTTCCCACAATCAGTACAATCATATGGTTTATCTGAATCAGAGTTTCTGGACCTCTGAGATCCTTTAGGGGAATCTGCACTAGTTCTGCCCTCATGTTTACCAGTTCCACCATTTGGTGGGATGGGATAATGACTAGAATTGGGAACAAAATTGGGGTTGAAGCTTCCTTCATTCTCACTGTAAGCTGGCATTGATTGCTGACCTGGTACGATACCATAACCAGCTACATTTGCACCAAAAGGATTTCCATACGGCTGCACTTGTGAGAATGGGGGCAAATTCTGGTTCATACTGGCATTGAAATTCATACCGCTGTTATCAAAAGGTGAGTGCACATTGCTATGCCCACCAAACCCCATATTTCCACTGAAACTTTGTTGGTTTTGCATCCAAAATTCCTGTTGCTGGTTCATGTCAGATGGTCTTATTCCATTACCATAGGAATGCATGTAACCATGGTTAAAGGACCACTGATTGGGACCTTGACCTTGAGACATTCCATTTGAGTCACAACCTTGACTGAACATCCCACTTTGGTTATTGGATGCAGCATCATTCCCATAGCTACCAGAATATGAATCATTCTGACTGCTGGGTGAAATGAAGTTTTGGGAGATTTGCCCACCAAAATTCTGCTCATCTGAACTTGAATTGTTGCCAGGATATTGATAATTTACAGGATTTACAGATTCATTTTGGCAAAACTGCCGTGATCCTTGTTGCTCGTGGCCTTGAACTGATATGTCAACATTTGATAAATATACGTAATTGGGTTCATAGGTGAAACCACTGCTAAAAGAAGGGTCTCCATTATCTTGGTAGAAGATGCTAGCTGCCATTGAGAAAATATCTGAGGTTTCTTGTTTCCCACAATCATCACTAACACACAAATCTGTTGCCATGGAAACCACACTTTCAGATGTCTTAGTTGCCATGGAAACTTCGCTCTTTGAGATTTCTTGTTTCACAAAAGTTGTAGAAGACATTGCTGCTGAGGTCAGATGAGCAGTGCCAGAGCTTGCAGCTGCATGTGAAGATGCTGATATGCATGAATGCTGCAATGACTCTCTGTTGGACACACCATTAAAGGTTTCTGATTGGTTTTGTGGATACTCATTCATTTTTATGGAAGATTCATAACTCACAAGAGGGGAAGTCATTTTTCTAAATTCTTGTAGTTTCTCTGGATTTTCTACATCAAAGTAATCATTCATGGAAGACCTTGGATTGTCAAATTTTTCTGTTGTTTTTTTTTTCATTGTACAAATAGATCCATTGCTCCAGTTTCACAATGAAGCACAATCTAATTGTTCCAGAGCAAAATAACATCACATTTAAACATGTAATGCAACACAGCTCTAACATATTTGTATTTCCCTAATTAAATGTGAAATATTCTTCAGACAGAAGTATACTGTCAAGTTAAACACTGGGTAACTTGTGCCTGAAATGTCTGGCTATATTCTCAAAATATGAAGGGGATCACATTGACTCCTATTAAAATCACAATCCCTGATTCCTATTAAAATCACAGTCCCGTGAAATATGCACTGATGCATTAAAGAAGACTGGTGTAATCTTGGAAGTCAACCAGTCTAGACAGGCTTTGCTAACTGGTATCTTGTATATTGTTCCATCATTACTGATATCAAACTGCTAACATCAACTTCTTATCCAGTCTACATCTTGGCACTTCAATGAACTAGCAATGAAGCAAACATCCAAAGGTCTGAAATGGTAAGTAATAAATTATTATTAAATGTCAATCAACAGTAAAGAAACATAACTTCCAAAATTTTAAACTGACCTAGCTTACCTGTGAATAGTGTTATATATATATATATATATATATATATATATATATATATATATATATATATATATATATATATATATATATATATATATATATATATATATATATATATCTTAAATTGACCTAGCTTACTTGTAAGAAGTGCTATAATCACAGCTTATTGGTTTGATACTGAAAAATATTGTGAACGGGTTTGATGTTTTGCATGACCTTGGGAGCGCAATATAACAAAGAATGAGTTCACAATATTTTTCAGTATCCAACTAATAACCTTTTATTAAATACTCAAGAAACATACTAACTTTAAACTGAACAAAGACAACTGCCCTCCGGATCAACTTGAAGCAGCATTTAAACATATCTATGAACGATTGTCCAAGTTTTACCAAGCCAGATATGAAAAATTACTAACAATATTGTCTCTCCAATCAGAGTATCTTAACCCTGTTAGAACTGGTGCTACACTGCACAAATTTTACCTTCGATGACTCCCATTACCTACAAATTGGCGGCACTGCTATGGGAACCAAAGTTGCCCCATCATATGTGAATATCTTTATTGGGGATCTTGAATGAAAACTGCTGAACTCAGCACAATATAAACCTTTTATTTATCTGAGGTTTATGGATGACATTTTTACGATCTGCACAGGATGCGGGTTGGAATTAAACAAATTCCGTTTATACTGTAATAGTTATCACAAAACCATTAAATTTACAATGGAATACTCAAAGGAAAAAATCACATTCCTTTGATACTACGGCATTTTGAGAAAATAATAAAATATTATTAGATTTATACTGTAAACCTACAGATAAACATTGCTATCTACATTATGATTCCTACCACCCCTACCATTGCAAGAAATCTGGTTCATACAGTCAACTGTTACGAATTAAACGTATCTGTGCTAAAGAATCGGACTTTGAGAAACATGCTTTAAATCTCATCCAATTCTAAAAAAGAAGAGGCTACCCAATTCAAACTTTCATAGAAGCTTTAACTAAAGCAAGACTTAAAAACCATTCAGATCTACTTAATCCTCCTCAGAAGGTTAATAAATCTAGTAGTGTGATACCAGCTATCTTTAGATATGATAATAAAGATAATTATTTTCTCCAATGTGCAATAAGATCTCTTTGGCTTATTGTCAACCTGACTCTGCTGGAAACGTTCCAAACAGAACTTATCTTTGCACAGAGAATTGGTTCTAAATTAAGCAACCAACTGATAAGAGCTAAGTTTTCTGGTAAACACCCAGGTATTAAAAGTAATACATTCGCAAACAAAGTACTAGATTGCGAGACCAATAACTGCACATTTTGCATGAAAATGAATAAATCTAAAATATTTAAAAGCACATTTACAAACCTCAAATATACTTCAAAGTTAAGAGGTCATTGTACTACACGTAATGTTATTTATTTACTCACCTGCCATCTCTGTGGTAAACAATATGTAGGTGAGACCAAAACGGAATTCCAAGTGAGACTAAAAGAACATTTAGGGGACATACAAAAACAGGTTAACCGACTGGACCACAATATTGTGTTCAGTAACAGATAATAGAAATTATCCAATCTGATCCAGAACTCTCTAGTAGCAACATTAATCGGAAAGATAGAGAACTTTATTGGACACACCAATTACACACTCTACAGCCGGTTGGGATCAACATCTCTGTTTAAACGGGAGCCCAGGCATTACAAAACAGAACATAATTTACAGTTTATACAATATATTCTTGTTGTAAAAAAAGCAAATTTCAGCAACAAAAACCGTAAGTAAAGCGTTTAATGCTAACAACAAATTACATTTGGTAGCACACTAAGATAAGTTTACACAAATAGCCAAACCCTGCCACCTAGAATTCCCCCATCTAAAAATAGCACTGGCTATTACATCATTGAGGCAGGAACTCTGACAGGAACGATATGATACATATTGATGATGTTATCACAGATAGAGAAAATACAAGAAAAACTGAACTGCAACTGGAAACAAACTACTAATATTAATTTTGCTGTTAAATTTCAGTGTCAGATTATTTATATAGGCTTCCTGAAATAAATAAATAAGAACATGTGCCAAGGTTGGCTTCGGGTAACTGGCAAGATGGCGGACGCTCATCATCTTGCTTCAGCATTGTATAATCAGTTCGCAGATGAGGTGTAATATTCAGGACATTTGTTGCTCCACTAAGGATACTTCTCAATCTTACTTCGAGTCATATGCTAAAAGGGGAGTATAGTTTATGCTGAAAGGGGAGTATAGTTTATGCTGAAAGAGGAATATAGTTTATGCTGAAAGGGGAGTATAGTATATGCTGAAAGGGGAGTATAGTATATGCTGAAAGGGGAGTATAGTTTATGCTGAAAGGGGAGTATAGTATATGATGAAAGGGGAGTATAGTTTATGCTGAAAGGGGAGTATATTATATGCTGAAAGGGGAGTATAGTTTATGCTGAAAGTTTACCCTACATACCTCTAGTTGGCAGGTCTTATAAGGAAAGTATTTAATATCAAAATTGGACGATACTGAAAGTGATAAATATCGCAGAATATTGCATATTTTGAATATAAGGAAAAAAGAAGGACTATTTATGGAGTATATAATAATTCTGCTTATGCAGATGGGACAGGAACTGCTAGTAAATTGGGGTAGAAATTTGATACATATAGTAATGTTATATATTTGATAATGGAATGTTTAAATTTATCAGTGTAACAAAAATTTATATTGCCATTGTGACAAGAAAAATGGTACCGCCACTGAGGTGATATCACCTCTGAAACTCCTCTCGTATACCATTTTGAAAATATATCTTCCCTTTTATACATCTGCTTTCCATATTTAATTTATTTTTCTTCTCTCTCCACAGAATGAACATATCATTAAGAAAATGTGCCTACAATGTACGTTTATGAATGTGTTGTGAAGAAAAAGCCTACAACCAAAGTCCAAACCACAACAAATAGATTTCAAATATTAGCTTATTTAAAATAATTTTCCACATGAATCATCTGATCATGCAAATTATCATTCAATCAACTTACCATAACCTGTTTCTATTTGATACTCAGTGTCACTGATTGTCAAAACACCTCATAAACTCTATGACAAATGATAAAAAATTTAAAGGCGAAACTCTTAATTGAAAAAAATACAATATGGTTACAAATTTTCAAGATGGCTGCTATGGTGGCCATATTGGATGTCTGAGCAGCACTTTTTCATTTAGGACCAACTATACCTTGGGATGAATAAGTGGGCAAAGTTTAATGGCAATCCTCTATACAGTTCAGGAGGAGTGGCAATAGCAATGTTGTGCTAACAGAAGAACAGAAGACAGACAACAGGCCATCTCATAAGCTCTCTGGGCCAATGACCAGTATAGCTAAAAATTACCAATTAAAAAAGCCCTGTCAAGAGAGATTCATTTTGTAATTTTATTTTTAAATTCAGCATCAATGTAATCATCATAAATGTGATATGCCCTCTTCTATTCAAATGTGTAAAGAGTCAGTTAACTGTCACAGATATGCACACAAGCTTTTCCATGAAAACCTAACTGAGTGCCTATTCAGCGGCTAAGATTTATTCTTACAACTGTTAAAAACTTAATGGTCCTTTGGCATTACAACACAAGCTAATTTACAGATTAATTATCTCAACCAACTACAACACATGAAAGATCCTGAGATTGTGCATCTATTAAGGCATGTAAGGATATTACATGTAATTTGGTAGTTTTGACACTGAACCTACCTCAGTACACCTCTCCCTGCATAGTGTCAGCCTAATTTTTTGTCAAAATCACACACCATAGACAACTCCTAAGTTTTTGCTTTAGGCTAATCTGTGGATTGTTCTTCAAAATTTGCAGTGATACATTCGAAAATAACCTACAAATTATAATAAAACACAAATTTTGAATACTTCCTGTTTCTTTCTGATTTGTTTTCTTTCAATCTAGATGTAGAGTTCCGGGACTGTACTGCCATGTGCCGACTGTCGTTATTTGTACAAATAATATAGGGTTGTAATCAATACATGTACTATCAATGAAGAATTGTATGGTGACATTTAAAATCACTATCTTGGAGAACAAACATGTGTAAACATATCGATGGGTTTGGCTCCCGTGGTTTATAAGCATAATTTTAGCAATTAAGCTTTAGTTTGTTAGTTTTTGCTCATGATGAATACACATGTTTCTGACCTTAAGAGGGAAGTAACTCCACCTTTACTGATACACAAAATTGTGAGTTTTGCATGTCAACTTGATTTATACTTAAAGTCTCGTCACTTTATTGACTTTTAACTGACTTCTTCTGATCTAATAGATTAGATGAATATTTGTGTGGGACAATGTATCAACAAAAGTTTCCAGCACTCCACCCTATATTCCCCCAAACATCAACCAAAATTTTAGTTTTCCTTGCTATATCATGCCCTCACATTCTGCTGTTGATGTTTATGGGCCCTGCCACTTGCAAGTTGTCAAAGGAGAGGTATACCAAGTTGAATAAACTTTCATCCAGTAGTTTAGGAGGATAGAGTTATGGACAGACTGATAAATTTAAAGATGAAGGGTATCACAATATCGCACTCTAAAGTATGGGGATAACAAGAGTCCCTCAAGGGACTCCACTGACCAAAAAGAATTTCCTGGAATTCGAGATAAGTTTCAATTGGTAAGTATTAAAACAATCTCAGATATTCTTGAGAAATTCCAACATACCTAAATGAGTAACAAAACTATTTCTTATCTTTGAGTTAACATGTTCACAAGATATCTGTAAGTGCAGTACAAATTTCTTTGTCATAGCCGTTGACCTTAAACCCGATATCATGAAGATCACTAAACTTGTCTCAGATTGAGTCATGCAAGGAAGATCTTCAGCGTATTTTTCTCACAAAATTTCCGTTAGTGCTTTCTCTTTTTTAGCTTTGATTGCAGATCGAACTCAGGAGATGGCATTTTGAGACAAATTGAAGATTTCATGGCCAACTGATGACTACTACTACACTCGATTCCTTATCAAGTGATGCATAATCCCAAAATGAGGCCAAGTGGTAATGTGACTATGGTATAAGCAACCAACCGGATGCCTCACTGAGTATGTAAGTAACCAAACAATGATGTGGGAGAGATAGAGTTTGCCTTTATCGTCTATTTTTTTTATTGACTTTTTGCATAAATAAAATATATTTTCTGAACAGCAGAAATATCGGAGTATTTTGTGTTTTGATCAGAACTCGGATTTTTCTCGGAAGGATGGTCTAATTCTCGGAGCTGCTCCGATCAAATTAGAGGAGTTGGCATCTCTGGATATATCCACAAACTGGGTTCAATAATAAAAATTCATTCATACTTGTTTGCATGATCATGTTTACAAGCCAGTACTGCCAAAAACCTAAGTCATGACCTTAGACCTTAAAATCAATATTAGAGTGCTAACTATCAGCTTGTTCATTGGAATGCAACTAAATACAGAATCTGGTCAAAATCCACTTGTATAATGTGTTCATAAGCTCGCATATGTCTGGTTTCCAAAACTCCTTCATAAAAGTGCAGATATGTTGGTGGTCAGGCCTCCACCATTTTCATTCAAAACCAATTAAATATTGCAAGAAGTGTTTTAGTGAAAACCCCATGCAAGACGACTAATGACAACAAGATTTTCAAGACGGCTATGGTACTATACTGGAGGTCAGATGAGCACCATTTTCATTCAGAACTCGCTACATATTGCTACATTGTTTTCGTGAAACCTGATGTTGACATTACCATCTGTTCAGGAGAAGTAAGCATACAGATTTTCAGGATGGTCATCAAGGCAGCCATATCAGCATCATCTTAATACAGACACGACTATATATTGCAAAAAAAGAAGCAGTTTTAAATTTTAAAAATTTAAATGTCAGTAAGGCCATCTGTTCTGGAGAAGTAGCTTTTACAAGATTTGTCAAATTTTGGAAGAGTACATTGGAAATATTTTCATTTTGGACCAATTACATATAGTGAGAAGTGTTGTAATGAAAACCACATGTCAATGTAATGAAAACCACGTCAATATGACCATCTCTAAAAGAGGACAAATAATAAGATTTTCAAGGTGGCCACCATGGTCATCAAATTGGATGTATGTCCTGTGCAATTTTAATTTAGGACCAAGTAGATATCATAACAAGTCTTTTAGTGAAAACCCTGAATCACTGCAACTATCCATTCAGGAGAAGTAACTATAACAACATTTTCAAGAGGGTCACCATGCCTGCCATTTTGAAGGTCAGATTGGCATCATTTTCATTTAGAACCAACCAGACATGATAAGAAATCTTTTGGTGGAAACCCCATGCTGCTAATGGCCATAACAAAATTTTCAAGATGGCCACCATGCCAACCATGTTGTCTGTCAGATCTGCATCATTTTCATTTAGGACTAATCACACATAACAAGAAGTCTTTGGTGAAAACTTCATGTAGCTATGGTCATCCATTTAGGAGAAGTAGCAATAAAAAGATCTGGTGACCCTGCTGGACATCTGTTTTGGCACTATTTTTATTTAGGACCAAGCACACATTAAAAGTCTTTTAGTGAAAACCCCATGTTTTTCTTGTTAGTTTTAACAGCACTTTTAACACATTACTGGCCATATCATGCTGAGGAAAAGGGAGCTATGGCCAATAGAGCTAAAATTGTTTAGTTTAAAGTCGTTACACTCTGAAGACTGTCCAATTCTACCACTTTGTGATGCTAAATCCACCACAACAATGTTCACGATATCAATCTGTGCAAGAAAGGACATTTTGTACTAAATTATGTTTCTCAGAAAATACGTTCCGACAATATTAATGTTAGGAATGACTTTCAGCTACCTCTGGAATCCAGCTCTCATACAGATGTAAAAACGTCTTTCTGTCTATATCTAATATAGACAAAGAGAAGCACCGCTTACAGATTACCTCCCCTTAACCCACTAGGTTGCAAACCATAACCCAGATGTAGCCAGTTTAAACTCGAGCAATCCATTAGGCAGGATGCTCACATTGCGGGAAAAGGATGGGAGGGCTTAACAGTAATGTAAACAGGTAAGTATTTTCGGAGAAACATAATTTACTACAAAATTTTCTTTATCTCAAATACATTACCCGATCACATTAACGTTAGGAGAATAGGTAAGAGGAGGAAATGTGGAGCATCCAGCCTCTACCCAGATCACCCTGTAGAAGCATAATGAATGTTCTACTAGAGTGATGAAATTATCCCAATACCAGTTAGCACAACTGACATTACGTGATTATACATGTGCAAGGAATGACCCTGTGGGCAATTGTTTTTAATTCAAAAGTTTCTCAGGCAAATCCAGTTAAAGTCAACTGGTCATACCTGTGAATGTAGTTGTGCTGTCATTTGCAGGGCCTGGTAACTGTCTGCACAGCAACCAGAGGCCCAATATGATTCAGCTCTGATCTTTGCGAGGTCCTGTCACGCAAGCAGAAACTGGAGAAAGAAGACTGGGTGTACCAGCCAACTGACACCACCATGTTCTTAATTGAGACATTGCATTAAAAGGCCAGGGTAATAGAAACCATTCATATTTAGCTGGTGGTGGACGAGGCATTTCTGCATCCCCAATGAAGCTGATCAATGATTCTGAGTTAAGTAAGGGCAAGAGTTGTTCCCTCTGTCTAAACAATATATATACAGAAAGCCGTTTTCACATCTATAGCAGTAGAAAGTAATTCCTAATGTTAATTTGATCAGATGATTATTTGACGGAGAAATGTTAACAAAATATATTTGCTCCATTTTTCATGTAAAAACAGTAATTAATTAAACAAAAAGACACTATTTAAAGCATTAGATGAAGGTTAAAAAGAAATTAAAAGTCACTCTCCTAAATTATTATCACATTTTGGAATTTCATTTTATTCATATAGTAATACAGCTAACTCATCTACAGTGTCAACTGCAGTGGTACAGATAGAATAGGACAAATTCATGCAAATCGACTTTTTCCACCTTCAAATATATAATAAAAAGAAAATCTACACTTTTTGGCTATATTTAAATGCAACTTCAAAGAATATATAGAGGATATTCTGTTTTTCAAACAGTTACAAAAAAATATTTAACTAGTGAAGTGGAAACATTTCATATTGTCCCTTGTGGCTTCACCACTCGTAACAATAAAATGTTTTCACTTAACTGATGAAAGATTTCTTTGTATATAATAAGAAAATATCCTCTATATATTATTCCAAAGTTGTATCTGAACACAGCCACTGATTTGAAAGATATGTGACTTTGAAACACTTCAAGTTTACACCTTAACATTGTGGATGCTGATGCCATAGCTGCTAGAAAAGTGATACCTACATTTTGTTCATTTGCAGGTGAGACAAGTCTAATTAAAGCAAAGGTTCCATGGAACACTACATCTCACCATTTGCAGGTGAGACAAAGAGTCTACTTAAAGCAAAGGTTCATTGGAACACTGTGTCTCACCTGCAATCTGAGTTATGATGAAAGGAACAGTTTTCAAAGAACTTTTAACACAATAATCTGTTAAAGCTATGATAATATTCCTGGGATGAACCAATGTCAATTTTCAAGAAAACTAAAACTGATACAGTTAAACTGAATTCATTTTTTTAATGTGTTTCCTTTATGTCCAATTTGAACACAGCATTTGTTTTGCACCAAGTGCAAAATCAAGAGTAGCTCAGTCTACCAAAGTTTTTGTTGGTCCCTAACAAAAATTTAAATGGACAGTTGCTGTCTCACCTGCATAAAAATGGGCAACACATGTATCAAGTTTGGTGAACTTCCATCCAGTAATTTAGGAGGAGATAGAGTTATGGATAGATAGATGAATGGATAGATTAAAGGGTATCACAACATCCTCCACCAAAGTAGAGGGATTAAAAATAACACCTTCGTACACTGCATTTTACTCACCATGTAATACATGTAAAACTCCAACAAATTGTAGATAGTCTTGTACATTCTGATCACGTCTGCACCTGAAATATAGAACAAAACTAGAAACATCTTTAAAGAATATGAATGCCCCACCACCTCAGATCAGCTTCTTTTGTAATTCAGTGTTACCTATCTATAAGGGACAATCAAGATATGTTTGTCCTTTATAAACAGGTGTCCTTTATACGGGCCATGTTTGTTAAGGGAGGTTTCAGTGAATATGAATTCCCCAACAAAAATGCACAACTAAACTTACAGAAATAGTGACAGCAAATATTTCCACATGTCAAGTGCTCATTTCACTGTATGTTAAAGTATCTAATCTACAGAGACTAGGTGGCTAGCACACTGGACTCGTGACCAGCAGGGTGCAGGTTTGAAACATACCAATGGATCAGTTCGTGTCAGCTACCATAATGCGTCCCAGGACAAAACACCTGACTCCAATTGCCTTGGTATGAGATAAACTTCATAAATGTCTTCAAGAGCTAACACAGTAAGAAATACATGAGTAATTAATTTATTCCTTATTGCTTATGTACTGTAAACACGAGTTCCTCAAAGGACTGATGCTCAATGTCTGAAAAGAATTTCCAAGAATTCAAGATAAGATAATTTCTTCTTTGTAATTGCCGAGTGTTGAAACCATCTCTGATATTCTTGAGCAGTAAGATTTTCAAGGTGGCCATCTTGGATGTCTGAGTGGCATCATTTCATTTAGGACCTCTAAAAATGTGGCTTGCAAAACAAAAAAAATGGAGTTCACACCAACATTGCTGACAATGAATGACATCATGCTCAATATGTCTCACATTTTTCTCTGAAAATGGTGACACGTTAAGCATATATACTTATTATACCTGCTTTTTACGCTATATTTGACCAAGTTTGGACTTTACCAGCCATACAGTATGTATACTCGCCATACAGCATGTATACTCACCATTCAGTATGTATACTAGCCATACAGCATGTATACTAGCCAAGCAGCATGTATACTAGCCACACAGTATGTATACTAGCATTACAGCATGTATACTAGCCATAGAGCATGTATACTAGCCATACAGTATGTATACTAGCCATACAGCACATATACTAGCCATACAGTATGTATACTAGCCTTACAGCATGTACACTAGCCATACAGTATGTTTACCTGCTATAAAGCATGTATACTAGCCATACAGGATGTATACTAGTCATGCAGCATGTATACTAGCCATACAGCATGTATACTAGTCATACAGCATTGTATACTAGCCATACAGCATGTATACAAGCCATACAGAATGTATACTAGCCATACAGCATGTATACTAGTCATAGAGCATGTATACTAGTCATAGAGCATGTATACTAGCCATACAGAATGTATACTAGCCATACAGAATGTATACTAGCCATAGAGTATATGTACTAGCCATACAGCATGTATACTAGTCAGAGCATGTATACTAGCCATACAGCATGTACACTAGCCATACAGAATGTATACTAGCCATGGAGTATATATACTAGCCATACAGCATGTATACTAGTCATAGAGCATGTATACTAGCCATACAGAATGTATACTAGCTATACAGTATGTATACTAGCCATACAGAATGTATACTAGCCATAGCGTATATATACTAGCCACTGAGCATGTATACTAGCCATACAGAATCTATACTAGCCATACAGAATGTATACTAACCATACAGCATGTATACTAGTCATAGAGCATGTATACTAGCCATACAGAATGTATACTAGCCATACAGTATGTATACTAGCCATAGAGTATATATACCCGCCATTCACTATGTATATTAGCCATACAGTATGAATATAATATTCTTAAGCTAAGGTCTCACTGTTATACCTTTTAACTGTCATAGTATACAGGTAATTCAACTGATAAAATAATGATATATAGCCTGAATAGGCCTATTCTTTCTGGAATATCTAACACAATATTAAAATTATTGTTGTTGTTACAAAAACATTTTTATTATTCGATCATGTTTTAATGACGATGTCAAAGGTTAAACAGAAGAGTTTACTGCATGCATTCTAATGTGCATCAAGTCTCCTGCCCTCATGTAGTTGCATGAAATGCATGCTAAAACACAAAATGATTTCATTAGCTCCAGAGCTCTAGACAAGTAGCATATTTTATGCATCCATAATTTTTTTACTGCATTCTGATTCGACAAAACAATTATATTTTAAGTTGTCAGAGTACTGCTCATGCCATAAACACAGTCTATGTTGTACAATGGCATGTTCAATCAATACAAAATAAGATATCAGCTCGAGTTCAAATGATCCATGCACATTTGAAATGACAATATTTAATCAGTGTGACAACATTCACTGAAACAGTCATATAATAAAATGCACCCTCAACTAGTCTTGGTCACTAAGCCATGTGATGCATTCCAAATGGCATGATTAAAATTCTGATGAATAAGACTCCGTCTTGAGACATAGGTTTTCAGGGCTGAGCAAATCCCATAGCCTGACATCCCAGACTATTTTCCAAGTCACTAGTCCAGGACAAGTGGTTTTTGCCTATTTTTTTTTTTTTCAATGCCTATTTTCATGCCATAATCACTTTATCTACCTTTATCTGGCCATTCATGCCCTCTTGGCATACTGAATGCTTGATTCTACCCATCTCCATGTATTTATGTACATCCAGTATCACACGTACTGGTGGTCATTGATAACTCTTGCGTGTGTGCACGTTATATTACCACTTGACTGCATATTGGGCTAAGCGACTAAATTATTGGCCAATCAAAACATGTGAGACAAAACAAAGCAGGAATGAATAATTAACTGTTTTTAATGGCTTCCTTGTATTGTGTTTACTTAAACCAGACCCTCACGAACAACTCACCTTATGATTTTAATCCAGCAAATCAATCCAATTAAATTAATGAAAGGCACTTTACCAACATTAGTGTCAGTTCCCTTTATGGACTGATTAAATGGCAGTGATGATTCCTTTAATTTTTAATTTATTATACAGAGGATTAACTTCTATGTTCAATATTATGTTTGAAGCAAAACAATTCTGCTAATTAAGGAGCTGTCTCTGTTCATATTTAACGGACAAAATGTATGATATGATCACTTTAGAATTAGTTGTCAAGCAAAGAGATATTTACTGAGTGGATAAAACGAGTTTACTCAATTTAATTTTGCAAAGAAGTTAATAAGGCAGAGTTGGAGAAGGAAAATTAATGTGCAAGTGGAGGGGTAAAATGTAAGACTCCCACTGAGTGTGAGGTAACTATTTCTTCAAAGAGACATAAGCCAGACTTTGGCAACAACAAATGTCAAATATGACACTACTAAGAGACTGAGAAATTTTCAGCCACATTTGGTTGATAGTTATCCCTGGTTTGAATTCATTGACTCAGAAGCAAAAATGATTTGCAATTATCGCAAACTATATCCCAAACTGGCACAGGTTGAAAATTCAACCAGTGTATTTGTCAATGGAACAGACAAATTCAGAATTAAACCAATCAAGTGTCATGACAGTTCTGGAACTCACAAGGCCTGTGCAGTTAGGGAAAGTCTGAATTCCAGTAAACTGCTTTCCATTCTTGCTGATGGAAGTACATGTAAGAATGCTACTGTATTGGAGCAATAAATAGTACATATTAGATACCTGGACAACGGAAAACTGAAAACCTCTGATGTAACAAAATGTATAATACCAACCTATGTTTTTGAAAAATTAAATTCTTTCAAGAAATAAAAATGTTGTTGATTAGTTTGTTTGTTCTTTCTATGGATTAAAGTGTAAACATCTCATAAAATCTTGACAAGCGATTTAAATTTGGGACAAGTGAAAAGGTAGGTGGGAAAAGTGAATTTTCTGAAATTAAAATGAAAAAAACATTTGCTCAGACCTAGTTTTGTGTTATGCTGTGTTCACAAAATACCCTATGAAATGTAATATGATTAGTTCCAAACCAGGAAGTAAAAAACGCAATTCTTATTTGAAACACTGAGCTCATTTGTTCCTGTTTCGATGAAAAGCTGTTACACTGTTATGTAAAAAATAAATATAAAATCCCATTCAAACTCTGTAAGTACATGCATCTAAATCTACCAAACTGACTCTATAAGTAAATGCATCTAAATCTACCAAACTGACTCTTCCAAGTGACCTTGGTCTTACCATCAAACTGAGGTCAAATAGTACATGGTACTTTCTGTTCAAATGTTTAATATCTAATTTTAAGCTTGTAAGTTGCACTTTCAGGTTTTAAAATTTGACATTTTTTTCATTTATTTTGTTATATCCACATAACTTTGAGGAAGTGTATATCCGACCACGCTGGAATGACTGAACTAATGTGATAAAAGTGGCACACTGTAACTTACACACAGAGAAAAAAAAATATTTTGGGAGAATCAACAATTACTGCAGAACTAATGGTTTGGCTAGTGACAACTTTGCACTCTGTGACTTGCACAGCTGTGTCAGAGCTTTCAATAAGCACTTGCAGCATGGACCCGCAAATTCTAGTCTTGGGCCCCCAGTTTTCTAACATTGTGCATCATGTGAACCCTCAATAATTGGTCTTTGACAGTCAATTTTCAACTGGTTATAAGAAAAAAGACTTAGTTTGCAAGAAAGGTAATCAAACAGACAGAAATAAAGCATATTCAAACTGTGAAGAAGTTCAAGTACAAAACTGAAGCAAACTTAAAAGATAATGATTATTATAGTCAATAATAATTACACAGCAAACTTGTATTGATTTATTTGACTGTAAGGATTTTAACTCCACTAATAGACTCCCTTGTTTCTCACATGGCCACCCAGTTGCCAATCTGGACCCACACTTTTTACAGATTGAGGGTTTGGGACTTTCAATGTCTCTGTGTGCTGTCATGACCCATCATCATTAATGCTGGTAAAGTATTTTTATTTAACAAAAGAAGATGCATTCAACCAAAAAAGGAGTATTCATTTGATCAAAGAAGCACATTAAAATGCCACAATTTCCATGGCAACGAAACATGACTTGGATTAAAGTTGGATTCAAATGGCACTATAAATGGTACATGATCATGCATCTATAGGAATGTATTAATGCAAAGTGAGATCCTTCCACATGGGCCTTAATAATTTCATACCATTCTTTTCCGTATTAACACCGACAGCATGCCTTCAACTTACCTCAAAGGGTCAAGGCCCACAAAATTTTAAAAACTTTCACTATCTTGTCACCTGGTTTTTCCTTGCGGGGGATGCACTAGCTCCAACTTTCCAGCTGATTTCCAGTAAATAACTAGTTTAGTAATTTTAACATTTTGTTTAGTTTATAAAACAGAGTTCCTTTCTGTTAAAGGATCTTGTATTTTTTTTTTTTTTAAAAATATGATTGTAAATCACAACACATGCAGGAGTACATGAATATTCAAGAACCATTACTCCACATGACCACTGCAAGGTTTTATCAAGTTCAGGACACTTTTCTCAGGTGCCAAAAATTAACACTATGAAACCTTGAATTTTCAATGGTGAACGGAATGCAGTGTCCATGTTATTGGGGAAAAGAATGGCATCAACTTATTAAAGCCGGCATAAAAAGAGTTCTCTTGATCCATTTTTCAGGACATTTGCAGAAATACATTTTTTGATGCAGCACCAGTTACCATTCATGATACAATCTGAAAACAACTGTAGTATGCAAATCTGTTTTTTGCAGCAGCTGCTGTTCACAAGTAGTGGACGTCATTCCTCCTGGGTACTCTTGTACATAACAAAGTTTAATTGGAAACTGTTAAGTTAAAATTAAACATGGAGTAGAGGTAACAAATTGTTGCTACCTAAATTTTAATCTGGAAGCAAAAATTCTTACCATGATTTTATACTGATTTTTCATGAAGTAGCAAAACCATAAAACAGGTGGTAGCTTTGCTACTGTATATTTTGCACACTGAAAATGAAGTGACTTGTTATTAAAAAAAAATATCCTGGGTAAATTTGTAAGGCAACATACTACTTACTGAGTTACAAGAGTAATCTAACCAGACTGACAACAAATCACTGTATTCTAAACATTTCATAGCTAGAACTCCATTTTCATTAAAAAGAAAAGCTTCATAAGAAAAAGTAAGATGCTTTAAACTATTTTTGTGCAAAATTTAGCCCATACTAGCAAGATAATATCGAGCATGCAAATTTAGGTCAAAAGATCATACAATCGGGGGGGGGGGGGGCTTCGCGTGCGAGACCCGCCCATCCTTTATACGATTTTACAACAAAAATAAGCTAAAATGTTCTCAATCAAATTAAACTCTTGCCTCTCAAGAATATTCAGTTTGCTGAACGAAATCTTGTATGTAAACTTTGTAAAGTTTACGCCGATTTCGGTTCAGTTCACCCACCCTCTCGAAGTTCCTCAAAATGTCCCATGCACTTCTCAAGTTGCATGGGTCGTGTAAGACATCAAGCGAAGAACACGCTATACTTTGACCCAAACACATGCCTTTGCATCCAGTATTGATGCATTTTACATCAATGGCTCGAAAAAAAATCGAATTAGGGCCGCCTTGTGGTGTTCCATTGTGGATATAACTTCTGAAAATGGCAGGTTAATTGAACTATGTCAAATAGCATCCCCAGGGGGCGCTTTGTAGGTACTGTACAGTGTTCACCAACTTGGGTAATTGGCGCGTTCGATTGCATCAACCTCAAAGGCGCTCTTTATTAAGAAATCTAAGTGGGCTTGAATTGGGTTAGAATACAGATTATATGTTGCTTACTCTTTATTTTTTCTCAACTCTTTCTAAACTCGAAAAAAGCATATACTGTTGGTTATTGAGAAATGTACATTTTTTGGAATTACTGACTGGAAAACACAACTCTGAGTAGTAAATGAGGGTGGTATGGGCCTTACGGGAAAGATCACTCTCTGGCCATCTTGGGTTTGCATTTAGACCACTATGGGCCTTATGTGAATTTAATGTGGGCTATAGTGGGACTAATGAGAATGGGATATTAAAGATCCACATAGGATAAACACTGTGGGCCGCTATGGGTTCTATGGGAATTTAATATGGTGGACCATCATGGGCCTTATGGAAATTTAACATGGTGGATAACAATCAGATGGAGGATGGCACTTTACATTACTGACCAAAACCCACCCTTACTGACCAACATCTATCGATACTGACCAACATACATCCTTACTGACCAAGACTCGCCTATAAACGGATGTGTTAGAGGAGATGTAAAGAAGGAGGTACAGTGATGAAGTGTAATATCTATTCACCATCTAACATCGACCCTTGCAAACAAAACAGAGGTGGATAAGGGGAGTGCTAGGATGGTCCCTCACACACTTATGGACTATCACATAGACCATCTAACAACCATGTCATCACACATATACCAAAGGAGTAGGGTATATCATATATTTACTATTCAATACATTATTGCACATTTACCAAATGAGTCTGCGAGGTGGGAGTCTCCTATTTTATTTTCATACAACCCTACACCTATACCATCACACATATGCAACGAGTAGGGTTTTTAATTTTGTTTTTGGAGAAACAGACATGGACAAACACATACATACACACAAATATAATTTTGGCAATACTGACTAGAATTCTGTTTGTAGAAACCTCGGTGACCCTGAAAAGAGCAGTTGGTTAACCCTGAAAAGGGTTGTTTTTAGTGGTCACATTTGCCTTAGTGACAGTACCTTCAGACCGGGCTCCACAAGTACCACATTTATTAGACCAGTTATCTCCATCCCAACAGTTGGTGGAGATACCCAGGCTAAAGTGAGGTTCAATATCCTCATTTTCCCAATCTTCTAACCTTGGAATGAGCGGTTCTGTTCTGGTTCTGCTAGTGGTGACTGTTGTTGCTATTGATGCTCCTGCTGTTGTTTCCATTCTAATCATTGCTGGACTTCCATTGTTCTTGTTGGAGCTGTTGTTGTTGCTGCTCCAGCCGAGGGCTCTTTTGTTCATTCAAGGCCTTTTTCTATGTTTCCTTTTCCTCTACCAGGACAACTTTGACCAGATCTTTTGCCATACTAAAGTATACTCAACTTCTTTTCACAAACCTCCAACTCCATGGAAGGAGATTCAACTATTTCACCCGGTCCAAGAGGTATTTCACCATTTCCAAAAGCACCAAGGCCAGAGTCAATTTAGCTGTTATTCTCTGGAATTTATCTGTGTGGACACCTCCAGACCTCTAGCTATGAAAAACTAGCAAGCCTATAATGTGAGAGCCGACAGCCCCGCCCCCTCCTTCTCATTGTTTAGAAAATGAAAGGGCTGTTATATCTGTATGTAACTCCTCCCGTTCTGAATTGTATGTATATTCCCTATATCACCCAAAAAAATAAAATAAATGTACTTATTTTTTTTTAAATATTGAAAAATAATTTAGAATGAGGATCATCTTGCTTTAAGATAGGGAGGTACTGGTCTAGATTCAAGTTGCCAGGTTTCCATTCTTTCCGTAACCTGGCCCAAAAGTGGATTCCAAATAGGCTTGTATTCCCCTCCTCAGACATTACACCTTATGGCTGGCTTCCTCGCTTATATTTGAAAATTTAATAGCGATCCTGGCCAAAGATCGTTATATGTTCGTCGTATCATGCATGTTGCATTTGCTGTTCACGTGTATTCACCCCTTGATACTGTGTCATTGTTAGGACTGTCTTTTTCAGGGAAAAATTCTGTTATAATTCGCTTTTAATCAATGATACTCGTATATTAAATAAAAATATTTCGGGGGCAAGTGGGAATATTTGTTTTCTTGTACTGAGCGCCAGACAAGACAAACGATACAAGCTGATCCTGTTATGCGCTCATTGAAGAAAATATGTGAAAATGACACAGAAAACCTGTTAGGGAAAGGACAAACATTTGTTTTCTTGTACTGTGCGTAAGCCAAGATAAAACATATAGGCTGATCGTGGCATGCGCTCATTTTAGAAAATATGTGAAAAGGGCACAGAAAAATAGTTAGGGAAAGGACAAATATGTATTTTCTTGTACTGAACACTAGTCAAGACAAAACATACAAGCTGACTCTGGTATACGCTCATTTAAGATACTATGTGAAAGTGGCACAGAACAATTGTTAGGGAAGAACATGTATTCGTTTTCTTCGTTTTCTTGTAATAGCATCCCCCCCCCACCACCACCACCAAAAAAAACACAACAAAAAACAAAAAAACAAAACAAACAAACACACAAATGGTCTTGTACTGAATGTCTGCATGGTGTATTTATCTGAATAAACCAAATTGTTAGTATTTCTGCCTGTTTTGTGCACTTTTGGTTTGTGCTGACAGGTACAGCTTTATAGTTATGCCCCCATTTTCGGGTATTCCAGTAGGAGTCTGTCTAACTAGCATGGTAGCATAGCCTCTATGGTTCGAAATTAGGATTTTGTTTCACTAACCCACAGAATCACCAAAATAAAATGTTTGTTGATCCTGCCTAAATTTCACTGATCCTGCTAAAATCAAGTAGAAGCCAATTCAGCTTCTAATTTAACATTTATTATGCATTAATATTAACTCAGAAACAATAGCCACTGTATTTAAAAACAAGGCTCATGAATGAAGTACCCTGCGCACTTTCTTATTTCTCCGAATATTCAGAAACGAAAGTGCACAACATCACATTCTCTCCTGGATCACGCTTCAGCTATTTGTGTTCATTTTCCCAGCTTTTCTGGTACTTTCTTAGTCTCTTCCAGTGGCGGAGCGACCGGGGGGGGGGGGGGGGGTAATTGTCCCCGAGCGCAAGATGAAGGAGGGCTCCTTTTTTTTTTCTTCATTTTTGCAGCTGAAATTTTCAATGTATTTTTCTTCACAATATTTATATTTGGGGGGAGGGGGTAACTGACAAAAACTTTGCTCTGTAGCAAAGTAGGGGCGCCACTAAAGAACATTGCCCCCAGGCTCCTCAAAACCTTGCGACGCCAATGGTGTCATCTCTTGATCATATATGCGATCTCGCTCTCTCTTGTCATCATCTAATTTTTGCCGTTTCGGTGCCGACTGCGCATCTTGCTCATACTTCCATATATTTACAATTGTCACCGTAGCCTGGATTACAGTCCGGTCAATTTTGTTGCAGTTTTAGATTGACGGCCTGGGAACATGCGAAAAATTGAACGCAGCGCCCTCTGCTTTCCTACTAGGATTACAGAGGTAATTTCACGTTCGATAACTCTGATCAAGTTGTCCCGAAATAGCCCGTTTTAATATTATATCTATGTTCTATAGAAACAACATGCTCAAGTTTTCGTTATCAAACTGTCCGAATAAATTCAGTTGAAACCCTACGAAAGTGTAAAATTATCTCCGTGTAAATGAACCGTGTAATCCGATTACATAAAATGTTGCGTGTAGCAGCATACTTGCCTCGTTTTGGATAAGATTAACGTCATGTAAATTGGCTATTAATAGGATTAATCATCACGGAAAACACCTCATATGTCCCCAGGCGTCGATACTGCCACAATCTCAATAGGGTGCCTAGACTGGGTGCAGTCGTCGATATATGTTTGCTTTGCCAATATATTATTTTCTTTTTAATCCCACGCTGATTATAATCCGTCGAAAATAGAGTATCATTAATTAATGGCACCCTACTAAAATTGTGGCGATATCGACACCGGTCATTCTTGAGAACTAAAACGGACTGTAACACAGGCTATAGGGTGCCATTAATTAATGATAATCTATTTTCGACGGATTATCAGCGGAGAAATAAAAAGAAAAGAATATATTGGCAAAGCAAACATATATCGACGACTGTACCCAGGTTATTCTCACCGCACAATGTTTATCAACAAATAAATTTTAAAACACATTGTTCGGTATAATTCTGAATTATTCGTTGAGTCGGCGAACGCGATCTTTTCCGATTGGTTGAAGCTATACCTTTTTGCTAGCAATCAGTTCTTGGGGGCTGTACCCCATGCTAGTTCCGCTAGGAAGTAGAGCTAGCCACCCATACCAGTAAACATGTGGATTCGAGGCAAGAAGAATATCTCAAAAACGGCTTGGATGGCAACTATTTTGAATTGCATCAAGCTGTTTGATACACAATGTTTTGCGGAAATATCACGTAGGAAAATGGCTTGTGTTTACACTGTGAGCATCACTTGGTGTCAAAAATGCCCTTCGGACGTGAAAAATGCAGGTATAAATTTGGGGTGCATAAACTTCTTTTGCTATGAACTGCCATTGACTTGTCAGGTCAAGTGAATACTATTTTTATGCTTTGTTTTAATATAGCTATCCAAAATTATGGACCTTTTTGACCTCACTTGTGTCATTTATTTTTTTTTAATTTTTATTTTTATATTAGGCTAGTGAATGCGGCTTTAAATTTGTGCATAAAAACTATCCCTTGCACCCTTAACACTTGTCCATTTGTGCCGCGAGCACTTATTCTACCTCGACAAGTGCAGGATGTTGGTAGGTACTCAGTTAACACAATAAACAGATCAATTAACCATTAAAGAATATGCCGTCTCACGACCATTTCTTAACTTTTATGATAGCGATAGACGTTCACTGCTCCAACAGATTAGTAAGGGATGGGCTTTAGTGATCTGTCTGCAAAAATCACTAACCGCGAGATAGCGGATTAGCATTAATTTGGAGCCCTGCGTCCTCACCCCCTACTAAAAGACATAACGTCCCTGACCTCTAAGTATACCTCTAGAATATGTTACCTACTTTAAATATCTAATGTTAGTATTTGTGATTATTTATGGTTTAGTTACATTCGGAAGTACATTGGCTATTCTGCCAGACTAGAATACGCCTCAGTGTATCTCGGCGCAGTAATTTACAGAAAAATCATATAATTTGTTCGCCGGAAATATCTCCACAAAAAAGAAACCTTAACCTATTCGGACTACTTTTGGCTATTTCTGCTAGTGGATTGACTGTTGGATTGATCAAAAAGTTACGAATGAAAAAATAGTTCGATCCTTCGTAACTTCTTTGTCAATCCTTGTTTCATAAATAGCCAGAGTAGTCCGAATGGGAACAATCGACATACATTCGAGGTATGATCTGTAGGATTGACCTGGAAGTTGCGAATGTGTTTCGTTACAGATTTAGTATCTTAAGATCCAATTTAACAGTATTACATTTTTAATATTGCCTTATTCACATGCATATAGTAATAGCGTGTTTGTCTCTGCAAATGTTTTAGTAATGATTTTGAAATGTTTATCTCCAAGTCACTCTGCAGACCTCATTCCAGCGAAAATAAGAAAAGAGCAAGAATATTGTAGCAGTACGACAAAAATGAGGTAGGTAGGTGTATTACCTCTTAGAGAGGTGGCGACCTGCATATTTGGCCTGTCTGGAGCCGGGAATAGCCCCAACCATTCCCAACTACATCCAAGACCGTCCTCTGCCTGTTCCCTCAGACAGCCATCGGTAGATTTAGGCTCCGAGAAGTGGTGGTGGTAAACTTTTTGACTTCCACTCGTCGTATGGGATACATGGAGGTGTTTCTGATCGGGGTCTGACTGATATCGTTTCCTACTCCAGGTAAGATTTCGACACGTCTTTGATGCTGGTTTTGATATAATAGTTAGCATTAGGCATCAAACGGAAAATGGCACTACTTCGATTCAGTCTGAGACGCATATTGCCTCCATTAAAGAAATACTTGTCTTGCAACCACATACCCAAGTGTAAACTATCTATAGTTTACAAACTATGACCTAGGGTGGATTTCTTTTGACGGCCGTTAAATCCTACACTGTGATCGTCGGCATCCTCTGTCAAAACTGTGTCGTTAAACTTGCCAAACGTGTCGGGTCTCCACACGACAAGCGCATCTAAGTAAGTGTTCTTGGCTTCTTTTCCGTAGGTCATTAGATTTTCTAGGTAGACTTGGTAAGTGTCTATGCTGCTGCTGACGAGTTTGTTGTTAAGGTACATCCCACTTCACTGAACAAAGAATGCATGAAATTGTTGACGGAAACTACTCTCGCATCTGCGTCTGGATTCGTGTTGTCGTTATAAACGAATTTCAATTACAGGTACAAGTAGATGTTATTCAAATCAATGTAGTTTTCGGTTCGACCTTTGATTTCAAACCCGATGAGAGCTTTCGTCGTAAGACGACACTGGATGGTTTTTTACCCACTAATATTCTTGCATCGTCATCCTCGTGGGTGCCATGGCAACAGATTCAGTTCTGTCTTGGAACATTCGCAATAATCTTGATGCACCATTTTTGACTTTTGATAATTTATTAATCAAGAATGTCCTAGTCCCTGACGGTTCTTCGCCTTTTCTTTTTCTTGCCGTGTCTGTGGGGTCTTAATGTTTTTCGACGTCTTTGTCTGCCTTGTCCTTGTTGCTGAGAATGTCAGAGCAACTGTTTCGACAGACTTGTGCTATTCTTTTATAGACGGCCCATAGATCTCTTTTCCTGTCTGGATCAACACGATACGAATTTTGAACTCCGCCTTTGCCAGCATTATGCACAGGGTTGTAGAAAATGCTCGCCAAAAGCATGTTCATGCTGCTGCTCAATAAGTCAAAAACAATTTTCGATGCTCTTTTCTTCGTGTGGTAATTTGGGTTGGAATGCTTTACGTAACCGACGAGATATAGGAATAGTCGATGATCCTAACTTCTTTCTTCACTTCTTTCTTTTCTAGTTCTAATGGAGAGGGTGTCGACATCATCTTTTGGATCCAAGTTTTTAATTCTTGTCTAATTGGGGTAGGTGTCAACGTGGGAACAAGACCGAATGTTGTCGTGTGTTATTTATCACGTGGCTTTTGAAACTCTTTTATTTCTTCACCTTTTTTGTCTTTTCACGTTCCTTTATGTTCGGACTCCTCACTCTCTCCTAAGTAAGGTAGGCATTGATTGTAAAATTAGATGACGTTAAATCCATCGCCAGCGCTGTGGATTGCATGCGGCATCTTCGTGTACGTTGGATGCACTCAGTCCTAAGGAGACTTATTGCCATACTACAGGTTGAAATCATTGACGTTATCACATTGCATACTGAGTTTTACTTGATACACTAAACGATGTTGATCGTCTTAGGACATGTGAGGACGAGCGCGAAGAATGCGCAGAATCAAACGTACTATCGTTTGCATTCCTTTGTGAACACTTTCCTTTACTCGCTTTCGTAAGGCATCGTCTTTCAAAGAAGAGTCTCTGGCCGTGGCCGTCACTTTCTTCGTCAAATTCTTGAAGGCACTTAAAGTAGGTGTAACTGTATGGTCTACCGCTTTATGGTGAAAGGTTTGAAGATGCTGCAATAATTGTCCGTGCCGTTGTGAATTGTTTCCTTTTCTGACAAGTATGTTAGATCCATCAAGGATTGTAAACGGTGGTTGTAAGTATGCCATCTCCTTGAGATTAGGATTCGGTGGCAAATGGGGTATCCGCTGTTCGTAGCAACGGTGGAGTTCCATCCACCGTTTGTAAGGGACGAATGTTAATTTTCTTCCTTCCATAACGTAAAAGTGTAAAAAAAAAAAAAAAAATGATGACCTTCCAGAAGGTTCCATCCTTTTCATTTCACCCCAACATTCCTCCTAAAGGAGAACCTGCTATCGCTCCTAACATGGGAGCGGCTACTTTGGTTAACAATAGGGCTCTCAGTATTGGAAGATATATTCCTCGTTGAACGAGCACTTTTTTTTTTGGCTAACTAGAATTATTTTTCTCACCATGTTTCTAAGAAAGTGACGATGTCGTCCTTATCGCTGTTTCTGTGTCTTGGTCATGGGAACCGTTCTTTTCAACATGTTCAGACAATATTCACATACCGTATCGATGATTTCTTTAGATGGATTTGAATGATCTGTTTTCGCATCGAGTTATTCGCTTTGGACAACATCGGGTCATTCGCTTTGGACAACACATCCCAATGTTTGGGTAAGCGAGAAGGAATGACAATTTCCCTCTCTTTTTTTAGGAGTCTTTTGAAAATGAATACGAGGAAGATGACGACGACGATTTCATTAGATCTTGGAAGAGGGCATCTTGTCCAGAGGACTGAGGTCACTGATGTCCAGAATCTCTTCTTTTATACATGAACTCGTGTCCTCTGGTTTTCAAGACGTTGTACAAGCTTGACTTTGAACACTGGATGATTAGACAAAAAGGTGTTTTCAACGGATTAAATCGTGCAAGCTCTTGTTTGGACAGATCCAGTAAACTCTGTAACATTCCCGTTTTATCTTGCACTTTTTTCTTAGGTTGTGCTATTCTTCAAGAGAGGAATTAGTGAATCTTAAGCTGTAGAAAAATCTCTATCGTATTCTTTTTCATCTACACTAGTAACTGTTTTGCTAAACGAGAGAGAGAGAGGGGGGGGGGAATTAATGCTACTTATCTTACTGGGTCTCTTTGGAGGGAAAGGGAAATATGACATTGCAACATTATGGGTCTGTTTGGCCTCAAATGGGAATTTAACATTGAGTTTATAATCTTTAATTACAAATATGGTATTCTAGACCCAAAAATGACACTCTATTTCTGGCTATCTACTAACCAACATTCAGCCCTGTAATGTATGTTTCGAACTTGGACAGTACAAGAGTTTTTCCTATTCTATATTTCTAGTCCTGTAGAGAGAGTATATTGGTAATAGGCCGCCATTTTGAGAATTTATAGCGACAAGGGAAACTGTAATGTTAAAAATGTCCATAGGTTTAACATACACTTTGACTGACCAATACTTACGTTTAAATTCTCCATATGTTACAATCTTTAAAATGTGCCCGTCTTTCAGTTCCAATGTATGTGTGTATGCAAGTGGGTAGGTAGGAAGGTCAGAGGGCGAGTGGGAGGTACGTAGGTAGGTAGGTAAGTAGGTAGGTAGGTAGGTATGGGGGCCAACATATAGACAGATAAGTTACCCATCAAATACGAGAGATTTTACCCATCAATCATGGCCATCAGACGCCTAACATGTGTATGTCTGAGAGAGAGAGAGAAAGAAAGAAAGTGAGAAAAGGAGAGAGAGAGAGAGTAAAAATGCACACACAAAACCCAAACCATTTAGCACCATTTTTTTCTTCTTTTCAAAATCAACATTTGTTAATAAGCCCCTTTCACTCAAACATCAAGAAATGTGAAAATAAAGATTATGGAAGTATTAAAACAACAGCAAAATTCCTCCATTATAAAATTGTGTGTGTGGGTATGTGTGTTTGAATATCTTATCCGTACTTTAAAAACAAAAAAAAAACAAGACATAGAGGCACTTATGCTTTTTTGGGCATATTCTCACAAATAAGAATCACAATGAAATTTCAGAAAGACATCATAAAAGTCCATTTTTGTCTTCTTCTTTAACTGATTTTTGTTGTGTTTTTTAAAAAAATATTTTTATAGTTTTTTTTTTCTTCAGTTTTTTTTTTAAATTTCTACACTTGCATAAGTTTTGTTTTGTGTTGGTCATCTTCTTCTAGGAATCCAAGGCTGCGTTGATGAAGAAAATACACACACTATTGTCCTGACATTATTGGGAATCCGATCTTTGTAATCGCACATTACTTGCATAGTTATAGCTGTAATACTGTTTTCTTTCGTTTCCCACTAAAACTGCTACCTCCTGTCAGCAAATTGTATTTCAAAACATTTTCTCCAGACTTGCGAGTAAAGGACTTATCCCTGATCTCTGACATATTTTGTGTCATTGATTACTTTAACAGCCTCTGTTAACTTTACGAAAATGTTACCCTTTAATTTTCCAAAGTCCACATGATTAAAAACATGTTTTGTATTGCATGGTGATATTGTCCAATTTCTTTAATTTCCAAATATGAACGTCTCTTTTTATAGTAAGACGGTGAAAATGGTCTAAACTCACCTACGCCCCTAATGTTTCTGCGTCGGTAGGGTCAGCAGAATCTGAAAGAGTTCGAGAGCCACGAATATCTCCCGGAAACACGCTAAAAATTTGACAGTCATGAAATAAAGGGTTCCGACTGCATTTGTCGCAAGTGCGATGAGCCACACAGAAGTTAAAAATGCGAATTCTAGTCTCTTAAGAAAATTTATAGTAAAAAAACACATAAAATCTAGACGATTGTCCTGTTTCTTTTTCTTGTTCTGGATGTGATTCAATACTTCATTGAGTTCGTTGTCAAATACATGTCTAGCCTAAAGATGGGAAATTCTGTGTTAAAGCAATGACCATATGATTAACATTATGTGGCACTTGGACGTCAATATGGCAATTCCTATATTAGCAAATGTCCATAGGTTTAACGTTATATATCTCTAGCTGACATTTATGCCGTCGAGAGCACATTGCATGCATTGTTCAAAGTGGTTGACCTCAAATGGGACCCTATGGCCTTAACGGGAATTAGCATTACGCCTTAGGTTTAACATGTGTGAGTTCCTATAGCCTCTAACAGAAAATGTAATACTAAAACTACACCTACTATCTAACAATCCACTAGAAGTGACCAGCATCCACTCATCTACTGACCACACAAGGTAGGATCTAAAAGAAGGGGGTTATCAAAATAGAATTTAAATCCCTTATAAATAAAACTACCATCCATATTCTCCTACCACTTTATGATCCCCTGTTTTGATGAGAGACAGAGAGTAACAAAAATACAAATAATTGTCAACACCATTTGTTTTTCTAAATCAACATTTTAACGTGAATCTTTTTTTTTTGTTTGTTTGTTATTGTGTGTAACATTCTGCACACAAGGTATATCTTACTATGATGCTACTTTAAATCTTACTAAAATACACGGAGATGACAAAATCATTAAACCTGATTAAAACGAATAAGCACGCAAAGCATGTGAACCAAGGGTTCAATTACTAGCGTAACATACAAAATTACTCAACACATAACAATCCAAGTTATGCAACGTATATATTAAACAGGATGGAGAGAAGAACAAAACACACCTATGGTTTCAAGGGAAATTTATTGTCAAAAATGTCCATTGGTTTAACATTATGGGTGTCTATGGCCTCGAACGGGCAATGTAATGTTAAAACCACACCTACTAACCAATACCCGTTTTGGAGTAACCAACTCCCAGAGTTATCTACTATCCAAAACCCAGTGATCTACTATCCAACACTCAATCATATACTATCCAACATCCAGTTATCTACTATCCAAATGGAACTCTAGCAGGGTTTATTTTATTGTTTTGCTTTTTATAAAGCGAACAACAGCAATTCATCGGTAGTAATTGTTCTCCTTGCGCATAATAGATCTTTCTGACATTAAAGCAAAATATTTTCATATGTACATATTTTAACTGCGGTTCTTGTTTTTGTCATAGACATGACATGTATTTATAATTGTTTCATCTTTCTCTGCGGACTCCATAGGTTTTGCGTTTTTCGGTCGTAATTCTACATACATTAAATGCATCATTAAATAATTTAATACAATCTGTTCGTCTGTAAATATTTTGTCTCCATCTCTTTTTGATTGATTTGAGGAAAATAAAAAACGATGATGTAATGAGTTGAGCTGCTGCTATTGTCCATATATTATTACCATAGATGAAGACTTCCTCATTGTTGAGTAAAAGTGTAGACTGGCACTACGATACTTTCTAAATCGCAATAAATCACATACGGAAATTTTTTATTGAAGCTGATAGTTGTTCCAGTTTTATAGCAGAACCCTTTACAGGCATTATACCTTCCAAATAATCTACTTTGTAACAAAGTCTTTTGTGTTCTGATAATGTTTCTGGTGCATTTAAATATATTGAAGCATATATATTTTACAAAAGAATTTTCTTTGCTCATGTCTGTTTATCTGTGATATTTCCAATCTTGAAAAATTGTTTATTCGAACATTGTGATGCCTTACATTTTTTAACTCATTCGGTCCACCATACTGAAATATAATAAATATGTCAGCATGCCTTTGTCTTTCGGTTTTAGATTTTCTAACAGATTTAATATAGTTTATCTCAGATGTTATCTTCCCCTTTCAATAGTTCATATAATTTTTACGGATATATAAAATTATTTAACAATTTTATAATGTTCTCTATTTTTACCGGACAACTGTCAAACAAATTACTATATCAATCCAAACTGTATTTTAGGAGTATTTAAAATTGATTCCACTGCGCAGGAAAAAAAATAAAACTTTTGTTAACCGTATTCTTTTACGTTTATACCAGCTTTTTTATTCTTAACCCAGTCAGACAAATGTATTATGGGCCTCCTCTGTGCGGTTGTAGATGTGAAATGTTAAAAATCAATCCGGTCCAACATCCATCTCATACATTTGTTTATTTCGTGTCCAAAATTGGTACGTAAATGCCCAATAAACATTAAAAACCATTATTAATTTCATATTTCACATCTGTACTCAATATATTGATAGACTTTGTTATGTGGTAACAAAAAATTATATACTCAACTTGTTCGCCTATCTTAGAGGGTCGTTTAAGAAGTTTGATGGTTAATTTTCACATAACCAAATTGTCGAATTTATATCTTAAAAATTACATTTTGTCAATATATTTCCGTATAATTTAAAAAATCATACAAATCTTGACTGTTACTGCCATAAAATCTGTATTCGTTTAAATAGGGATTAAATTAATCTCTACGTCTTTTAGTAATACTTATACTTAAATTATGTCTATTCATACGTTTGATTTCTAGTTGAACACGTATTAAAGGTGGTTGTAAATTGTTTCTCAATTGTTTTGGTATTGGTTCATTGAGTATACCGGTCTTCATTTTGCTTTATTTAGCTAAGAAAATATTTCATTATATTTATTTATTTTTAATGTGTTTTTATATTGGCATATCAAATTTCGAAGTGTTAATTTTTATATACTACCCTTTCCGTTGCAAAAAAATTACGACTATAGGTCTCAAAAATATGTGACAGAAAGAAAGTGAAACCAACAATGTAAGCAGTATCAACAAGGAATTTATTTCCCTATAATACAAATTCAAATTCAAAAGATACGTAAAATATTATGAATCAAATTCCAAATAATCCTAAATGTCCTAATCGCAAGTCCAAGAATACAGAATGTTCCGAATGAGTCCCAATAGTCTTGAATGTCCTGATGTTGCACAATGATACAATCCAGAATGTCTTTGAATAAGTTCACAAACGTCCAAAGTAATGCATTAATTCAAAAGTCAATGAGCACTTAGTAATTCAAATGAATGTTTAAATAAAAAATTCCTCTCGAATTATATCTGAGTTCAATGGCACAATGTAAATTCTGATCACAAATAGATTCCCACAGACTGATCTAAAACAGGAAGAAATTTAATGCGTGTAAAGTCTATATTATCTACACATCTTCTAACGACCTACATCATAACAGGACGTGAGTCATCCTAATGGAAAAAACTCAGTCTAACTGTCAACATGGCTGGCATTAAACTCAAATTCTAGTAAACATTCTTTTTACAAGTGACCAGAATTTAAAGTACATCTTACCTTCCGGACAAAATGTAAACACACATTATAGATTAAATATACTGTATATATACATAACTATATATATATATATATATATATATATATATATATATATATATAAATATATATATATATATATATATATATATATATATTGTAAATTCATGTTTCATGTTGTTATGTGTGTAATAATTCATTTGTCTTTGATATTGTTTGTGAGTATTTTCATGTTTTTATATGTTGTCTGTATGCAAACTGTTTTTTTTTCTTTATGCGTTAACGTTATGTTGTAAAGCGCTTTGAGCTTTTTAAAAGAATAAGTGTGCTCTATTAAGTCATCATCATCATTATTATTATTATTATTATTATTATTATTATTATTTTTATTATTATTATTATTATTATTATTATTATTATTATTAATACTTATCCCGAGTGGGCGTAAAGTGGTATATATATATATATATATATATATATATATATATATATATATATATATATATATATATGTGTGTGTGTGTGTGTGTGTGTGTGTGTGTGTGTGTGTGTGTGTGTTTTGCGTGTTTGTTGGATGGACAGTGGGGAAAATATAAATACTATTTGTATTTGTTTAAAAAGACGGCAAAATTAACATCTATATATGTTATCTGTGTACTGATAAACGATACAAACACAATATATCAAGTAATTTGCCAGTACTAGTTCTAATATATTTGTTAGGTATGAACAGTTGTTCATGTGCCATTTACAAAAACTGTCCACTCTTTACACGTGCCCGTCATGACAAGGTGTCCCTGTTAGCATGGCTCAAGAGCATAATGACTCCTGCAAATATATTCAATAAGTTTCAGTTTGAGATACAATGTCTACAAATTACCCTAACTCGTAATTGCCACACGTAAAGGCGGCTAAGTTTTCTCCCCTATTCTTGTACAGACTTGCTGTGTGAAAGGATTCGATTTTAATTCGATTTTCCAACAAGATGTATTTTGCTGTGGTGGCGTCATTATCAGGCTGGAAGTTTCTACAATGTCCTATTGAATACTCTACTGACTTTATGCGTATTGCGTTTTAGTACTGCCTTCAGTATATAAATCTATTTTTACCTTTCTTAACAATGATACGTGAAAGCGCTATAAATATATATATATATAGCAGAGGCCCAAGTGGCCTGATATCGCTCACTTGGCTGTACATATCCTGTCTAAACTTGATTTCATCTATGTTACTATATCCGGATACAAAAATTCTTTATAACGCTAAAGGTATGATTAATATCCACCGTCTTTTCATCA
The DNA here is from genome assembly GCA_029931535.1 of Margaritifera margaritifera. Lineage (NCBI taxonomy): Eukaryota > Metazoa > Mollusca > Bivalvia > Unionida > Margaritiferidae > Margaritifera > Margaritifera margaritifera. The sequence goes on along the minus strand of JAQPZY010001688.1, from coordinate 767,970 downwards.
AAATCAAAACCACCCAGAACTTGTTGATAATAAACCCAACAGATCACAAATATGGTTTCAAGAGCGGCATTAAGGTCAGCCAATCAGATGCAAGATCACTTCATTAATATGCGTGGATCCCGCTTACTTTCGAAATTACCCAAGGTCTTGATGATATAAAACCACATTCCAATTCTGATCAAAATCGGATCAGAATTATGGCTTTCCGAGTGGTAATAAACTCATTCAATCGCGTGCAATATCACCTCATAAACATGCATGGATCTCGCTCGTTATTGAGAGTCCAAGATCTTGATGATATAAGCATATATTCCAAGTTTGATCAAACTCGGGTCATAAATATGACTTCGAGAGTAATAACAAGTTCAGCCCATTAGATCCAAGATAGTCAATAATATACATGGATCTCGCTCATTGTCGATCCCATCCAAGATCTTGATAATATAAGCCCATATTTCAAGTTCGATCAAAATTGGATGAGAAATATGGTTTCAGAGCGTCAACAAGTTCAGCAAAACAGATGCAAAATCAACTCATTAATATGTGTGCAAATCGTTCATTTTTTAACTCATTCGAGATCTTGATGACATAAATATTCCAAGTTTGATAAAAAAAAATGATCAGAAATCTGGCCTCCTGAGTGGCAACAAGGTCAGCCAATCAGATGCAATATTACCTCATTAATATGAGTGGATTTCGCTTATTATCGAACCAGTGCAAGATGTTTAAAATATAGGCATGTATTCCGAGTTTGATATAAAAAAAAAATCGGATCAGAAATATGGCCTCTAGGGTGGTAACAAGGTTAACTTATCATGCAAGATCACCTCATTAATATGCGTTGAACTCTCTCACTATCGAACTCGTCTGAGATTTTGATGATATAAACATACATTCCAAGTTTGATTGAAATCATATCAGAAATATAGACTCTATAAGTGGTAACGAGTACTTGTTGACGGACGGACGCACGACCCACAATTCACGACGCATGATGGATGCATAGCCATACTATAAGCTCACTTGGCCTTACGGCCAGATAAGCTAAAAAATATTGTTTTAAAAAATGCACAGTACGAATATAGATCACGGACAAATGCGTTACGACCTTGGCTTATAACTCAAGGGAGGGGGGAGGCGGGTGCGATTCAGAAATTTTACGCTTGAACTCTGTATAATTCTTAGCAAATGCTCATCCTCTGCGCAATCGATGATGTAGAATACGCTAGATTCGACCTGCTGCATGCCGTATGAGGTGGCAAATGGAGGTGACCTTTTTGTCTTGGGATGTGTCCCGTGATCATGTTTCAGCTGAGAAAGTCTTGGTGTATTTAATACAATGCGATTTTTTAAAATCAAAAATAGGACTTTGTTTTTTAGGGATTTTACCCTTTTTGACTTTGTCATTGTTTTGTGTGTCTTTTTGGGGGGATATCTAATGTTATGTTTATTGAATTTATAATATGTGTCTATGAGGTAAGTTGTACTTTAGACATTTTGTAAACAACATATTTACAGCATTTGAGTTCAAGGTCAGTCTTGTTTACATAGCATTTAGTACTTAGATTGGAATTTTCCATATCCGATGTGAGAAAAGTCAGGTACTCAAAGTGATTTTCCATTAGAGTTACTCATATTCTTGAATATTCTGTCAGTTTACTTATCTTTATATTTATACAGGTTTGGTAAACAAGATGTCATTCCAGTACTAAACTTCATATTATTAAGATCAGTCTATTAAGGAATTTATTTTATTAATCAGATGTTACAGTTGTGAAAATCAGAGCAATTTCAGAGAGAGGAATTATTTATTTGAGATATTCATTGGAATTACTAAAATGCTCATTCTCATATTGGAGTAATACTTGACTTTGGGATTTACGTGAATTTATTCAAAGATATTCTAGATTACATCATTCAGGCATATCGGAACATTCAAGACTATTGACACATCAGGACATTCAAGGCTACTGGAATTCATTCGGAACATTCTATATTTAGGACTTGTGATTAGGATTATTGGATTATTTGGATTTTAATTCACGTTACTGTAAGTGTCTTTTGAATTTTCACTTTAATTGTCAGGAAATAAATTGTTGTTGATATTACTTACATTGTTGGTTTCACTTTCTTTCTATTACATTATTTTAAGACCTAGAGTCGTAACATTAAACTTACTCGGCACTGAAGACGTGCTTGTGCTGATGTACCGTTACACATTATAAATGTATGCATGTTTAAATAATACATTAAAAATTGTTGTACTAACAACTTGGAATGTGAAATCCTGCATATTCCTTAGTAATTTGGCACGCCAGGCTGATGTAAATGTCTGTCTAGATTATCGGTGAGTGTATAGTACAATACAGTATTACGCCATTTTGACTGTTTTATCTGTTATTTAATAAATTTTAACTAGTCAGTGATAATCCGAATCTACGGATGCACATATATCAACAAATTTAAAATTGCTATTTTGAGTTGTTGTGCTAGTGCGCTGTAAATGTTGTTATTATTTTTATTGTAGTGTTGCCGTATCTTTTACACAAGTTCGTTGATGCCAAATATTAAACAGTTGCATTTTTTTTAATTCTTTACTTGAATGCTGTTGGATCCCAACATGAGTTGATTAAAACCTCTATTGTAATTATACTACACACACACACACACACACACACACACACACACACACACACACACACACACACACACACACACACATATATATATATATATATATATATATATATATATATATATATATATATATATATATATATATATATATATATATATATATATATATATATATATATACTAATTTGATTTCTGTTCCCTGATATTAGTGCTGTTTAACGACCTATTAAGGCTATTAGCATCCGCCAATCCTCCTGGTAATTTAATCTTACAAACAACATCTGTTTACGACATTGTCATTTCTTTTTTTTTTTTGCATTCATGCTTAAAATCTAAAATAAACGAAAAATAAAAGCACATGTATTCTGATAGTGATCCGGCTCTCAAATCCCCTATTTGTGCAAATAATACTTTGCTTCGTGGGCGAAGTTCAATTCATACATTAATTCACAAGAGAATATCCAGGGATTCTATATCCAGGAGCAATACTGCTTTATCTTGTCTATACCACGTGCCAAACTACTAACAAACACACTGAAGAAACAGATCTGCTCTCACATAATGCACAGGCAGATCGGGGTCTATGGTCTTTGTTCATACTCGTAAGTTGAACAAACAGACTAAACCCTGATCTGCTGGCACATCATGCCACGGTATATGGTCTGCAGAGGAGGGTGCGACCTATACATGGGTAAAGTCGGTAAAGGTTTACCTGTGTATTTCATTTGTATAAGTGGCTTTTAAAGCTTAATACAAGAGTATCCGATAATGGAATATTAAATGAATGATCTACATCACAGTCAAAATTACTCATCGTAAATACTTAACTAATTAACCAATAATCGACCGATTTACCACTTTTACAGTAAATAACCTACCTTTCAGCAAAGGTCAAAGATTTTTTTACAACCAAAAATACAAATAAGTATGACATCAGGTAAGAGATATTGCATGAATAAAACTTATAGATGAATATGTGGAACAGACAACAACATCATCTGAGTTTCTGTGCGTGCATGTGTATGTATAGTTAGTTTTTTTTTTTTCTTTTTTTTTAGCGGTAGACAGTAGACAGTAAGCAGGTGTTGTGGATAAGTAAGCTTAAAGTGCTTGCGTCAGCAGAATGGTCGCAACAAGGTCCCGCATTGAAAGAAATATTATACAGTATACCGGTATTGAACTTATATTGAACTTCAAACCGGTATAAATACGAGTATTCATTTCCTAAGGATAAGATGCTTCTGTTGAAATGGTATGCACTTTACAAAATTTAATTGGGTTCTTATACTATATATTCTAGTATACTTGTGTAGATAATTGTGTATTAAGGCAAATAATAAACGGCACACATTTTCAACTAATGGAGTGTATGTCTTTGTATTGGATGTGGGGATGTGTGTATTCCATGTTTTTTGTTTTGTTACGTATGTGTATGTACAGTGTATATATATATATATATATATATATATATATATATATATATATATATATATATATATATATATATGCATGTAACGAGTATACGTGTATTGTTAGAAGAATGGAACTTGCAAGAACTTTATCTAAATATACAGTGTCTGATTAAGAACAAATGCTCATATTTAAAACATTTAAATATGTTTGAGAGATACAGCGAAAAGAGGAACAGGTTTTTAATACATTTTAACTCTTCTTATCAGAAGAATATTGTTGAAACACACACACACGCCAGTGCGCCCGCCCGCATACACACATACATACATTAATATTCAAAAGGTTTATCTTAGCTATCCAGGATATATGGAACAAGTGTGTATGATAACACTGACCAGAGTAGGTGACATATGCCAACTTATGAATGAAATTTCACACACGTGTTTAAACTGTAGAGGGGAAAGAACAGCTTGGAGCACAGAGTTGCTACATTTTCTATTAATGCTGGCGTCCTTTATCTTCTTTCCTAGTCCATATATATAGGATCACTTGATCTGCATAAAAAAAAGACAGAGCAGAACCTTTATTTGGTATTTAAATCTCGGTCCACACGCAGGCGGCATACGAGAGCAACATAATGCTTACATATGTTAAGTGGCAGTGTGTGTAGTGAATAGTTATTAGACGTTTTAAGGTACAAACAGATATATGACAAAATTTGTTGTGCAATATTATCATATGATGTAAACGACAACGTAAACAGTACATTATGAAGAACAATTTTCGCAACGTATTACACATACATACAGGTATATATGTACGTATACCTATTCATACATACACTTACACATACACATGTATACGCAAATACAAGAACGTACATACATATACAAGTGCACATCCAGTCGGTGATCCAGTTGCATACATTTTTTCATAATTATGTCAACAAATTTAGAAAGACTTGTTAATACTGATCAATTTCTGGAGGAAAAGAGTTTACCAAACTTTATTACATTAGGATTAGTACAACAATACGATGGTAACAACTTACATCTTTCTCTTGAGAAAAAAGGACAGACAACTAGCATTGTCCCCTGGATTACTCCCTGCCCAATGGGGTTTATGCTCTGATTCAAAGCTTAGAAACTGTTCGTCGCCCCACCCTTAAAGTATATCTACACTTCATGACATCACATGGGGAGTTAACATGTGCAGTCAGCAGGGATAGCATTCGGAACTGCCTCGGCTATTTCCGCGATTTACAAATATGTTTCCGATATATGTCATCGCAGTAATATACAGACAAAACATCATGCATTTTGTTCGCCGGAAATTTCTCCGCAGAAAAAAAAACTAATCTATTCAGACCACTTTGGCTATTTCTGCAATGCGATTGGATTGACTGTAGTAGTGACCAATCACTCGTAAATTCTTGGTCAGTCCTTGTTTCGTAAATAGTCTAAGTGTTCCGAATAGCAGCTGTCGACATACATTTGAGGTATGATCCGTATGACTGACCTCGAAGTTGCGAATGCATGGATAACTGGTTATGTCCTTACCCCGCGGGAATCCTGCTCCTAGAGCCATAACCTGGAAACCATTAACAGCCCCACGCAAGAGAGCTGAGGTCGCTCAGTGGTTAAAATCATTGGACTCATGACCAGAAGGTTCGGGGTTCGATCCCATCATCTGATCAGTCTGGATCCTCATTAATATGCGTGGATCTCTCTCGTAGTCAAACTTATGTGAGATCTTGATGATATAAGCTTACATACCAACTCTGATAAAAATCTGATCAGAAATATGGACTATAAAGTATTTACAAGCTCAGCCCATCAGATGCAAGAACGAAAAATCGAGTTAATTCATTTATTTCGTTCGAGATATTGAGGGGACAATCTTACATTCCAAACCTGATCAAAATCAGATGAAAGATAACCTCATTGATATGTGCGGATGTCGTTCGTAATTTAACTCTTCCAAGATCTTTATCATATAAAGCTTACATACCAAATTTGATCAAATTCCGATCAGAAATATGGCCTCTATAGTGTTCACAAACTCAGCCAATCAGACGATAGAACACCTAATTAGTGTGCACAGATGTCGCTCATAATGGAGATCTTACATACCAAATGTAATTACAAATATGGCCTATATAATGTTCACAATCTCAGTAAATCAGATGCAAGATCATCTCATTAATATGTATGGATGTCGCACATAATCGAACTAGTCAGAGATCTTTTTTTTATATTTGTGGACACCTCTGGGAGTTCTAGCTATAATAAACTAGCAGGCCTTTGAGGTGATCCCCTTTGGACCGAAAATTGTAAAAGAATTTTACACCTGTATGTCCCCCTCCGATCTGTCATTGTGGGTATTTTAAAAAAAAAAATCGAAAAGAATTTTGAAAGAAAATGTATTTATGTTGTTTTGAATTTGGGTCCAACTTTATTTTTGTTGGGGACGTACTTGTTTAGATTCCTGTTTCCATTCGTTTTGTCCTCTATCCTACATTTTCTTTTAAAAAAAAAAAAAAAAAAAAAAAAAAAAAATCGCTTGTACATCAGTCATTACACCTTATGGCTAGTTTCCTTACCTATTTTAGAGATTAATAGTGATCATTGCCATATTTTCGTCCATTTCATGTCTGCAAGAATTTTGTGGTGCAATTGTTGTATTTGGTGCTATTACCCATTTGTGTATTGTCTGGACTGGCCTATTTAGATCAAATCTTTTTTTAGAGTTTCATTATTTAATTTTTATTTGAAAAACAAAGGAAAATTTATAGTAGACAATGATATTAATGGGTTTGAATGGGGATTTTTTGTTTCTTGTGATAGCGAGGTAGAGGGTGAAACATTTCTAGCTTGTGACGGCAGGGGTGAGAGGCACCATGACAACCACCTCCCCGAATGGGAATGATATGCCCATCACTTCCGTTCCAATGGCTATTCCTTCCTAATCTATTTTTAGTCATGATCATAAGACCATGCATTTGAGGGTATTTAAATGCAAAAGTCGTCTGGGTGTTTTTGGATCTCCGCGACAGGTACAAGAAAAAAAAAAAAAAAAATAGTTTTCCTTTGTACGGTGTTTGCTTGTAATTGCGTGTTATGGATACGCTTGTTAGCATATTTTCCGTCCCTCCAATTCTTGTTGTGGTTGTGTTTGATTTACTATGCCCTCCTATATTCTGAAATACTCTTACAAACCTGGCTATCTCGCGTGCCGCACCATAGCACGGCTCGGTAATGTCATTACTCCGTACTTAGTATGGGTAATAGTTCAGTGTATTTTGTGTATTTTCAATTTGTACTTATCAGTGTTATGACTATTTTAGTAATGCATTCCCTTTTGTTATTATTATTTTGTGTATTTGCATGCGCCGAGGATATTGTTTCCCTTCATTTTTTATTTAAATCTCATTGTTCTCATATATATATATATATATATATATATATATATATATATATATATACATATATATATATATATATATATATATATATGTATATATATATATATATATATATATATATACATATATAAAACTAACTCATATATATTTTGAGTATTTTATTTACTATTCATTTATTAATTTTTGTGTTTGTATTTGATTACTTATATTATTTGAAACCTCGCTGCTCTTTAAATTTCCTTGAATTACTATCCATTATTGTAATAATTATATCTGTTATTTTTGTTTTAAAATAATATATCATTTCTCATGTTAGTGAGACATAATAGATTTTCATTTTCAAATTTCCCATATCTATTAATAATGTCCAACTGTATTTCATCTTTCTTTTTATAAGCTCACTTGTCTTTTCGGCAGATGCAGTTGCGGATCGAGAAAATGTGCGTGTGTGTGTGTGTGTGGGGGGGAGCAATTGTCCCCAGGCGCCGGGCGAAGGGGAGGGGGCACCGTCGGAGCTTTTTTTCAGCAGTAACTGGGGCGTAGTGGGGGGGGGGGGCGGGTTGGAGGCTGGCAACTGACATGACAACTGTTCTCTGTGGCAAAGTAGGGGCGCACTAAATAGCATTGCCCACAGGCGCCTCGAACCCTCGCGCCGCCACTGGGCAGATGATCTTTAGAGGGTATGATCATTTAGTTTATGTTACATCAGACCTTGACAACCGTGAACGTGACTTCAAATTAAAAAATCCTTGACCTATGTTAAGGTAAACGGATATGACCGACTTGTAAACTTCTCGATTGCATGTGTACATTAGCGGTGTACAGTGTTTATTCCAGAAGTCATAAGAAGAAATTTATGTATTCGACGTTGATATATGTATTCGACGTTGATATTGTCAGATTATTGGGAAATTCTATAAAAACCGTAATGGTAAGTACGTAAACAAAGAGCAATTTCATATTATATTACATTATACATGTCTTTGATAAAAAAAACAACGAAAAGAAAAACAACACAAAAATAAATAAAAAATAAAAAAATAAAAAAATCCACGTGCTGGAGATGTCTTCATGTAGTTATTGCAAGAGATGTTCATGCAAATTATCAACGACTTGATATTTAATTTAACTCTATTTGTGATTCTGTTTTTTCAAAGAGAGCACACGTGAACAAGTCACTGTATTTAGCAACCGCAGCTGTTGACATTCATGCATAATAACAAACTTTTTTTTCTGGTGCAAAGGAATAACATTTTTTTAGCCCTACTGATCATAGACCAGAAGAGCTTATGGGATATTCTGTCGTCCGTCATCCATCGTCTATCTTCCATCGTCCGTCCGTCCGTTAGGAAAAGTTTATTATCGCTACTCCTCCTAAACTTCGTGCAGGATTGCCTTGAAACTTTGCACACACATTCATCCCATGGTCCAATTGGTCCTAAATGAAAATGGTGCCGATCTGATGTCCAATATGGCCGCCATGGCAGCCATCTTGAAAATTTTGTTTTCGCTACTACTTCTGAATGGATGTCATAGCAACATGTTTTTTTTACTAAAAGACTTCTTATGATGTCTAGTTGGTCCTAAATGAAAATGGTGCCAATCTGACATCCAATATGGCCACCACTGCAGCCATCTTGAAAATCTTGTTATCGCTACTCCTCCGGAATGGATGGTCGTATCAACATGGGGTTTTCACTGAAAGACTTCTTATAATGTCTAGCTGGTCCTAAATAAAAATAGTTCTGATCTGACATCCAATATGGCCGCCATGACAGTCATCTTACAAATCTTATTACCAGAACTCTACTTGAACAGAAAGTCATATTAACGCGGGGTTTTCACCAGAAGACTTCTTTCCATGTCCAGTTAGTCTTAAGTGAAACTGGTGCCGATATAACGTCCAATATGGCCGCCACAGCAGCCATCTTGAAAATCTTGTTCTTGCTACTCCTCCTGAATGCAAAGTCATATCTTGAAAATACTGTTACCTCTCCAAATGGAGGGCTATATCAACACGGGGTTATCACCAATAGACTTCTTATGATACCTAGTTGGTCCTAAATGAAAATGGTGTCAGTCGTGTATCAAATATGGTTGCCACAACGACTGTCTTAAAAATCTTGTTGTCACTATTGCACCTGAATGGATGATCGTTTTCACCAAAAGACTTCAAATGATGTCAAAGATTTGCGTGCGGGTCATAAACTTACTCCTGATTGAAATATTGTCAATATCGCATTGGGAATATTGAAATTATTAATTCAAACCAAATTTCCCATGAGTTCTCAGTTGCAATATCCACCCTGGGCTAGACTCAACCGGTAGCATCGCGACGGACGCTACTGAATGTCCAGTTGAGTCGTAATGGTTGGCGATTTTCGCATTGATTTTATTTCGAATGCGACACCTGAAGTCAACGGTTTCACGAACACATTGCGCTGATCGCGTGCACCCACCCACCCACACCACTCCTTCTTCAAACGAAAAGTGGTTTCTCAAGGCAGGTGGTCTATGAGTATAGGTCCAAACATTATAATTGATTACTCAGCGCATTGAGAATGTGGTTGTGGTCTCTCAAGACCGGTGGTCTTTCATGGCAGTGGTCTTGAGGAACATATGGTGGTGTGTATATGTGTTTTGTGTGTGTGTGTGTGTGTGTGTGTGTGTGTGTGTGTGTGTGTGTGAGAGAGAGAGAGAGAGAGAGAGAGAGAGAGAGAGAGAGAGAGAGAGAGAGAGAGAGAGAGAGAGAAACCAAAACCAAAAAAAAACTGTATGCCTTGTCTTAAGGTTGTGGATTAAAATTCTAAAACTGCCATCGCACATATTCAGCACTCCCATTATTTGCTAAAATCTAAAATATCGGTTTTTAAAGATACTCCTTCAACGATGTTGAAGGAGCTGTATATTATAATAAAGCAGTCAAACATCAACGCTTCAACTCCCAAAGACGAATAATCATTTCAACATGCTTCTAACTGTGGCTTATGAAAGAAAGAAAGAAAGAAAGAAAGAAAGAAAGAAAGAAAGAAAGAAAAGAAAGAAAGAAGGACTGTTGAAATCAGTCCTTCACTCGTGCGTTTTCCCCAATACTCAGAAAACCCAGCGTGTTTCTTGAGTGTTTTCCATCGACCAATCTGTCTTTTTGTTTGTTTTCCCACCCATCCTCCACTTCAGATTTATAGATATGATATCAAATGACTTGAATAGTTTAAAATTTATCGTAGGAGTGACCTTCCCACAATAAGTTCATAGAGTATCACAAGCGATAACTTGGCAGATAAAAGTAGATGAAAGGCTATATATAAGACAAAGCTAGATATATATTAGTACGTAAGAGACAGTCTATGATGAATACAGGTATCTTCTGATAAGTCTATGATGAATACAGGTATGTTCTGATAATCTTCTTCTTTTTTTTTTTTTTTTTTTGTTTTGTGTTTTTTTTCTGGATAGAAATCATAACTTAATGAAATCAACTTGTAATTATTGAAATATTCGTTTCGTTAAAGTTCAGACTTGGTTCATATTCGGAATATTTCGCTGCGTACCGTAGAAATGATCAGATGCTGGATTCATCCTTGGATAGCGGCGTCAAATTGGGACTTTTCATTTTTCGCAAACTAAAAGTGAGTGCTCTTTTTAACCTAATCATATCATATGCTTTTTTAAAAATCGAGTTAATTCATTTATTTCATTTCAAATAAGTTATGAGATGTAAACAATGACCTTGAATAACCTAAATCGAAGACCGATTGGAACTTGAATTCACTGTTAAGAGAAAATGGCCGAACACGGTGAATCAAGGATCAATGACTTTAAACCGTTTTACAATAAGGTTGTTCGGTAATGCAGTGAAGTCTCCCTAATTTTGTACCTTATTTTATGTAAAACCGAATGTTTATGAACTTTGCATGTAGGTAAAATTGGTTGCAGTTTGAATTTAATCGAGATAAGTTGCATTGTTGAATATGGGAGCACGACAGCAGTGTTAACAAGTGTCCGTCAGGGGTATATCGGTTCATGTTTAATTAATTAATTAAATTAACGAAGTTGGGAGGGGATGTATATTTTTTTCCTGTTTATTCTTTACTCTTCAGTATGTCAGACCCTATTTCACCAACAGTTCTAAAAATTTTTAGTGGATGCATTTACGGAAGAGATGAACCCAGTCATACCAAAGCTAGGTCACTGTGACATAATTTGAATACAGGGCTTTACAGATGTTATAAATTCAGATTGCCCAGGGCAAGCTGACTGGAAAAATTAACTTGCCCTTTTGAGATTTGAACTTTTCACAAAATATTACAACATTATATAACAATAAAACATACTGAAGTTAAAACAATAGGTACAATAAAATATAGGATGTTGTAAGGAAATTGCATTATATTTATTATGCAAATGAAGAAGGGTCAGAATTAACCCATAAAGTGCCAGTCGTGACATAAGTCGCACTGCCGGTAGAGGTCTCGTACTGTTTGTCGTGACTTAAGTCGTTTTTCAGGTAAGCAACTGTTTACACATCTCTGTACTTCGGCTTGACATGAATAGTTGTGAAACTAAATTTGATTGGTACTTTGGGCCCTAGAACAAGTATTCTGTCATAGTTTTAACATTGTATTCGTTATAGAAGTTTTACAAATACAGTGAGTGATTTTGAGTCCGAAAATGATGTTGAATATCAGTCTGATATGCATGCTGGATGGACAAAAACTGATCGATGCCAGTCAACCCCCTGTTCAGCGGTATTTCAAAATTAAATGTATAAATGGAGAATATCAAGCCTATAGACCAGTGGTTCCCAAACCTAGGTATTTGGGTCGCAAAAGATGGTATTTAGGGTCGCGATCAAAAAAGTTTGGGAACCACTGCTATAGACCATTTAAGGTTATTTTTTTATAAGGAATTCTTGCATCTGTTGATAGATCAAATGAATCTTTATGCATAGCAGAGAATAAATGGGGCAGACCTGATTAACAACAGCTGCATGAGAAAGTGTAACCCTGTTGCACCTGATGAATTGAAACTTTTTTTTTTTTGCATTGATAATGGCTGTGGGTTTGGTGTAAAAATCTGATTTTGATTTTTACTGGACAGCTGAGTATGTGATATCAACCTCATACTTCAGTCAAAAAATAAAATGAGTTGGGATATATTTCCTAATATTCTAAGTAAGTAACACCTGAACAGGTAATGAACTTAAAAGGTGACTGTCTTTGTAAGCTCATAAGTAGACATTAGATGACAGACATATACTAGAATAAATAACCAGAAAACTGCAAAGTTTTGTGAACATTTATTGCAGACTTTAGTGGGTGTAAACTTACTTGTGGTGTTCCTTGACTGGATGCTCATTAACTGTTACCTATTCTACACCTGTGATTTTCACAAGTTGGATATAAAGTTGTAACAGACATACATATATATGGTTGAGTCATGAAAGAATGGAGTATTTATTTAGACATATTTGAACTTTTTCATTAATAAAGATACAAAAATACAGCTGAAATACAAAGGTAATTTGTATAGTTTCCTGTATTTGCACATGTAAGTGCAAATATGATAAAGTTACATATGAGACTTGATGCTTGTAATAAAGTTCAGACATCAATAATTATTTTTCGTACTGGGTTTGTGTATCTAGTATGTACAGTCATTAAAAAATAGGTAATTTAAAAGCAGAGTGCAATTTTCATTTCTTTTCTCAAACAATTCAGCACTGAGGGATCTTGTGCTGCAAAACTATACAGCGCTTTAAGGGTTAAGATATAGTTAAAAGAGCAAAGACATATGTATACATGTATATAGATAGATAAATATATAGGTAGAAACAGATTTTGGAAATAGCTAGATTTTTAACTGAGAGAGAGAGAGAGAAAGAGAGAGAGAGAAAAGACCTTGAACTAAAAATGAAACAACCAATATCAGAACTGTGTTAATTTAATTTTAATCAATGTTTTAATATTTAAAAATTTTTAATGTACTTTTCCACTTAAAGTTCAAGTTTTCTTTAAAATAGGTTCAGTATATTTATTTCTGGAAACTTCATCAAGTTTCCTTTTTTTGCCTAGATAAGATAGCAGACTCATCTCTTCATCTACAAGAACAATAATGAAAGCTGGACTTTTTGTAATGATTTATTTATACTCACAACAGAATGATTTGAGATCACTTATTTTATTCATGTACTTAACATTTATCATCTAGTCACCATGAAATCGGCGACATGCATCAAAATCTTTGACAAGCTGACTTTTGAACAAGATTTGAGAACACCTATTTGTAACCATTTAATTATTTGTCAAACAGTAAGTATTGGTCTCCTGTAATTATCATGTAAACAATAGATCATAAACAATGCTTATTGTTGCTAAATTTTCAGTACATCGATTATGCTTTTAACGAAATCCTGGTGGTTAATTGTTAGAGTCAAGTGCCTTTTATTTCCACACACCTGTCAGATAAATCTCACAAGTTATATTATTACCAATTATCACCTGGTCACATTGAAATAAGCAAGAGGCATCAAAATAATCTTTGACAAGCCAATTGTTTAGAGTCAGCAAGTTCACAAACTGCCTGAGGCTAGAATAGGGCTTGACAGTCAGCGAATTATGGATATGTACAGATACTATGATAAAAATGTAACTGATAAGTTAAAGTATAAATATTTGTTCCTTATTTGTCAGGGGCCCCAGGTGGCAGAGTGGTCTAAGGCTCTCGCCTTTACAGATCACTGGCATCTCACCTCGCTCTATGTGGAAAATCAATCTCGGCTCAGCCAACGAGGTTATGTGAGAAAGCTCGCCAGTAGCTTCCCATGGGTTGATGGTTCTTCCTGTGGTTTTTCTGGGTTCTTCGTCCATCAAATATACTGGCCGCCATGTATAGCCTATTATGTGCTGAAAAATGGCGTTAAACCCACAAGCAATCCTTATTTGTCAAAACTTGCTTTGAACAGTAAATATTAACATTATCAAGTGTGCATGAGAAAATGCAAGACTGACCTTGACATTTACTACAAGATGGAAATGACAGACTTTGACAGTATAGTGTGTGAAATTAAGGATGGATAGATGAAAGAAACTGCGGCCAGTTATGTAACAGAAGAATGCAGTACATATAAACACTAAATAAAGTTGGTTATATATGTACTATGGTAAGATCGCAGGGTATCTTGCAGAGCATAAAAACATTACAAACTGAACATGACCCTTTTCTCTGTTTCTCTCAAATTTGTATACTTGCCTACAGGCAAGTACCTTGAAAATTTGAGCTTGCCCGAGCCAAATTTGAGCTTGTCCGGGGAGTTGGGCTAGTGAATTTGTAAAGCCTTGGAGTGACTTGTGTTTTCAGCTGTTCTTTCATTACACTCTCAATATCTCTGACTCAATTTCACCAACACTCATAAAATTGGTATCTTGATATATCTGGATGAAAGTAACTGTCATAACCAAACAAGGTCATTCTGACCAAATCTGTATGCTTGAGCAACTTTTTTTTTTCAGATGTTTCTTTATTACATGCTCAATATCTTGGACCCTATTTCATTTTAACGCGTGACACATTTTAACCAATGTAATGGAACCAAAGCAGGGTTCATGCAGGACTACAATATATGGGTGAAATAACTGCTCCACAGCCAGCAAATCTGCATGCTTGAGCAACTTTATGTTTTCAGATGTTTCTTTGTTACATGCTCAATATCATGGATCATATTTCATTTTCACTTGTGATACATTGTAACCAATGTAATGAAACCAAAGCAGGGTTCGTGCAGGACTCTAATATATGGTGAAATGACTGCTCCCCAGCCAGCATAGGGCAAATATAGCAGAAAGACAGAAGTGAGTGCAGAAAGTTAAGAATTTAAAATATTCATACTACTCACTTTCAACTTTTGTTATTGTATATTTTTATGACTGATAAAATACTATTAAAATTGTATAAAAGTATTCGACTTTTCTTATCTTCAATACACTTGTATAACATAGTTATTGTATAAAATGGCAACCCTGGATATAGGTTACAGTTCAAAATCTGCGACTATTTCCATTGCAGAAGACATCTTTTCATCTGTTTATTTGATAAACTGATTTTGTTGGTAATGTACATGGATATATCCACTGAGTCATAATTTGCTTCTGATTGGGCTACAGAAATTCAGTTTTTCACTAATTTTATCAAGGATCATGTGTGAATATTTAGCAGGAATTATGTGGATAGTAGTGTAATTTATGGCATTTATAATCATCTAGTTAGCACTGATATTGACTATAAAGCAAAAAACTTCTTTTTATGACTTTCCACTCTGCTCTTGGAAGAAGAAAATGACACAAAAATTGACATTTTACTTTGATTATTAATGCATTGTATTGAAACAAATGAGCACGGGTGGAGTGAAATCAAGGTACGGTGAAGTGAACTTACGCTTTTTGATCATGTTTAGGTGACATGACAGTTTCGGTGTGTGTGTGTGTGTTATTTTATCTGAATCTCCCTTTAGCATGGACCATGTCTAGATACATCTTTACGAAAGTAACTCATCCATACCAAAACTATGACAGTGCAACCTGATTTGCTTGCACGAGTGACTTTTGTATTTTCAGCTGTTCATTTGTTTTACCATCAATATCTTGGAACCCTATTTCATTTACCTTCATGAAAATTTGTATGTACATACATCTTGATCAATCTCAACCATACCAAAACTAGGTCAATGTGACCAGTTTTCACTCTTGAATTGCTTATAACATTTCAGCTTATCTGTTTGTTTCACTCTCAACATCTCAAATACTATTTCACTTAAGCTCATGAAAATTGTTATGTGGATGCAGCTTGTGGAGAATAACTCAATCATACCAAAAGTAGGT
This sequence comes from Margaritifera margaritifera, assembly GCA_029931535.1. Classification (NCBI taxonomy): domain Eukaryota; kingdom Metazoa; phylum Mollusca; class Bivalvia; order Unionida; family Margaritiferidae; genus Margaritifera; species Margaritifera margaritifera. The sequence continues at coordinate 751,620 of JAQPZY010001688.1, read as the reverse complement.
CACTGTGACCTAATTTTCAGGCTTCAGTGACTGGTATTGTATAATTTATTTGGACACTTGAGTCTGCATTTTTTATTCCCTGTATGCTAATTTTTTGGGAATAAATCCAGCAGTGTTTTTGATGAAGATTTCATCTTCTCTGTGTTTTCTAACCATAATCATTGACCATATTCTCAATTGGTACCCAAGCTACCGTAATCAAAATCAGTAGGACATTTCTGACAGCCATTGAAATTTATCATCTTCTGCTTCTTTGTCACTGAGCACACTCTATTCAGTTAGTCAGCTTGGGGTGCAATCGATTCAGTCAGTCTAAAATCAACAAAAACAGTATTTTTTCTTTATTTTTTGGGAGGTCTTTTTGTGCTCCCTATGGACATCATTGGGCCAAAGATGAAGAAAAAAAAAAAGGATCAGTGGTGCACTCTAAACTGGACATTGTACATATGTACTGTGTGGCCTCACTGCATTTCAACCATTCTTTCTTCCTAGGTCCTAGGCAAATGTTTGGAGTTGATTTTATAGCACTTACCCCATGGGGAAGGGGCTACAGGGGCTAACTTTATATGTATATGAACATTGTTTGTACATTCTTGGTTAAGTTTTTGCATTTAGTTCATGATCACATAGGTTTTTGTCACCCAGTATACACCCTGTTATACCAGGAATCATGAAACTTGGTGAGGGGATGCATCTTGACAAGCACTATACCCTCATCACAAAAATATATGTACATGTATGTATGTATGTATGTATGTATGTATGTATGTATGTATGTATGTATGTATGTATGTATGTATGTATGTACATGTATATATGTATGTATGTATGTATGTATGTATGTATGTATGTATGTATTGGGTTTAATGGAATGTTAGCACAATATTTGCAATATGGTGGCTGTAGGTTACTATGTCCTATATTTCATGCTTCACTAACTTGCATTAAATTGTGTCTTAAGTTTATTTCTCAACCACTATTCATGCTGGAATCATTGACCAAGATCATTGTATGTATCTCTGTTAGTACCACACCTTTTAAACAAAAGTCATTGTGACCTATATTTCATATATTTACTGGTTTAGATTCAGTTTTTGCATTTAGCTTATGTCCACATGGGTTTTTTGCACTTTGTATACATATTGTTACACCTGAAATCATGAAACTCTGTGAGGGAACGAGTTTTCCCTATGATTTTAAATTTTGGGATCCTGTAGGACCATCATCTTTCGCAAATTGGTGGTCCAAAGCACCGATTTAGGGAACCAATATCGGGAATAAAAAATCTGGTAAGTACGAATGAAATTGACAAGGAAAGATAAAATAACTGAATATACCTAATGTATCCTGAGGGTCTCAGGAGAGAACAGTATATTGTACTAACTGATATACCCTCATAAAATAAAGTGTTTATTATTATTATTATTTTTTTAATACATGCACAGTGATCTCCCCAGAAATTTTCGATAGCATCGGGGTAAGTGTGTTAATGTCATAAAATGTTTTAAAAAGAATGATGCGTTAACGTCATAAAAGTGATACAAATTAATATCAATGAAATAAAAAAGAAGTTATATATTTACATAGTATTCTTTGTTTACCTAGGTTATAACAAGGCTTAATGTATATCTCATTTGTTTCTTAATTTAAATAAATGGTATACATCTTTTCTTCTTTTCGCCATATATACTGACTGCCACATCAAAATTAAAGTCTTTTAAGGATTGTCCTTCAATGCTGATTGTCATTAGGTAGTTCAGTACCCTCTGTGTCAACCTGTTCCTTAAAACACTCTTTATTCTATTCATTGAGGAGAATGACCTTTCACAATCTGAAGAAAAGAAAAAAAAATGGAACATAAAATTTATTAATGGATGTACAAAAAAGAGACAAAAATACCTGAATCCTAATTAAGTGAATTACCTAGGACAAATTCTTCAAGAATCAAGACAGTGATGTGTTTTCAAATAATCATCACAGAATAAGATAATACATATTCCTTTCCATTAAGAACAATATATCAAAGTGTTTGTTATTGTTTAATTTCTTCACTGAATCATAGAGCTTAAATATTGTTCAAAAGTTTAAATTAAATATAAAATGACTTTACTGAATAATTAGTAAGCATATGGATGAAACTATTTAAGTTAAATTTATGAAGGAATACTTTCTATTTATATCTTTTTAAAAGAGGTAAAACTGGAAGATAAAGATTGTTTCGTTTATTACTTGGATAGACAGAAATGAGAAATGAGAAATGAATAGGGCAGCACCCACTTAAGTTAAAGTTTACTGACCAAACTATATTTCTCTTGTTCAAAGTTAAACTATGTAAACATAACAACAACTTGTGAATAAAATGTAACTTTCATTCCTCGTCACAACTTAATAAGAACGACGACAATTGCAACTACAATTACTGGTTACTACTATAAAAAAAATATATTACCCCCCCCCCCCCCCCCCCGATCTGAAGGGTATAACATCTTCCATTCAATGTTAAATCGCATCCTTTGTTACTTGATCTCTTTCTTTGTGGAAATTATGCCGACGCTATCGGAATTGGCATCACTGCCACTATTGGTGACGCCAATTTCTGATTTTCGTAACCAGGCCAACATGGGGCTAGCCGGATGCTGTGTAATTTTACGTTTCTTGGAAGGTGGTATGTTCATTTTTCACAAGAATTTTTAATGTAATATGTGTAACTGGTTTGACTGGTAGTGAAAATGACTGAAATATATATATAACTCTACCAGTAGACTCCATCGTCACTGGCCAATCATGTGACTATCTCTGTGCAGACTAAACCCGCACCAATGGTCGCTCACTGGCAGTCGCGCAAGCCAGGTATAAAAGATAATGGTTAAGTGAGTGAGCAATTATCATGGATTATCTTAATAAAATTCCCAAGAAGAGGTAAGAACATGTGTCATTTGAGTAATAGGGCTTAGGTGACAGGATGTTTGTTTAACATTAATTTTATAAGGGTAGTGGGAAACATTAAGCTTAGTGGCACAAGAGCATAGTGTAGCGGCAGGTTCTAAAGCATTGGGGGTTATCGGGGTTTGAAATGATAGTGTAGTGGGCCCACTACGGTAAAAGCCCCTGGGGAGAACACTGATGTATTGTGTTTTTGTTTTTTATTATTAGACCTCCAACTTTAATGATGTCCTGTATTAAAGTTCATATACATGTATCACTTTTAAAGGAATTATCCTGTGTGGTGTTGATGTTTTTTCTACAGCTTTCTTGAAGTGCGATTGCAACTGAAATTTGTTCGACCTTTCAGCATGGGATTTTGAATTTAATGATGAATTAATGTGAGTTTACAAAGTTTTTACATCCAGTCCAAAATGCTTTGAGTACAGGTCACATGGCATCAAACCTTTAGCTTGCTTGTGTTTTAACTACACTAATAAGTAAACCACTTATGAAAGAAACCCAGAAACCTTTTGTTTGCTTGTTTATATTTATAATCACTTGAGACTATGTTCATTGATTCTGGCTCATATATTTTCAGACCAGCTAGCAGACAGGAAGAAATGTATCAGTTTTATTTGTGTCATTTTTTAGTGGTTTTATTGCCTGACAAAACTTGACCTTGACTGTTATTTAATACTGTGCATACATTCATATCGAGTTGAATCTTGAATTCTTTATAGATGAATAGGATACAGTAACTGCCTATGATCATATATTTGGTTACCAAAATGCTTAAATTTCCAGAACTTGGAAAATTCAAGCATCCAAGGCATCAAGATCAGTGACACACGAGACACCATACAAAATCAAATAGACAAATGGTGACATAAAGGATTTTATTTTAGGGGACAACAGCTTGTCTTTTGCGTCAGAGATGGAGGTTTTCAATGTCAGTGAAAAGCACAGGGGTAAAGGGCAACTATTTTGCCCACTTTGCCTGGTAGCATAACTCCTGGCCACCATGGCATTTTCCAAGTTTTGACCTCCATCATGAAGTTTGATTGTGCTTTGATTTTTTGTTTAGCAAGTTTTATTGGTTCTTTTTTTGATCATTGGAATTATACATTCTTTTTGGCTACAATGGAGGTATAATTTTACAAACACAAATTTAATTACATGGGTAGAATTGATCACCTATGAAGAACTAGAATTCTGTGTTTGTAAAACATGTATTCCCATGCTTCGCATGTTTTTGTTTGTTTTGTTTTCTTTGTCTTTTATGGAACAGGAATAATTTGAAGATTCTATCGTGCCAAGGCAAGTAAAGTATCTTGCCCAAGGACAGAGCATGGTACTCTAGCTGATCTGTGCTGATCTAATGCTGGGAATATAATGCACACCTTTCTAGTCATGAATCCACTGAGCCGTTGTGTCTCTATCCCAATTGACACCTCCATCCCAAAGTTTGAGCCTAATGGGTAGGTCGCTGAGGGCAAGGACTGCTCTGGGAACATATATTAGTTGGATATGTGCAGGGCCATTGTAAGGGGCGGGCGATATGGGTGACTGCCCGGGGTGCTAAGTCTGCGGGGCGACATTTCGCAGAGTTTAAGGTATATATTTTTCTGAGTGGGGGCGCTGAAGGCGACATTTGCCCAGGGCGCCATTTCGTCAAGTGAAAACTTGCAACAGCCCTGGATATGTGCATTTGTCTTCTCATGCTCAGTTAGGTCATGTATGAAACATAGTTATTGAGTAGGGATTTTGATGGTTTCAAGCTATGAGCTAGGGGCTAAATCCTTGGTGTGGAAATTAAGGATGGGCTCCATGGTCAGTGCTAAATAGTCTCCCATATCCATGAAGTTTTGCTTCAACATTCCAGGAAAGCGAAGTTGACTTTGCCATGCCACAAACAAGTTATGACCCCCCCCCCCCTTTTCATTTCCCTGTTGATATTTTTACCACAATAAAATGAATCTTGTGTGAGTTTAAAGTTGTACAGCTCTCCCTCATTATAACGCTGTAGTCAGGGTCCATATCCGCCAGCTGCGTTATGTACCAAAGTGCATTATAGTAAGAACCGTGATATATACAGAGCCGCAGTATATTGAGAATAACGTAACATACTGAACCATGATGTAGCAGGCACTATCAAAATTTGTTAAAAAATGGTGTTTTGAAAAGGAAATGAAGATATGACTAAGTTTCACCTTGTTTTCTTTCAACCCTTATTGTTGTACAGTGGTATGATTTTGGTCATGGGGTCCATAGTAGTACCATGTTATACCCAGAATTGCATTATAACGAGGTGCATTATAATGGGGAAGAGCTGTAGAACCCATGTTTATAGATGTAGATGTAAAACAGTAGAAGCATGCTTTAGAATCAACTTCTGTGATAATTTAGTAGCAGCAGGTGCCCTCAGCTTTGTACAGAGTTGCTTTTTTACTGCCAACTATGCATATGTGAAGCTCTATATGTAGGAAGTAAGTGAAATCCCAAACTTTCTCAATCACAAAACTAAATACTTTATCATTAAAGAAGTTTTGAGACAAAATAATACATGTATGAAGAGATAATTGAATGTATCAATATTTCACCACAAAAGCTAAAAGTATTAGATGATTTGCCTTTGTCTGCTACAAGTCATCTATTTTTGGGAACAGTTACATATTTTCATGGTTGCCCTGCAATGCCGTTAACAAAGTTATGCAGCAGTCTTTCCGATTTAAGAAAGAAAGTTTTTGATATTTTCATAAAATTGGTTTAATGAGTATTTTTTTACTTTCCCAAAAATACCAATTGTTGATGCTTATTTTGCCACAACAAAATATGACCTCTAACTTGCTATTCTCTATTTTTCCAATACTTTCCCCCTTTAAGATCAGAGAAAGAAGTCACTACACCCTAAATTTTGAGTTCAGCGTGATCCCTGAGGGCCAATGTCAGTTGCATGTAAAAATTTGTCTTTTCATGCCCAGTTAGTGTATATATATATATATATATATATATATATATATATATATATATATATATATATATATATATATATATATATATATATATATATATATATATATATATATATATATATATATATATATATATATATATATATATATATATATATATATATATATATATGTATAGTCATTGGGTGGAGATCTCAATAGTTTTTTTTGTTATGACCCATGTGCCAAAATGTTCCCCGGGGGTAGGGCAAGACCCTGGAGTAACACCCAGGGTTCTCAGTTTCACATATGTTGACACTTCAAACATGCCATTTCTCAGACATGTGAGACATACAATTCTGGAGTTGTTTGAAATTTATGTAAAATCACCACTACCCTTATAGTCTCAACTACATTCAATAAAAAATTCCAGAAGTGGTGGCACAATTATCACCCACAGGACTATCATTTGCCAGAGTTTTATATGTCTAGCTTTAATGACGTCGTCGGAGTTCAGTAACACTTCACATGCATGTACACCCACTTGTATGGACTGACTATCACAGTATCCCTTGTTTCATTAAAAGCACAGTGATAGAAAACATTAGTAAGCTAATTTTACATTTTGGTAATAAATGAATATATGAACAATTTTACCATCTACATCATCTCTGTTATTAGCCAATCAGAAGTGAGACGTTTGTTCATTCAAAGATGTGATTTTCTCGTTTGTTATCCTTGTAGATCCTTCTCAAAACCACTCAACATAATTTGAGCAAATTTGACAGAAAGCATCTTGGCATAGCTGGCTTTTAATTTTTTTACAAATGATGATTAACCCTCCATCAATTATGGCCACCATTAATGAAATTAGAAAAACCTAAACATGACTTCTCAAAATCCACTTAACAGAGTTTCACTGAAAGCGTTCTGCAGAGAATGCTTTCAAGTTTGTACAAATGATGCTGATAGGTATTATTATTATTATTATTATTATAATCTTTATCTTTTAGGTCCAGATAATGTTGAGTATATGCAAGAGGAATTAGTTTAACACAGAAACTTTTTTGTTGACCAAGAAAAATGGACGCCAAGGAAAGTGGTCCACCCATTAGGGACCTTGGGTCATTTGCATGGACTTCTGTACCTAGTGATGCCGATATAAAAGGTAAAGGCAGATTTTTCTTTATTAGGGTTGATGTTTTTAAAGACATATTTACTATCACCACACTTTAGCAAAGAGCTGGGATATTGTCATTGCCCCTGTGTCTGTCCATCTCTGACAAAGCTTGTCATCACTTCTCCCACACCTCTACATGGAATTTATTGAAACTTTATGGGCAAGATGTGTGGTTGGTGTAAATGTGCAATAAGGTTTTACTTTTTTCCTCTGGCCATTTTTGGAGACAATTTCTAGAAAAAAAATGTCCCAAAAAAAGAAGCATTTTGGAAATATTGCTTCTTTTTCCACACTGCTTAGAGGACTCTGACATAAACATTTTTTCTTAATAACTGCAACCACTATAAAAATGACACCTGTTCATAAAGGTAGATTTTGAACCAATTTCATATGTTTATTTGCATATTGCACCTATATTTAAATTATACATATCCACAAAGGACAAAATTTTGTGGTCCCTTGAGTGTCTTTTTATGACTGGGTTTGTGAATGCGTCTCTCTTTCTCTCTCTCTCTCTATAGAGTACATACATACATACATACATACATACATACATACATACATACATACATACATACATACATACATACATACATACATACATACATACATACATACATACATACACACTGTAAATTTGCTATTTTGTATGGATTTCATGGCTGCTACATACCATGAATTTAAAGATCCTATAAAAGTGATCTTTCTGTGGAAATACTATGACCCTCTTCCCAATCCCCAATAGGACCCTCTTAAGCAATCCCAAATAGGACCCCCTTCCCCAAACCACGATAGGAGCCCCTTTACCCCAATCCACAATAGGCCCCTCTTCCCCAATCCACAATACTATCACCTTCCCCAATCCACAATATAGGACCCCATCCCCATCCACAATAGGACCCCTTCCTCGATCCACAATAGCACCACCTTCCCCAATCCACAATAAGACCACCTTCCTAATCCACAACAGGACCACTTTCCCCAGTCCACAATAGGAACCCCTTCCCCAATCCACAATGGGACCATCTCAATCCACAATAGGACCACCTTCCTCAATCCACAATAGGACCACCCTCCCCAATCCACAATAGGACCACTTTCCCCCACCTTCTCCAATGCACAAATTTAAATACCAATGATAATGTAATTTTTCACAAGATCACAAATGTTGATGTCCTTGAAAAGAAATCAATGCACACTTTCTTTTTCTATCTCATATTTTGAACTTTACCTTTAGTTGGCACCATATAGCCACTATTGTGCTGAGGTGCCATACAATGCTACTTCTACTACACACACTATCTATCTATCCAAATAATAATAAAAAATAATAATAATACTTTAATTTATGAGCATAATTCAGTTTGTTATAATATACTATTCTCCCCTGAGGCCCATCAGGATGAACAAACTATTGTAAATATATAGAATATAACAATAAATCATGCTTAGATGCATTAAATATAAAATGTACATAGCGTATATGATAACATATTAACAGAATAAAATGGAGTGAATGTATTTCAATATTTACCATGGAAATTGCCATTTAAGATAATGGTCATATGATTTTGTTTGAACACATTTAGATTTGTTTCTGATCTAATGGTTTTTGGGAGTTCATTCGAAAGAATAGTACCAGAATAAGCACATTTTTTTAAAAAAGTCTTTATTTCTGGTGGAACTGCAGCAGCTGAGTTGGTGGAGCATTGGACTTATAATCCAAGCAACACAGGTTTGATACCTGCCCAGGTCAGCCTAGGTTGGCTGTGTCCTTGGGAAAGACACTTGGCTCACATTTCCTCGGCATGATAGAGCCAATAATGTGTTAAAAGTACCGTTTAAACCAACAAAAACAAAAACTTAATTTTTGGCAGTGATGTTTGGCAATGATCATTTGTGATTGATCTCATTTTATGTCTTTAGTATTGTTCTTCTGACTTAAAATGAAACAGCTCGTGCAAATATTGTGGACTAAGTTTTTTCTTTACTTTTAACATTAGTATAGACTTGTGGTAGGCTACCCTGTATTCAAATTTGAATTGGTTTAGTTCAAAGAATAGAATTTTGGGTGGTGTATCAATTGGTAAATTCAGGATAATTCTTGCTGCTTTTTTTGAAGTTTGTGGATCCTTTTATTATTACTTCAGTACTCGCATTGTGGATTACAGATTGCCCACTCAATCTGGTGGACATGGACACAGGGCCAAGGGATTAAGTGCCTACTATGAGTAGTGGATGTTAGGGGTGAAACGATGCATCAATACTTTTGCCATATTGATACACACATCGATACAAGAGGTGAAGAATCGATTCAAAACGATACTTACCATATACAAGTAACTTTAATCTTCAGCAGTCATGAATAATTACTTGTAGTTTGATGTTTTTTTCTTTAGATTGAGAATTCATCTGAGACAGCCATTGCTGGCACAGGCACTCATTTTTGTCAGTAAAAAAGACAAAACTATTGACAACACCTACTCGGGTTCTACAAATTAAGACAAGGTTACGTGGTTCAAAATCTGCCCCCCCCCCCCCCCCCCGCAGAGTCAGTGCTAATTATTTTATATCATCAGCATGTTCAGCATAAAAGAGACATTCCTGATTTGTTCTCCATGTATGATGAAGTACTTTACTCATCATTTGAGAACCACTTTTGCGTGAAGTTTTTCTATTGCTTCGTATCTTGTCTACTTGGATTGAAATTGAAGGTTACACTTCCGGTGTGTCACGCAGTGAAATATGTTACATTCAATTCTGAGTGGTGGTTATTGTTGTTCCAGTCCAGGGTAAACAATAACCACCAATTAATGTAGCTTATTCTCTGCGTGACAAAGCAGAAGTATTGGCATCCAAACTCGATCCAAGTAGATACAAAGCAACATAGAAACTTTGTGCAGAAGTGGTTATTAAATGATCTGTAAAGTACTTAAAATGATCAATTTTTTTATATAAGGGGAGTTCCTGTGGCCGCAGCAGTTGTTTTGCATCTGGAGGAAGTAGTCCGATAGATTTGGTTGTTAGTCATCTCCGCTACTACACAAAGACTTGTTCTAGATGAGATTTTCCTTGAATGAGGAAATTGCACTATTCTGTTTTGAAGATAACACTGTAATGTCTTTAAAGTTTAAGTGAAGACATGAAATTGGTAATAAGATGTTTTTAAAGCATTCATGCAGTGCAAAACAAAGGGCGTGGTGGCCAAGATGAGTCCTGCATCAAATCAAGTAGAGCAGCCCGAAATGGCCTACAAGGTTGAATTAAAATCACTGACAAGTAACAGGTTGTCTGTTTGGAAGTTTTTTTGTTATCATCGATGAGAATGGCATATGAGCAGATGCTAAGTCTCTGTCTGTCTGTAATCTGCATACAGGAAATATAACCAATATGTCAACACACATACAAGGGCACCACCCTATCACTGACGGACCTCCTAAAGATGAAAAGACCATCAAGTTGATATGTGTATCAATAATGTATTGTATTGTAGGCTGTGTATAGTGAATCATATCGATGCACGGCACAGGTGTATCATTTCACCCCTAGTGGATGTCCACTCAGTCTGATGGAAGTCCACCACAGATTTTATTGCAGCCATAGTGGGTTTTATGGCACTCCTTCCTGATTTTATGTCAATTTCATACATTTACCTGTACAAACTATACAGTGATAATATTTCTTTTGTATTTATCAGTGGCCTAGTTAAGGATACATAAAGACAAACGTGCGTAACATAGAACAAAATACAAGGTTTTACATTTCTTGGATATCTTCCCACCCCTGTCCATGACAGAGCATACATCAGAAAAATTCCCTAGCTACAGTGTACATCCCTGTTGATTGATTACATGTACCTGTTAGCATATACATATGTGGAAATTTACATACAGTTCTGCATCAAGTGGTAACTTTGATATTCTTCTCAATAAATGATATTTCATAAAAGTACTTAGTGTACTGGTTATTAATTTGTCATGGTTTCCCTTTTATTTCCATACTATTTCCAAGACCCACTTTGAAAAAATTATTGAAAGCAGTAATACAAATGAAACTCGAAAAGAGATTACAAACGAACGCCATACTATTTTATACCATACATGTACAATCATGAACACTGGAACATTATGACATGTTTGTTATAATTTTTTCCAAAGTTTATTCTACAAGAATAATGTGGCATCGTATGTTAGAATAAAACAAACTATGCTACAAAAAAGGCGCTTCTGTAGCTTTGCCCTTATAATTTAAAAAAAACTATTGTTTATCAGAGAGTATGACAATTTTTTTAATGCGCGGATTTGTGTTTGATGTGTTGACTGTTGTGCTCTATCAATGGCCATTCATGTCATGAACAGTGATTTAAATGAAAAAAAGTTATGTTCTGTCCTCACTTTTTTTGTAAATCTTCATGCATCACCATGCAGAGGAGTGACATTCTTACTTTAAAGTCAGGTGCTATGCTTGTTACTGTAGCTTCTTGTCTAGAGACAACTGTTAAGTTCTGATATTATCGTGTAAAACTGGTATCTAGCAGTATATAAAGCAAAACATTTTTATTTTGCTGATTAGGGACCAAGCATTTAAATGTAACAGTAAGTTGTAATGGTCCTGATTGACATCTAAAATTATTAATATTTTATTTTATAAAAGTCGCATTAAGTGTATTTTTTTAAAGCTGTCACACCCTGACCCCCAGTAGCGCATAGAGTACAAGATAAATTACTTAAATTATGGACATGTAATTCAGACTGAGAAATGCAATGATGTTAAGTTGTGATATTTTGGCACAAAATTGATTTCTTGTGGTATATAAAACTATATAATATCTGTCTGTTGCAGTGGCACATAGCTATGACGTGTACAAAAGCTCTATTATACTACAGGCTTTTTTATATAAAAAAATGCATCTTTCTTTGTAATAAATTTTTTTATTATATGCAAAAATGAGAGAGAGAGAGAGAGAGAGAACCATAACTTTCAATCGATGTTACATGTAGCTTTTATCGCGAACTCAGAAACAGGCATTGATCATTAGAGAGTATGCATTTTGGAATTTGTCTACTGAAAAAATTTAGAAATAAAATTTTGCTACCGCTCATTATTCAGAATAAATAAATAAGTTAATTGCTGCTTAGCAATTCATTTTGTATTTAAAAAGAATTTATATAATTAATTGGATTATTAACCTGCTATTAGTGTGCTTTTCTTATTTTCCTATTATTCTAGTTTCGTTCTATAGTCAAATCAGGTCATAATGAACCTATACGAACTTAAAGCTTCAGAAATTTTAATAGTTTAAAAGTTGATTGAGCCAGCATTACTGGAATAATCAAAGTGAACACAGTGACAATATTTGCGATGATCTTAGAACTAATATGAAAGGTTCACAATAAACAGGAAATAATTGGGATTTACAACCATTGAATCCAAAACCTCTTCCACCTCCAGTTTGGAGTAGATACAGAAGTTCTACCAGGGATACCTACATGTATTTAAAGATGTTACAAATATGGAGTCACATATTAGTAGCAATCAATGCAATTAGAGATAGATTGTATAGCCTTGGCAAACATGTGGCTTAGCAATTTCAGGTGATATACAAAGCATTATTGATAGATATGATGTGTTCAGCTTATGCGTAATACAGTACAAGTTAAATAAGGAAAAAAAGTATGAATAAGAAGAAATTCCACTTATATAAAGCTCAAATTAAACTCATGTACAAAATTTGAGGCTATTTTTTATCATACAGTCACTACAATCGTATCTACTGCAGATGCTTGTTTCGCAACTAAGTTTTCATAGTATAGGGCATTCTGGTTGAATTGCAAAAGATGATGATGATATGATGGATGTCCAGACAAAATTAACTGCTACTGCAATATGTAAAAGAAAAGAAGAAAAAAAATGTTCAGATCCGCACTTACTAACAAGCCCCACCCATTTATCTGTGCTGCGTACATGTATGTCTTCAGGCATTTAACATTGGATTATTATTGCATTTAATTCAGTTTGGGAGTCCAAAGATTGTTCATGTGACTTTAAGCTTAGTTTTGGTTCCCCAAGATTCAGTGCTGTTTGGGTGATTATGGACATAATTTCAGTAATTTCACATTGTTGACCTAATTGCTAAACCCTGTATTAATATGCATTTGAATCCATGTCCTTTGATGACAATATTTTATTTGTATTCATATCAACTTCTTAAAAAAGGATAATTGGGTCAAAATGTAACAAATTAGTAACTAAACTGATAAACAATATTAGCTTTACATTTGGGAACAGTTCTGCAGTATTTGTCATGTGGATTGAAAGAATGTACTGTACCAAATGAATGGTATCTGTATAAACTGAAAATAACACATCTCCTACCAAAAATATTTGTGTGATTTTGCTTTTTCATCACTTTCACCCATCCATTTGGTAATATAGTGAAACCCCGCTATAACGCGCCCCACTATAACGCGAATTCGGATATAACGCGATCGTGGCATGGCTTCTGAAATTTAACAATTTCACCAATTTCTTGAAGTGTTATGCCAAAATAAACATTATCGGAAATGTTACTTATTACTGATCCATGATTAAAGCCAGTAAGTCTTCTTTGTGTTTGTCTTCAATTCATGATATATACAATCATTGCTCAAACAATAGCCGACATGTGTTTCTTCTTTAACTGCATACACAACCAAGCACCAGACAATGCGTTGGTTGATCAAAGATTGTCATATGTGGGTGCTTATGTAGATACTGAGCTTGGGCGGCAAGATCACAGGGAGTTCAAATAACCACTCTCTGTTACTTTGCACTGAACAGGTATCAAACTCGCGGCTCAATCAAAGAGTTGTCACGTGGGAAAACAAAGAAGGGATTAAAGTCAAAAATGCACAGGAAGTTGTAGAACTCTGCTTGGCACTGAACAAGTATTAAATTTGCGGCACGATCAAAAGGATTGTCAACTTGAAAACAGCGCGAGTACTGCCTTTACAAGCCAAGGGCTTTTCAGCCCACGTGCAGTGGCAGATAACTCGGGAAATATCACGTGGGAATTAAATCTGACTTATGGAAAAGGAAAATACAAATTAAATCATAACTTTTATTGCATCAAGCACTGTTTATACAGCAAAACAAAAATATTAATACAAATACAGATCGTTCGGACTTGCATAAAAATGGAAGCAATACACATGCTAGTAAACAAATGTCCACTATTACATAATTATATTGCTGTGACTTTCTAATTGGGGCAATAAAACTTTGTCCATTCACTATGAGCCATGATGTGGACAATCCACAATGACCACTATATCCGGTCTGTTATGGAAACAGGGTGAACAGTGGAAACGTGGATTTTCTGTAATCCACGATGCATGTACTGTATCAATTGTGTGTCCCCAAATTGTGCAGCAGTAATTTAACTAGTTAGATCCATCCATCTATCACTCCATGAGCTCAATGCCCATTGGTGTCTAGTGCACTTCATACAGTTTGTCTCCAACATGTCCAAGCCCAAGCAATCAAATGCATATATGATATCAGTATACCCCTTAAATCACACAGCAAAGTAATCACACTTTACGTGTACAATAATTAATGAATGAAAACAGACATTACTTGCCTAGTTTAGTATGATTTATTCAAGTCCACAAGAAAATGCAAACACGGCTTTGCATGTGACGCAATAAAATTCTGCCATCCCGTAAAATGTGCACAAATATAGCTCAGATTGGTCAGTTTCTTGCTGAATAAAAAAAAAAAAAAAAGAAAATTGACATGATACGATGAATCTTGATATTAATTTTCCAGATAGTTAAAGGAGTAGTGTATTTTTGTAGTGTGTGGGAGAGTAGAAGGTCAGTTCTAAATGTTATTAACGGAACCACTCTACTGATCCTGGTTTGTTCTGCCTGTTGCCAAAACTTATCTAAGACTGATCTCATATTTAATTACATTCCAAAACTTATAAATTCATAACAATGTATAAAACACACAAAGTAAGTAGGGTTAAAACAAAATTTTTGACATTAAATTGTTTTCTCAATTTATAAAGGGTGACATATCATTATAATGTTTTTATGATTGAGATTTTTCCTCTACAGGTAAGTAATATAGTTTAAATAAATGGTATACATCATACAGCTAAATTTGTGTATAATATTCTCCCTGGGGACTGGCCAAAATTGGTTTTTATAGATGAGTGGTCTTTGTATGGAGGGTCATTGAGAGATCTCGAGAAGCAGTGTATTTGTGGATTTTACACAGAAAATTTGACCAAAAATACATAAAGACATTTTTTAACGCATTCAAATTTCGCAAAACAATTTAATTTTAAACATTTACAGTGTAGTCCAAAATTGTTGGCTTATTCCTCCTTCCATAAGCACAGAGATGCTGCCAGGCCGCGGGATCGTGGGTTTCTCGCAAAAGTGATAGAGAGTCACGCAACTTTTAAAAGCCAATGGGGGAAAGATTGCGCAAGTTATCTGTGCTTCCCGCGATTTCTCGAACCCAATAGGCGACTTTTGTATTTTTTGTTTTTTAATTAGGTTGATCAGATCGTCTTTTTTGACTTTTCACGATGATCTCAATTAATCCTATATCTATGGAGAATATTGTTTGAATACAAGCACCTTTATGATGGAGATCTGTTGGAGTATTGCAGAAACTATGGAGGTATTCCGATTGAATTGTTTCCTGGTGCTGTGTAATAAATTGATCCATCGATCGAAATGTCTAAAGCGCGACAGTAGTGTGTTATGTTGAAACAAAATATAACAGATTTCTTTAGGAAACTCAGCGAGATGGAAAGATCATCTGTTAAGGACGAAACTAGCGAGGATGAAATATCTGACGGTTTGTTGCCAACTGAACATAGCGCAGAAAGCTGTGATACAGAAATAACCGGCATGATGTCGTTTACTACGGTTTAGGCCATGCAGAAATTCTGATACATCGACAGAAATATCCAAGGAACAACATGTCTGAATTGTGGAAAATTGTGTTTTGGATACCTGAAAACCAGTTCCCGAAAATATTCAGACTGGTCATAATTGCAGCAGTTCTTGCCTTTACGAAAAACTGATTGTGAAAGGTGATTCAGTTCTCAAAGCAAAATTCACACTACTCGGCAAAATAGGGTAACCACAGACCTTTAAAACTCTATCACTGTAGTAAGAAAATGTCAGAATATCTGAGAACAAAACAAAATAAAATCCTATAAAGATATATAATTCGGATTAAGTATTTTTTTTCTCTAAGATATTCTGACATTTTCCTACTACAGTGATAGAGTTTCAAAGGCCATTGAGCTAACATCTGAAACAATAAATAAACTGATGACTATACAGATGTGTGTGGTCCAGTAAATTATTTTCAGTTTGCAAAGCCATATTTGAAGGGCAGTGATAAGAAACAGAAGAATATTTACCAGCTGAGCAACAAGTAGGTATGCAGCTACCTTATACATTTATTGTCAAAGAAGTGATACAAAATCATTAAATGCTTGTTTTAAATTAGGTGTTTCTACACCTTATAATAATGTTGTCACCCATCTTCTACCATTCAGCTTAGTTTACCCTTGCCCCCTCCCTGATGATGCCCCCCCCCCCTCTGAGGGTAGGTGTGGGGGACCTCCCCCTCTTAAGAAAATTTCTGGCAGCATCTCTGTTAGGACGCTCCCTCTTTAATGATTTTGCTTTCAATCAGTATAAAATTTGCTATGCATTGGTTCAAGTTCCAGTTGTTCCGTGCACATTTGGAATGATAGCACTTGAACACTCACTCCAATTGAGCCATATAATCAAACACACCATGAAATAGTCTTGGTTATGAAGCCAGTAACATTCAAAAAGACATGACTAACAGCTTGATCATTAAGACTTGGTCTTGTATCATAAGTTTTGTGTTTTGCAGTGTTCACAAAATGCCCATCAAATTATACTTCAAGCCAGGGAGTAAAATACCCAATTTATTAAATTCTTATCTTGAGCTCTGGTCATGTTTTGAATCAACCGTTAGATAAAGGAAGTAAAGAAAGCGAGGAAGGATGATGGAAACGTGAATCGTGATTGACAAGTTGGAATACTGTACATACAGCATGTTTGTATTGTGTTTATTAATAAACCAGTATAAAATAAAAACTCAGTATTTAAGACATGAAAGATTCATAGATAAAGTAATAAGTACATACACCTGCATTGAATCTTGTGAGAGAGAGATGGAGGGGGGTATGTCACTTGAGGCCACTAAATCGAAAACAAGTCTAGTGACATTATCACTTTTTATTCTTACAGCATAACAAGTATGGGATTCATTCTAACACTTTTGAATGAAATCATTAAAATAGGGCCTAAATCTGGGAAAGCATCTGGCTTACTTGATATCTGATGTGGCTTTAATCAATTTACTGATAATATAGGCAATGCAAATGGTATGATTGAGTGAACTGATAATTAAACATATATCTCCACAAATGATACTGCATGATAACTTAACATATAACTTGAGCATATGACCGTTATGTGAAGGTTACTGCAAATACAGGTTTGACTGGATCAAAGTCAGTGACCTAATGATATCAGTCAGTGACCTAATGATATCAGAGTCAGTGACCCTGTGATATCAGTCAGTGACCTAATGATATCAGTCAGTGACCTAATGATATCAAAGTTTGTGACCTAATGATATCAGAGTCAATGACCTAATGATTAGTGAAGCACCGTTCTCCTAACTTTCAGTGGTTTTACTCTAACTTGTTGAGGCTATTTCTGATGATAAGTAAGCCATATTACATGTATGTCAATATTGACATTTGTCTGTTTCTGTTGTGTTATCATTGGAGAACTAAAATTGAGTCCAGAAGCATTAGTGCATAAATACAATTCTTTTAAAACTACATGAAAAATTACAGGGCTTAAAATAAAAAGAATATTTTGGCAATAAAATGTTGGTGTTCAAAAACATACAGTGTCTGAAAACAAAGTGAAAAGATGGTAATACTGTAGTGTTATAGTCCAAATATTAGACTCGTTTGATAGCTTATACTATTCATGACTTTGTGACTCCAATATCAGAGTTTACAGTAATTGATGATAGCATTGATTGATGCAGATATTAATATCTGGCTTTTCTAGACAGATTTATGTTCAACATCAGTGTTCCTATCGACATAAAATACATCAAGTTTTTGGTCCTAGCTACAGCTAATCCAGTTTGTTTTATATTGTCTGAAAGAGAGCTGTATGCCAGATTCCCAGCATCACATTTTTTATCATTATTGTTGTTGTTGTTGTTGACAATTGTTTTTGTTGCTATTAATGTTGAAGGTTTCAGGGGATTATTCTTCAACTCCCACACCTTTGTCTGTGCTGTCTTGAAATTGATATTTGCATACAGCTGTACATCCTGCAGTATATAGTACTACTCCAGATAATGTGATTCACTTTTCAGTAAACAAGTTAAGGTTTTGTGTCTGTTGGGCTGATAGTGTTCCACATTTTTTTATAGTCTTTTTCATGTTTTCATGAAACTTTGTATCTGTATTCATCCTGAGTTGTCCTATACCATTATACCAAAATTAGGCCACCTTATCATGTTTTTAGAGCTCCAGTGGTTTTTAGCTCTACTGATCATAGACCAGAAGAGATTTTTGGATGTTCTGTTGTCTATCGGCTGTGGTCCGTCCGTCTGTTAGCACAAGTTTGTTATCGCTACTCCTCCTAAACTATTTGGAGGATTGCTATGAAACTTTACACACACATTCATCCCATGGTCTAGTTGGTCCTACATGAAAATGGTGCTGCTCGGACATCCAATATTTCTGCCATGGCAGCCATCTTGAAAATCTTATTAATATCTACTTATACTACATGGATGGTCATATCTACATGGGGTTTTCACTAAAAGACCTCTAATCATGTCTACTTAGTCCTAAATTAAAATGGTGCCGATCTGACATCCAATATGGCCACCATAGCAGCCATCTTGAAAATCTTGTTATCGCTACTGCTCCTGAATAGATGGTCATTTAAACATGGGGTTTTCACTGAAAGACTTCTTATGATGTCTGGTTAGCCCTAAATGAAAATGGTGCTGATCTAGAGTCCAATATGGCCACCACAGCAGCCATCTTGAAAATCTTATTGCTACTCCTCCTTCACTAAGACTTCTTATCATGTCTGCTTGGTCCTACATGTATATGAAAATGGTGTTGATCTGTCAATCGTCATCCGATGTCTGTCTGTTTGTTAGCACAAGCTTGTTATCGCTACTCTTAAACTACTTTCAGGATTGCCTTGAAACTATATATATATATATATATACTTGCTTATAAGTCGACCTTTTTTTACTTAAAATTCAATTCATGCCGAGTAGGGGTCGTCTTATAAGCACGACATTTAAAAAAATTATAAATCTTGGGGTAATCTTGGAAAGTCTAAATGTTTGCAGTACATAAAAATACTGTCAATTCATGTTTTTACATTTTCATGCCACAATTCCTATGCAGTAATGCATATATGGTATGCACTGTGTTTATCCTTTTCATGACGGTATTCATTACACAATACATGTATCTACAGTTATTTGGATTTTAATAATTTGAAAATATTACCGGTAAATTAAATACTACCTACCGCAAAATAAAGTGTCCGTCAATGTTTACCGTGGGCGTTTACTAGTAAGTATATTGCTTCGATTTTCGTGCCAGTCCGAACAACCTATATTTGTGTTTTGTTGTATAAAGACTGTGCTTGATGCAATCAAAGTTTTGATTTAATTTGTTTTTTTTTCCTTTTCCACAAGTCAGATTTAATTCCCAAGTGATATTTCCCAACTTATCTGCCAGTGCACATGGGCTGATAAGCCTTTGGCTTGTAAAGGCACTCACTTTGTTTTCAAGTTGACAATCCTTTTGATCGAGCTGCGAATCTACTACTTTGTTAAGTGCCAAGTAGAGTTCTACAACTTCCTGTGCATATACTTTGACCTTAATCCCTTAGCTTGTAAAGGCACCACACTCTTTGTTTTCTCATGTGACAACCCTTTGATCAAGCCGCGAGTTTCATACTTGTTCAGTGTCATGTAACAGAGGGTGGTTATTTGAACTCCCTGTGATCTTGCCGCACAATTGACATGTGTTCTGTTGCATCCTTTAATAGATTTCTGACTTTATGATCAAAGTGTTACTTACAGAGCCCAAGCTAAGTCTCTGCATAAGTACCCGCATATGACGGTAAAGCCGAGAAATCGGAGTCGGATGAGATTTACAATGACTAGATGATGACGACGACTTATAATGACTAGACGACGATGTAGGATTTCAGAACTTTATCAGACAATGAGGATTCATTCTTGGACTTTGTACCAGATGACATTAGATAGTTACATTTATAGGATACCGTGAATCAAAAAAAAGTGGACTTGACTTTCAGTTTATTCGTACAACGTTTGGAATTAACATATTATGGGATATTGTGAATAGGATCATTCTGATCTTCTATTTTTTATACCGATATGTGACCTATCATTTAATTCGTGGATTTATCATATAAATGGATTTAAAATGTCAAGCATTATGGATTTCAAAAGACTTTATTACACAAAGATGAACAAATTGTAAGTTGTCAATTTATTTGTGACATATTTCACTCAATAATATAATTGTATTTTACACTGGTTTTGTCTTTATTCATCTTATCTATCTGTCCAGTTTGGCTTGTTTATATTTCCAAAGTGCATTTCTGACTCACTAAGAAGTCACCCCTTCGGACGGATTTGATTTGCAAAATACACCCCGACTTATAGGAGGGTCAAAGAGAAATTCACTTTTTGCAGCCCTAAAAAGGGGGGGTCGACTTATAGTCAAGGCGACTTATAATCGAGTATATACGGTGTGTATATATATATATATATATATATATATATATATATATATATATATATATATATATATATATATATATATATATATATATATATATACATACATATACATAAATGCACATGCATATATAGATTAAGATCCCTGATCATAACTTTCAAGTCACTTAGAACATAATGTTCCTGGCACTGTGGACTGGGACTTGCATTGTGTTTGAAAGAAGTCTCATCATGATTAGTGTCATTGACTTCTACACTGTGATGAAATATATCTGGGTCGGCATGGGCTTAGAGAGATGTAGGTGTTAGATGTGTTATATATTTAGGCACTACAGTATGTGGCTTATGACTGACTTAGTAGATGAAGGTGGAAAAAAATGAGGTCTTGCTTGACTAGTGCTACATGTATTTAGACTTTCATTATCTTGATTATTGGCATTGTCTTCTACAATTTGATGACGTGTATCTGGGTCTACCAGGGCTAGAGGAGAGGTAGTGTTAAGTACTTAGGCCTAGCTTGTGTCTACTTGATCAAGTGAGTTTGTAATTAATTATGGTCTTGCGTGGCAGTCTCTGATCGGAGTGGAGGTTATGGGCCAAGCTGAGGATGTCTGTGGTGACACAGTGCTGGTGTTAGATCTGTTGTTTATGTCTTAACACAGTTCAAGAAATCCATGATAAGTCCAAATCAAGCAACCACTGCCTTGAAATAAAATGGCATTTGTTGATGGGGAAAACAGTACATGTAACTTTATTTTCATGTGAAGTAGTGATTTTGGTCACATATCCATGTTGCTATGAGTATTTGTAGAGTTGCAATAGTTCTAGGTTCATTTATCAGCTTCAATGATGAGTTTGTTCCTGACATGGATAGGGATACTGTCTTGATTTTCTTTGATGTGTTTAAAATCTGGGATTACCTTTCTGTATGAGTTTACTTCCACATCATGGATATCCTCTTGGGTGAATCCAGAGAACTCAAATAAACTAGACCCATTAAAAAAATTAACACAGTATTTACATTATTAGATTTACCACCATTTTATTTGTACGCAGAACTCTGGTTAGTATTTTAAAAAAAGAATAAATTTTGTAACAGCATCAGTCACAATGAGGATTTACCAAAAGCATTTAAGTACTTAGATGAACAATGTCCATGATGAATAAATCCTAGTTGAATGAATAATCATATGATATTCACTGATTTCAACAAAGTACTTCTAATCAATTATTTACCTGGTCACCATCTGATGCAGCATGAATGAAATGATGCAAAACCACATGTTTTCATCATTCAAAATTGTAGACATTGTTAAAAGGAAGAAATGGTCCTATCTTGATATCCTGGAAATTCTTTTCACCCAGTAGAGCATCAGTCCCTTTTAGGGACTTTTGTATGTTTTTAGTTCACCTGGTGATAAGGCCAAGTGGTTTAATGGTATGGATCATTTTCCATTGTGCATTTTCAGTCATCCGTCAACAATTGCTATTTTCAGCTTCTTCTTCAAAACTGCTGGACCCATTTGAATCAAATCTTGTGGTTGGTGTAGATGTGCAATACGGTTTACTTTTTCCTCTGGCCCATTTTGGGGGACATTTCTTGAAAAAATTGTCATAATGGTGGTATGTTGAGTTTGTCATTACTTCTCCTCTCAAACAGCTTTGGGAAATTTATTGTAACTTTGTAGGCTAGATGCTTCTTGTCCTAAATTGCTTGAGGGATGTTATTAAATATGCCTGATGTGCATGGATATGCATGACTGTGACTGCCTGTACATCTACGCTGTAGCTTTTTTAGCTCACCGTTACAAAGTAGAGGAGAGATATTGTACAGCCTCACTGCACTCTTCCTAGGTCCTAGGCATAAAGTGTAGAGTGGGATTAAAAGCACTTGCCCACTTGAGTGAGGGTGAAGGGGGCTAACTTTGTACATGTACATGTACATATTATTTCAGTCTGATACAAAATCAGGAACTTTGACTTTGTCTGTGTACATTTAGAACTTCCCCTTCAGAAAGCCTCTATGTCAAGGCAAATGAACCATGAATTTATCTCAGACAATTGAAATTGGCTCTTCAGTATACCACCAAACTATTTCTAATCTAGTCTTTAGGTTCAAATACCAAATCTTGTACACTAAGAAACCTAACTTCATTCAGCCTTTTGGCATACAAATTTGTCCTCACTTAGAAATGGCAAACATCAGAGTTGGAAATGCTGCAAAATTCTATGATCCAAAATCACTACCTTGGTTATCAACACCCCCCAAATTTACATTTGATCTTTACCATTTTAAAAAGTCCTCAATAAATCCTCACCTTTTCAGAGTAAATTGAATGAAATGAGAACCTTCTATCCTACGTGTAGCTATAAGTCCCAGTATACAGACAGTTTAGAAGGTTGGAGCTGCCTTGTAACATCATACAGCACCATCTCGAGCCATTTACTGGATAAAGTTTCAATTTTACTGCAGAAATTACAGCCATACTTGGAGCTTTGAATGTACATTAAAACCTCAAAATACAAATTTTGTCATCTTTTTGTATTCCTTTTCCACACTGAAATCCTTGCAAAAACTTTACTCTGAAAATCCATTAATATCCCAGATATTACAGAAACATGATTTGCTCATACAATCCAGAAAAAGTATTCTGTACTATTGGCTGCCTAGTCACATTGGTATAAAGGGAAATGAAAGGGCAGATAAAAAGCAGCCAAAGTTGGCCTGCAGTCATTCATTTTTGAATGGAAGATTCCATATACTGACTTTAGATATTATATAAATCAGCATATTCTTCATACTTGGCAAAATGAATGGAATGAAAACTCCATGAACTTAAGAAAATCAAACCCACTATTGGAGAGTGGCATCCCTCGTATAGAACAAATCACAGTCTATGATGTATTGTGCTGATCACATATCGGACACACATACCTGACTCATGTATACCTCCTGAAGGGTGAACCTTGACCAAATTGCATACCATACCAGTGTCCATTGACAGTGGAATACATTCCTATTCAGCATGTGAGACAGAAGTCTTTTGATATAAACTCAATAAAGAAACTGTATGATGTTGTACCTCCCAAAAAATATTTGACTTTTTGAGGGAAGGCAGTTTATATTCAAAAAATGTGACCATATGTTTTAAGGATTTTAGATGTGCTACCATTGTCCATTATTTTATGTACCCTATACAGGATTGTAACATCTTTCCCTTTTATATTTTATCTTGTAGTACTTCATGTCTACATTTATTTGGAAGGGTTTATCTTCCTAAAGCTTGTGTGCAATTCTTCATTTTAACATTTTTCAAACTTTACTTTTATTTGGCACCCTATAGCCACTATTGTGCTGAGGTGCCGTTAAATGCTACATGCATACATGTGTGCATTATTTTTACATTCTTTGTGAAGGTTTTGCATTTGGCTCAGGATTTTTATACCCTGTATACATACTGTTATACCTGGAATTGTGAAACTTGGTAAGGGGATGCATCTTGACATGAACTACACACTCCTCACAAAAATAAGTCACTGTGACCTACATTTCACACTTCACTGACTTCAGTTATATTTTGTGTTTGTTTCTCAAGCTCTGTTCATGCTAAAATCATCAAACTCGATGATTGTATGCATCCCTGTTAGTACCACACACTTGCAACGAAAGGTCACTGTGACCTACATTTCACATTTTACTGGCTTGTGCAAGTTTTTGCATTTAGCTCGTGACCACATAGGTGCTTTGCAGCCTGTATCCATACTATTACACCTGGAAGCAAGAAACTTGGTGTTACCAGGATACCCTTCACAAAAGTAGGTCCCTGTGAGCCATATTTTATGCATCACTGACTTCGCTTAAATTTTGTGTTTTAATTGTTCATGCAAGAGTCATTAAACTAGATGATTTTATACAGCTCTTTTAGTACCATACCCATACAAGAAAAAGTCACTGTGAACTACATTTCATATTTTACTGGCTTAGGTTAAGTTTTTGCTTGTATATGGCTTGATGGTACATCAGCACAGTACTGGCTATACAGTGCTGATTTAAAGTTAAATTCTAAAATTGTAAAGATGAAAAATTGCTACCAGAAAAGGGGTCAACATTTTGTTATCAAGATTTCTGCATTATATACCTTTAAACAACATGTTTGTTAACAGAATCGTTGATTAGTAACATTTTATTTTAAAGAAACACTGTTTCAAGTTTGTAAGTCACTGCATAGTTTCTTAGTCACAGTAGATCCTGTAAAAGCATTCCATGCAGATGTCCAGGCAATATGTTCGGTTTCATTATCAATATTTTCATCATATACATATATGTAACAGTCGAACCAATATCACTACAATCCTAAGGATGTTGTACAGATATTGTAAGATATATTTAGTAAAGACATGTCGCAAACCGAATCCTGTCATAATAAGAGGTAATGGACATACAGCAAATAAAAGAGTTGCAAGTTGAGAGAGGTACGAAATTCACATTACGTATAATTGCTGTCAGCTATTCAGTAAGCCTAGCAGGTAGATAGGGGGAACAGTTGAGTTTTTAATTGTTTTGATTAAATGGTATCGTTTTTGTTATTGTAAACCCTGTATATGTTTGGACATTCTGGTAAACGTTTTGGCCTTACTGTGCATATTATACCTTAATCTTTAAAAAGAATTTTTATCAGGATATAGTAAAATAGGTAAAATCAAGGTGATGTAAAGTTTGGGAGATAGTTTACATAGGATGCGTACTTACACTACTACATACTGTACATGTAATCCTGCTTAGTGAAATGGTCAACTGTTTAGTTATGTAAACCTGGTGAGTGATAACAGGCCCACTTGGGTCTCATGTTTGAGTTATACATGTAGCTGGAACACTGAATATCTGTTTTCTCAGATAATGTTGAAGCAAACCTTAAACTTAACAAAACTGGAGACTTAATAAAGAAAAGAATAGTGTTCACAAATAACTTTTGAGTTACAGCTACACCATAAATCTTATATTTTATTTGTAGAAAGATGCATAATTTGCACACACCCCCACCCTACCTACCAAGAAGTTACCTTTTTTATTGGCTTAGAGAAATTTCAGTTCCTTCATATCTTGGGGATATTATCCATTCTCTGTCACCAAATATAGTTTATGTTACTAACAATAGTACCAACATGTTTGGTCTTACTAAATTAGTAATAAAGTACAGATCCATGGGCCTTTCAGGTCACTTGTACATGGAAATGGAGGCAATTCAAATTTAGGTAAATGATTTGACCTTATGGTAATTACATATATCTTTTTTGAATATTGTTCCGCTGATAGCAATATACTGCCCCCTTGTTTAGTATGCCTGGATAATTCACACAACCACTTATAATGTGAGAGCAGGTGTGGATCCCATTTTTTCTTTTAAAAAAATAATATTTCCTGAATATGAATAAAATCATGATAAAAAAAATTGGCAAATTAAATGTTGATACATTGCTTGGTTTACCATCAAAAACAGCAGTTGGTAATGCCTACTTGTCGCAATACTTTAAGAAATAAATACCAATTAAATAAGTCTTGTCAAGTGAAATTCATGTTTTATTTTTATTTTTTAATTTGGTTTCAGTATAATCATCATAAATGCGATATGGCCTCTTGTATTAAAATGTGAAAAAGTATCAATCGACCATAACAGCAAAGCCCCTGGGCGTTTATGCAAGAACCTAATTAGGTGTTGACTGTGTTTTGATCTCTGACTTGCGGAAGTGTTTGTTGCATTGTTACAATCAATTAAAAGTTGGTCTGCTTTGTATTATCACATTAATTAGATCTTTTGTATCAACTCAAGTAAAGGGGGTAGAATAAAAAAGTTAAAGGGATGCAAATCTTACTTGCATAAGAATTAGAGGTCATGGTCGTATGTCAAGTCAACTTATATCAATTGAGCAATCAAACACTGTTTGAAATATTTTAATGTAAGTAACATAATTAAATTATCAAACATTAATCAGTGGTTTATCCTACTCATTTACAAATGTGATCACGGATATCAAGGGAACTAAGCAAAAGGCATATTTGGTGCATGAAAAGCTTAGTTTCACATATACAAGCACCTGTATCTTGGTTATTGAAGAAATTCAAACACACATCATTATTGCAAGCACTAGCGTCATGGATTTATTAATTTTCACAATAAATATTCACTTTATACATGTATGCTTCAAATCAGTCACTGTAGAGTCAAACTACAGCATGGTTTTCTAGAATTTAATTGTCTGCTAAAATAACTATCCACTGTTCAGGTCATAGTTATTTTAGAGACCGATCATGTACTTGGGGGGGGGGGGGGGCAGCCTGTGATTTTCTTTCGAGCCAGGATATTTCTTTTCAATGAATCTGAGCAAGAATATTTTTTTCAAGCTATGACATTTGCATCTGTTAAACATTCTATAAGGGGTCTATTCAAAGATACTGTTTTCATATGAAGACTCGCCCCCTTAAAAACTGAAAATCTAACATTATGAAAAAGCTAGAGGGGGGACTCTGATCTCTGTGAGAGAATCCTGAAGAAAATCGTTGTCTGTCGGTGGTGGAAAAATGTTTACATAAGCAAAACATGATAGGGTTCTTTTTTCACAAGTTTATATTATAGTAAATATTGTAATTGATTTTTACATTAGGCAGCAAATAGAGCCTAAAGACCAGATAAAACTTGGCATGTATCTGGGTTAGTGTGTTAAGTTAATAATTTTGCTGTATTATTCCTATACATTTATGATAATCAATTATGAAATTAGAGCTTCTTTTTTTTTAAAATGACAAGCTGTCACGTTGTCCCCTTGGAAGAATACTATATTTACCTGCTAAGGAGACGGCAGACACAGGTTTGTATCATATTTTGGGGCGGGGAGGGGGGGGGGGGATTCCATGCTATGGTGGGAGGTTAACTTAACTCAAAGCACAAAAATTCAACTTGGACTAAAAATTCAAAAATAATACTCAGAGTCATTTTTTTTTACAAGTGACAAATTGCTTTAACAGCCTAAAAATCGAATCAGGTCATCTACATGTACATATGGATACAAATATGCTGGCCAAATTTATTTTCTATGTTGAGTAATTTTTTAACAGTCTTGCTAACAAGCTTCTTGGGACAGATGGACATGAGCAAATTCAAGACACCCTGCTTCTTAAAAACATATGTACATGTAGGGTTCATTATGTAGAAGCAAGTTCCAAAGTATGTAGTGAACTTAAAATTCCCAAATTGGCACTGAGAGGTTTGCTCAAGGATAAGCAGAAATTTCACTATTACTTGCAATGAAATCACAGCATCAATATTTTACAAACAGATCAATAAAGATTGAGTTTCTACATTGTTGTTTCTTGAAATAAATGCCCATCATTTTTGAAGAAAAGAATCTTGTCTTGTTTTGAATCAACAATAACATTAAAATGTATCCACATTCACATGCAAAAAGCAGTGATGTAATACACAATATTTTTGTTGGCACACGTGATTGTGTGTTGAAACCTCTTGGAATAATGTTTTTAACAGAGAAGGGTATACCTGGATATATGTATATACATATATATGTATGTATGTATGCAAAGAATTGGTCTTTTGAAAATAATTAATTTGTACATTTTTGTTTTCTATTAATTTAGAACACAGATCTGCAGATACAGTATACATAGGGCTCCATCTTCCACAGAAACGTCGTCATAGACATCGACATCATCGAAACCGAGTCAAAAAATTTGGCGAGGATTGTACTCACGAGTCTTTCAACACACCAGATTGTAAGTAGTGGTATTTTGTTGCAAGTTACAGAATTTTATTCCAGATCCTGCAACTAAGTACAGTACACACAAAGTGTATTGGCTAATTTCTACTCATGGCTGTGTAATATCCACTTAAATACACCCAACTACACTGTGAAATTTCCAGGATTTACAGGTAGAGTTAGGTCTGAGTTACACTGTGCTCGTGGGTAATGGACCTAATTGATTTATGACCCATGATGTTACCACCTGTAGTAAGTCCTTTAGGGATATAGAGGTAATCCACAAACTGGCCAGGTAGAATCCACTCTTGAAGTGGAGTTGAGTGAAAATTACACCAGGTGAAAGAAGTACAGCTAGAGACGGGTGATTTAACAGGCATAGATCACTGAACTACACTCAACAGCATCCTCTACAGCAAGAGTGAAATATGATCAACACTCCTTGTGTGTACTGCATGAGGGGTATTGGAAACTTTCTGAATATTTTGTTATAACATTTTTGTTTCTTTGAACCTGTCAATAAATTCAACTCCGATTGACCGACAAAGTAATGTTCAATAAAATGATCTGCAGCTGCATGTGCAGCGTGCTGGATACCTGCAGATATATGCATGTGATAGTAACATGTAAATGTCAGTGTCAATGCATGTGATAGTAACATGTAAATGTCAGTGTCAATGCATGTGATAGTAACATGTAAATGTCAGTGTCAATGCATGTGCAGCATGCTGGATACCTGCAGATATATGCATGTGATAGTAACATGTAAATGTCAGTGTCAATGCATGTGCAGCATGCTGGATACCTGCAGATATATGCATGTGATAGTAACATGTAAATGTCAGTGTCAATGCATGTGCAGCGTGCTGGATACCTGCAGATATATGCATGTGATAGTAACATGTAAATGTCAGTGACCTAAAAATGTCAGAGATGGATAACAATTCTGCAACTGAGCATAGAGCATACTGTAAAATCCGTGTGCTTTTTGGGTACTGTCCAACCGATATCAAGGTCGACTTGGATAAAGTTTATGGATGTAATTCTTTCTCATATCCTACAATTTTGAGGTGGGGATTTCATTGTTTTATAGATGGTCGCAAATCCACCCAAGTTCTGGAAGAAAATTGTCTGCGATTGGTGAGTAGGAAGTGACCACTTTGAAGGGGTAAATTGATGAAGATGCTCGTTACAGATAAAAGATATTTCCATTGTGATGGGCATTAATTCATCAGCTGTTTTGAATATATTGAAGAAACATTTGAAGCTCAGAGTTTTGTGCAAGATGTGTCCTGCATTTGTTGACAGCTGATCAAAAACAGACTTGGGTTGAAATCGCCAAACTGCTACTCGCCAAATATGAAAAGAGTGACGATAGATGGTTTAATGAGATTGTCACAGATGATGAAACGTGGATTGACTTTTTTTAAACCTGACGCTAAAGAAAATAATAAAGTTTGGATTGGTGAAAATGAGCAGAGACCACAAATTGCTTGATGTAGTTGGACTCTCAAGAGAATTCTATATGCATTATTTTTAAATGCAAAAGACCGTGTCATCCAGGTATCGGTGTCGGACTCTTCTAGTGTCACTTGACATTTGTATACCTCCCAGAGTGTTGTAATAACTTGTGGAACTTCACCAAACTACCCAATTGCAATTCGGTACACGAGGTATCCATCTACTCCATGACAACACACCAGTGCATAAATCTGCCCTCTTGACAGACTTCATGCATCAAATGTTGCCACATCCTCCATACAGCCTGATTTAGCTTTAAGTGATTTTTGGCTGAATCCCATTATCAAACATTTGCTGAGGGGCAGATGATTGGAAAGTCGCCATGTGGTTGGAAGTGTAGTTTTCATTGTATGAACAGCATACCAAAATGTGAATACAAAATGGCATTTAATAATTGGATAATCAGACTGAGATAGTGTGTAGAGGTGCATGGTGAGTACTTTGAGGGGATGTACTGATGCAGTGCTCACTAGAAAGAACTTTGTTGTACAGAACTCTATTAGTCAAAACTTTTTAAACAACCTACATACACTGTGAACCTCCATATAATATGTAGCTAGGTATGAACAGGGTAGACTTAGGTCTGGTGTCACATTATGTGCTGGCTGGGCATAGCAGGGTCTACCCTGTTCAGATAGGTCATAAATTGAATGAATAGTGAAGACCCTGATTTGACATTGTATTATGTGACCAGTGCTAAAACTCAGTTATAAATGCTGTAGGCTAGAATGGTATAAAACAAATGTAAAATACAGACCCTTCATGGGGGCTGTAGGCACTATCATAGACTGACAAAATAAATGTCAGAGACCATAAAGATTTCAGTTGTAAACATCATATGTTGTCTATTTGTCGGTGATCATTAGAAGAGCCGAGAAAAAGCACATAACAATGTATTAATCTGATATTTACCTGATTTGAATGATTTCACAATGTTCAGCAAATGATTCAGTAAAACTTAAGTACACATCAGAGAGGTTTTAGCATAAACTGACAATGATTCAACTTTAAAATTGGACAGGATCTGCAAATTTAAGATGTTTGCAAAGTCAAAAACATTTTATTTAATTTACATAGACTTTTGTTGCATACACAATGTATTGGTAAAAATATAGTGTTTAAACACAGGATTAGCCATCAGCCAAAAGGACTGACATTTTGCTAAATGCTGGATCTTATAACAAATACATCTACGCCATGTCTATGGGTCAACGCTAATTTTGAACACTGTATGTGACATTAAACTGGAATTCCACAGAGTTCACAGTTTAGCACACATTGTATCCTTGTAAATACAGTCAAACCTGTCCTAACAGTCACCTGTGTTCAGTGTTCACCTGGTCACAATGGTCACTCATTTCCCCCCTGGCAAATTTCTTATATAAATGCCCAGTATTTAATGGTCACCTGTTTTGAGCAGTCAGCAGACCGGTGTTTCCTAACCAAACACTTGTTTCACCCTGCCATCAGCAGTCACTGGAGCGTATCGGCAGTGACCGCTCCAAGCAAATCATATCTCGATTGTACTTACCACAGTCCAGTCACACTGTCAGTCAAACTCAAAGGTGTCAACATGTGGGCTTTGAAAGCAAGGCGGTTTTTGTCCTTACATGAGAGAATCGAAGCAATTTGTTTTGCTGGATAGTGGACAAAGCAGTTCTGTAATTGCAGCAGAAATAGGAGTCGTGCGAACTCAGATCAAAGGGTTTATTAAGTGTAAGTGAGATATTATGAGAACAATGTTAATCCAGAGTGTACTAGATTACATACAATAACACCAAATGAGTAGAGATAAATGTACACTGCACTTGTGATATCCCTTACGGTTTATATGCTACTAACAATAGCCACAGGAAGCTTCTTTTCATTCCTAATCATCAAAGGTCTCTCGCAAAAAACTGACTGTCTTTTGATCTTGGTGACATTGGGCAACTGCTTAATCCCTCAATTGTTTGAAGTGTGAACACCTGTTTTCATGCCGAATTGTACCAGCTGGCCTAACAAAAAGTCAGTCCTGTGTTTGACAATCACAGGTAAGCTGTCAATTAGTAAGTTTATTTAAACGCCATTTCTACTGATAAGTGATGATTTAATGTACATAACTGATAATATTTAAACTGTTCAATTTCATACACAATAAATAAATTGAAAGCTAACCTGAAGCTTTCATCCTTGTGCTAAGGACTTCATCAGCAGAATGATTTATTCTCTACTGATTGTTAACATCACCCGAGGGAATAGTGAGCGATGTTAACAAATTGTCCCAGATATGTGGCAGATTGTAACAGCCCGCGTCCCTGTTCAGCATTGGTTTGTGAGCACGGATGTATGTAGACTCTTTAACCCCCTGCTCAAACCATGATTGTTCTCGATCTAAGATATTTACTGAGTCCCAAGATACCATATGGCCTGGGAAAACTGTGTGGACGTGTCGTGATACCTCAGACGAACTTGAACTTGGTCTTCTATGTTCGTTAAATCTCGCTTTCAATGTCCTTTCCGTTTCCCCAATGTAGTTGTGATGGCACTGACTGTCACCTTGTTCTTCACACTTTATGTGATAGATAGGTCCACAAATATCTTTCTTATTAGACTTATCCTTTGGGTGAACTAGCATCTGTCGCTGAAAAACGCGATTCAGGCAATTTATTTATTGTGCATGAAATTGAACAGTTTAAATATTATCAGTTATGAATAATACTACACAGTTAAGCTTTCACCAAAAAATTTAATGTACATGATGGATTAAAGTGGAACTTTTTATTTTATTATTTTGTTATTTTTCTTTTCGCTAAATAGCTTAACTAAATATAGATGTATTGATAGCATACTACTGCTACTCCTAATAATAATGCTAATGCTATTCGGTGCATAGTACATATAGTTGTCTTGAACCAAGTTTGAAAGCTGAACCTGCCTTCAGAGGTCACCTGTCTACAGTGGCCACTTTGACCTTTTCCTGTGGGTGGCTGCTGTAGACAGGTTTGACTGTACATGTATGTGAGGCCTTTGGATAGTCAAATATTACCTTCCTTTAGGAAACAATGATGAATCTAGAAATATCTTCCTAATTAATCCAGCTTTCTCATTATCATTTATAGTAGCAGGCTGAAATTTGAAAGTAAAGATTGGTTGCCATTAAACACTGTGCAACCACAAAAATGATCTTTGAAATAACAGAAAAAATAGACTGCTCACTGTGCAAACGCAAAACGATCTTGGAAATAACTGAAAAAATTGGTGGTTCAGCTGGAAAATTAGATAGTAATTTAGCTGGTGGCCATTTGATAACAAGAAGGCTGTTAATTATAAGAAAAATCATTGGGCAATTAAGGATAAGGCTGCAACATTTACCAAAATGTCTAAATGTGTACACGGTTTACAATAACCGAAACAATGCTGTTTAATTGAAACGTATATAAACTCTTCCTTTTCTCCTACCTACCTGTTAGGTTTCCTGAACAGCTGACAGCTGTTACAATGTTCATGCCATACCTCAACTTGCAACTCTTTCATTTGCTCTCCACCTTTTACCTCTTATTATGACAGGATTCAGTTTGTAAGACATGTCTTTGTTGAATATATTTTACAGTTTCATTAAAAACATCCCATGGATTGTCGTGTTATTCTTTCCTACTGCTACATGTATGTACATGATGAAAAATGTATAATGCAAATGGACATACTGCCAGGACATGCAAATAGGATGCTTTTGTAGGATCTAAAATTACTAAAAAAGCAATGCAGTGGCATACAAACTTGAAATGGTGTTTCTTTAAAATAACATTTTACTGATCAAAGGTTCTGTTAGGAAACATGTTGTTCAAAAAGTAAACAATCTAGTATAAAGAAATTTGTATCAGCATTATCAGTAAATCAGCATGATGTGTGTATAATATGCACTACAACCAATTCTTGCCAACTTCAGTTTTATATTAGTGATGCCATATTTGATATAAAAATCATACAAGCTTTAAGAAAAGAATTAACACAAAATCCTGCTAAACAGTCTTCTAAAGGAGAGATGTGGAAATATGTAATTTAATTGGAACGGGTGGTTCCTGCATCGCTGAACCACATGAATGTTCATTGACATGTTTACCAACTTTGTAAATGTTTACAGGTAAGCCATTTACAAGTGTAAATGTTTATAGGTAAGCCATTTACAAGTGTAAATGTTTACAGGTAAGCCATTTACGAGTGTAAATGTTTACAGGTAAGCCATTTACAAGTGTAAATGTTGCAGCCTTAATTAAGGGGCTATGAACAAAAGTATCAGACATTTGAATTTATAGTTTATTTGCAGGGTATGATTGGCTATTTTGAATTCTTTTATTAAGGACATAATTCACAAACAGGTAAATTTCAAAACAACTACAGTGTGGTATCTACTTGTGTAATACATACTTTGAAACTGACCAGTTGTCCCTCTTTGGACTAACTAAGAATATAGACATAGGAAATTTTAAAGAACAGATTAAGTACTATGGACATTTGATTAGAAGTGAAACTATGATCAAGTTGGGACATTTTTCTTGAACAGGTCAAGATATGCAGTGTATCTATGCAGTTTATGCAGATAAATCGACTAAACATGCATAAAAAATTTTTTTTATGCGTTTAATTATGCAAAACATTTTAATTTTAAGCATTTAGTCCAAAGTTTTCAGTGTATATTGCTCCTGCTGTAAGAGTGTTTGTTTTATGATAGTGTGTTTGATCACTATAAACTATGCTATTGGCATTAGTTCCGGACGTTTTTGCATGTTTGAAATAATAGTACTTGATCAATGTTAAACTTTGTTTGAGTTGTCAAGGGACATTTTATATACCTCAGGCTCAGACCTCCTATAATGATCAAGATACGGGGATTTTGCTAAATCTAGCGGACTCTGGAAGTTTGGGATGAAAGAATGTTCCCTGGGCTCACTCAAGGTGCAATACTGCTTGATCAGTGTTTGAACACGCCCTCATGTAGAGACATATTTATAATCAAACATACCTTGAAGTAGTCATGAATATTATACCATTTGATGCATTCAGAAAAGCATCATTAATGTCTTGCTGATTAAGACTGATTTTGGAATACTAAGTTTATGTTTTGTGGTGTTTACAAAATACCCCATTAAATTTATTTAAAAAAATGCAATTAGTTCCAATCCAGTGCATAAAATACCCGATATATTAAATCTTTATCTGGAGCTCTGAGGTTGCCCAGTTTTCTAGAATTTACAATAAACTCGTACTGTTGAATTTGAAGCAGACCAGATTGAATGCAGTTATGCTTAACATGCTTATACGGTAGAATGAAGCCAGTAACTAAATATTTGACGGTTTATTCACATTTGACCCTTGTGAGCTGGAGGACCATCATAAAAGAGGTGAACATAATGACAGTTTTGCATGTTCTTGTGACTAAACTTACATGTAAGCCAATCATTAATGTGTTACTTTGAAAATAGACTATACAGTTTGATGGAGTTATTGTTGTCACAATGCAATCCGATCTTGTACTTTCCATACACTCTTTGTTTCGAGCTTGTTAAGTCTGGTGTAACAGACATTGTATTTATCAGACTGAACTTTTGACCAGTGTTAGAATGGGAAACAAAATGTAACAGACCATGCATCTGTCAATCAGGATCAAATTTCTGTCAATTAAAAGCAGACTATGCCCATTTATAGTAACAAATCTGAATATATTTGCTTTGGGTCTACCATTTTTGGAGTGCAATGTGGATTGATTGTGGATGACAGTCCAATATGGAATGTTAAACGGCAAACATACATTGAACAAAAACTTATTTTCTGTTTGTCTAAGTGCACCATATATATTCATAGGCAAAGAAGAAGTTGCAGCTTGTACAGTGTATGATAAAAAATACGGTTCATACAACCTTGAAAAATTCTTGCATTTCAGGGGTGGCCTTTAAAACTCATTGAATTTAAAACAATAGTCCATTTTATTATTGAAAGGTGCTTGAATTTGTCAAGAAACTCCTTGAATTGTACCAAAAATTCCTCGAATAAATCTGAGCGAATACAAAACATTAGAACTGAATAAATTATATTACTTTTAAAATCAGAGTGTGGTGGTGTTTTTTAAAAATTTATTTTCCAAAATAATGAATAAATAAATAACATTTGTTTAATTGGGTGGATCAAATGACATGCATCACTGTTAGATACGAAAGTAACATATCAAGAAGGTTCAGTTTCCGTAAGAAAAAATATTCCGCGTAAACTTTTGCGAGTCCTTGAAAAGACTGTAAGATGGCAATTAATAAATCCATTTTAAAAACAACATATATGGGAGTCCTTGATTAAAACTTGAAGATGGCAATTAATACATGTAAATCCATTTCAAAGAAACATATTTGGCTTGAAAACATTCAAGTTCTGTGGTAGTCTGCCAGGTTGCAATGTCAAGTCTTTGACAGCTGCTACTGTAATGAATTTTTGAGGTTGAAGGCTCACATACAGTGATGAAGATTAATTTATTTCAAGGTTGAAGTAATGAAAAAAGGGACTAAATTTATGCAAATACACAATTTGTCATTTAATCAATGAATTATTAATTTGAAAAGAAAATGGGAATTATTATAATAAATGCTTGTAGATAATGAGTGAATACTAAAGTTAAATGATAGCAAGATCCAGAATGGAAAATTCCATGTTGCAGCTCATTTCAGGTTAACCAGATATTCAAACATGTTAAAGTTTTCATGAGTTACTTGAGCACTTGATAAAACATTATTATAATAATGTGTCCAAGGAAAAGATGATAGTACAGCACAGACAAAGTTAAGGTGGCAAAACTATCAAAGCATATAAAAAAAAAGATTATCTCATTGTCTTGTAGCATTACAAGTGCATTAAGTACTATATAATATTTTCCTTTTTCCCTTTAAAATGTCATGTGTTCCTCAAATTTGGAGGACGGGGGACACAGTGTCCCCTGTCCTTGGGATCCTAGGTGCAACACTGGCTTTAATATAGTGAAATTTACTACAGTGGTCCCCCTCTTATAAGACCAGTACCCCTTCTGCAGCAGGAAAGTGGCCTTATAAGAGTTGTGGCCTTTATAGAGGGGGATCACATTGATGTAAGTAATAATGATAATTAGAAAAGGCAGAACTAATTTTGAAATAATTAATATTAATTAATTAATGCCTGTTAAGAAATCAATGTGATCAACTTGTATTATTGTCATATAAAATAATTATGAATAATCATCAGTGTGCAAAACCATTAAAATCAGTATACAAACATCATTCTAGAAATAGAAAAAGTGGGTACCATTGTCCCCTACCAGGTTAAAAGTGCAGTAATTTAGAAACAGACAGGAAGCACAAATATCCTTGCCCATTTCCTGGTAATTCAAGAAATGAAGATACATATCATTATCACAGGCACTTGTGTCATGGATTTATTAATTTCTGCAATATATGTTCCCTTGTATTATATTATTATTATATGCTTGGATTCAGTTGTTTTAGAGTCAAACT
This sequence comes from Margaritifera margaritifera, assembly GCA_029931535.1. Taxonomy (NCBI): domain Eukaryota; kingdom Metazoa; phylum Mollusca; class Bivalvia; order Unionida; family Margaritiferidae; genus Margaritifera; species Margaritifera margaritifera. The sequence goes on along the minus strand of JAQPZY010001688.1, from coordinate 713,887 downwards.
ACAACACCGTTTTCTATAATTTCCATGTCCATTAAAATAACTGTCCAGTGTTCAGGACACAGTTTTTTTAATGGACATGGAAATTACAACAAAACGTGTTATGGTGTGACTCAACAATGATTGATTCAAGGTATATAATGCTGGAAAGGTGAATATTTATTGCAGAAATTAATTAATACATGAGTTCCTGTGGTCATTATTAGTGTCCCTGCTGTGAGTCTTCCCTACTAAGATTTAAATTCCTCATGCTTGAGTATCCACTCCCCTCAAGACTTTATTTGGACATTTGAGTCTTCATATTTTAAATTTTTCCATTTTTTCCCCCCATTTTTTCTGAAGATTTCATCTTTGCTTTACATTTTCTATCAAAGATCATTGACCATTTGCTCTCAATTCATGCTCAAACAACTAATCAAAATCATTGAGACATTTTTGTGAGCCAATGAAATTTATCATCTTATGCTTTTTGGGCAATGAGCACACTCTGTTCCATAAGCCTGGAATGCACTCAATTCAACCAGTCTAAATCAAGTGTAATGATCTTGTATCTTTATTTTCTTGGGTCTTGGAGGAACTTCCTTATGCCAAAGATGAAAAATAAGGGTCATTGGCACAAGGGCACAGCCTGAAATGAATCCTGTTTTTCAATCCAATGGATGTTCCCACTACTGCAGAATGCTTTCTTTTGCATTGACGATGTTTACTTGAATGTTTTTGATGTCAGATTTCCCAGTAGTAATAATAATAATAATAAAACTCATCTCCTTATTTGTTCAAAATAACTTTTCACTTTTTCTTCAAAACTGAGAATTTTTCTCTTCCTCATCGACATTTTGAACTTTTTTCATTAACTTACTCCTTCATTGGCAGAAATGGAAAAAAAGTGGGGCTCAGTGGTCTATACCAGGTCAAGAAGTGGAGTCATTTAGAAAAAACGGGTTGCAAATACTATTACCTGTATCTTGTTTTTTCAAGAAATTCAAGTACATATCTTTATCACAGGCACTCATGTCATGGATTTATTAATTTCTGCAATAAATATTCGTTTTCTTCAGCATTATATGCTTCAAATAATAAATACTAATAATAATACTTTTTTTATGAGGGTAACTCAGTTACATGTATAATAAACTATTCTCCACTGAGGCCCTCAGGATAACAAACTATTAGAAATAGTAAAGCATGCTTAAATACATTAAATATTCAAGCACAAAGTGTATATGATACGCTTTAATATAATAAATTGGACTGCATGTATTTCAATATTTACAATGAAAATTGCCTTTCGAGATAATTGAAATACGATTTTGTTTTGAACATATTTAGATTTGTTTCTGATTTTATGGCTTTGGTGCATTCATTCCATAGAATGGAACCAGAGTAAGCAAATGATTTTGTAAGAGTATTTGTTTTTGGAAATGGTGTTCTGCTATCAATCTCAGTTTAGGTCCTTGGTACTATTCTTTTGATTTAAAATGAATCATGCCATGCAAATATCATGGACAAAGAATCAATTGTTGTAGAGTCTGACTTCAGCATTTTTTTCTACAGTTTCCTTGCCTGCTGAAATAACCGTGTCAGCTGTTCAGGTCACACTTATTTTAGTTGACATGGAATTGTAGCAGACCGTACTCTAGTCTGATTCTCCAATAACTCGTTCAAAGTATATAATGCTGGAAAAGTAAATATTTATTGCAGAAATTAATAAATCCAGCACCTGTGATCATTCTCAGCCTTTCCTGTCATCAACCTTTTATACTGGGATTTTAATTTCTCATGCTCGAGTAACCATTCACCTCTAGAATTTATTTTGGACATATGAGTCTACTTTTTATCCTCCCTATACACTTCTGTGGAAATAAATGCAGCAGTGTTTGCACTGAAAATTTCATCTTTTTTACATTTTCTATCAATGATCATGGTCATGATATAGCATGTGTTTTTGGTTCCCGAGCTAATCAAAATCAGTAAGACATTTTTTTCAGCCAATGAAATTGATCACCTTTTGCTTCTTTGGCAATTAACGCACTTTATTCAGTAAACTTGGGATGTGCTCATTTCATTCTGAAATCAACCATAACGACCTTTTATCTTTATTTTCTTGGGTCTTTTTTTATGTGTCCTATGGGCACCATGGAGGGACTTTCTTGTGCCAAAGATGAAAAATAATGGTCAGTGGTGCACGGGTGCAGCCAAGAATGAACCTTGGCACTCTCAAAATAATGTGCAGCATTTACACAAAATGCTCAGTGTTGCCAAATGAAATGAGTTTGTGATGTGATCAACTGGTTATAGTCTGCTATTCTTTTTAATACATTTCATCGTCTATGTGAGAGAAGGCTATCATACCATTTTTACATGTATTTTGAGACATGGTTCATTCTGGAGCACGTTTTTGTACCATTGGTGCAATTAAAGAGTCACTGGTCCCTTGGAAAAATCCTGATGTACCTGATTTGTGCATAAAAACTGCAAGTAATGCACTCTCGGTACTTCAGTGTGCTAGTATGTAACTTTTTTTGCTGATGGTTAAAGCATCTACATCAGTGAGACACTTGTTGAAATACTCTGGTTCTGAGACACTGCATCATATACACTCACTTTTCATGCCAAGTGAACTGCATTATATTTGCAAGATCATTAATCCAAAATGATGAGAAGGCAAATTCATATAGCTGATTTTTCTGGCCCGAAGTTGGAAAGATTATCAAACAATTTGCCTGAATATGAAAATATTGGTAAAGCAACAGATTCAGAAAATATCCCAGACATTGATCATGAACCAATCAGTGTTGAATCTGCTGAACATTACGGTCAGTCAAAATCTTACAATAAAAAATTCCAACATGACTGGTTAAAAAAAACCACAATGCACTAGCTGGTTTACGATAAAGAAAGAAACATCATGACATGCACTTTCCATTTTAAGCAAAATAAGGACAGTTCTTTGACTCGATGTACTAATAACTTCCATACCAGTACAATAGAAAGACGTGTTGCCTGTGCTTATAATATTAACACAATACGGAGGTTGCCATACAAATCTAGTTTAGTTCTGCTGTGAATAGTGTCATGTCACAAAAAGATCAACATGTACATGTAACCGTCAAGAGTGCTATGACTGCAGCCGACAGGTTATTGGAAGAGTCTTCCATGCAGTGCCGTCTATACTCGCTTACAAGTTAAGTCCAACTGCAAACAAAAGAGACCCTGATATATCATTGCATAATGCATCAGCAGATTAGAATCTATATTGTTTGTTCTACTGATTACTCCTAACAAACTGCATAGACCAAGATCTGCCGGTGCATTATGTGATGGCAGATTTGGGTCTGTGCAGTTTGCAGTTGGACTCAACTTATGAGCGAGTATATACGGTAAATATGGATCCTTGCTGCGGCTGCTGATGGAACTGAAATGCCCTAACCTAGACATGCTTTCGGCTGCAGCAAATGCAGTTACGTTTCTGATGTAGCAGTTAATGAAATGATTGATTCAATGGCTAAAGTAATTGCCAAAGAAACAGACATAAAAGTGAAAAACTCTCCCACCATTAGCATACTAGCAGATGAAAGTACAGATGTCACTATTGACAAAAAGGGTATTAGATCCTGTAACTTTCTGTCTCTGTACCATTTATCTGACAAATTTGCACTTACCTGATGGTACAGGGAATACATTGTTTCCAAAATCGTAGCTTATCTTCAGACCAAAGAAATAAGCATCATTAAATGTATTAGTTTTGGCAGTGATGGGGCTTCTTTCATGACAAGGAAGAAGAAGGGTTTACTGGAAACCTGATTCAAAGGAGTCCTTCTGTGTTAAATATATACTGTATAGCACATGGACTTGCTTTATGTACTTCACAAGCTGCAAATAGTGTCTCTTAATTCAAAGAATATTAAGAAACTAACTAGCATTTTTAAAAAATATTTAAAGTATTCATTTATGAGGGTTGAGATGATGAAGGAAATTCAACAGATGCAGAAAGACACTGTGCTCAGGTACACTGACATTCATGAGGATTGTTGGTTGAGTTTCTACAAGGCCATTGAGACCATATTTTGTATGATGAACTCGTTACTTACCTTCTTTGGACAGGAAAAAAAAGATTAAAAAGCTGTGGAGTTGAGCAAAAAGATGGAAAAATCACGAGTTCGTTGATGCAGCCTACCTGATGACAGCTGTACTGACAGTTGTCATTACTGAATATGGTTTTTCAGAAACAAGGCTTTAATGCTACAATGGTCGATGTGTGCATCAACACTTGTGTTAAAGACCTTGAAAAACTTGTGGCTGTCTCAGGTGATACTGAGTTCACCTACATGAAACAGCTGCAGAGTGATCTCGTAAAGAACCAGGAAAAAACTTATTTCAAGGCTTCTCCAATCGTAACACACCCAAATAGTGAGAAACACTTCATCAAGATCAGGGACAGTTTTATCCAATATCTGATTGATAACATTCTGCCATGATTTCCCTAGGACCAAAAGACTTTGATGTCAGCGTTTGGTGTACTTGGTATGAGACCCCTATGTTTTTAAATGTTGAGGAACTAGCTGATTGGGGGAATGGGAGTTCAGAAGTGTTGTTGAATCACTATGGCGGAGAGTTGTTGTTGTTGTTATGGGTTTAACGCCATTTTTCAGCACATGATAGGCTATACATGGTGGCCAGTATATTTTGGTGGAGGAAGAACCCCGGGAAGATTCAACGACCCACAGGAAGCTACTGGCAAGCTTTCTCACATACCCACGCTGCCCGAGCCCGAGACTCAAACCGACATTGACAGAGGTGAGATGTCAGTGATCTGTAAAGGCGAGCGCCTTAGACCACTCAGCCACCCGGGGCCCCCTATGGTGGAGAGGTTTCCAATGAAGAAGCAAAGTCCCAGCCAGTTGTAAATCCAGTGGCAACATAAACCGAGTGGGCCCAGATTAAACCTCAGATAGTGAATACAGCTTACCTAGGAGATAAGGTTACAACAATGTACAGTTTAATCAAGCAATATGATGCTGACATGCTTCCCAATCTTTTGAAACTCAAGCCACAGCCCTTGTTAGCTTTTGTCATGATAATTATTCATTGTAATAATAGACAGTAATTATGAAATTGACAAAATCTGACCACTAGGGAAACCAATGCAGTAAGGATAATTGGATTATTAGCTTGTCTCTTTGTATGTATTAAAGATAGGTACTTTATCCTTTTGTTGGAATTTGACATTTATGTACTAATATGCTGGCCACAAGTCATTTAACACAAAATCAGTCATGAACTGTGATTCTGGCCATATATAGTGAGTGGACCACTAGCCAAGGAGACTGTTTAAGAAGGGGACCACTGAATTTACTTGAAAGCTTCTTGTAGCTAAAGCTATCCATTGAAAACTTTCTGTAGCTACAGCTATCCAGTGAAAGTTTTCTATACAGTAGTTACAGTTATCTATTGAAAGCTTTCTGTAGCTACAGCGATCCAGTGAAAGTTTTCTATACAGTAGTTACAGTTATCGATTGAAAGCTTTCTGTAGCTACAGCTATCAAGTAAAGCTTTTGTGGCTACAGCAATCAGTGGAAAGCTTTCTGTAGTTACAGCTATCCAGTAAAAGCTTTTGTGGCTACAGCAATCAATGGAAAGCTTTCTGTAGCTACAGCTATCCAGTAAAGCTTTTGTGGCTACAGCAGTCTATGGAAAGCTTTCTGTAGCTACAGCTATCCAGTAAAGCTTTTTGTAGCTACAGCAATCAATGGAAAGCTTTCTCTTGCTACAGCTATCCAGTAAAAGCTTTTGTAGCTACAGCAGTCAATGGAAAGCTTTCTCTAGCTACAGCTATCCAGTCAAAGCTTTTGTGGCTACAGCAATCAATGGAAAGCTTTCTGTGGCTACAGCTATCCACTGAAAGCTTTCCTTACCTACAGATATTGATTGAAAACTTTCTGTAGTTACAGTTATGCAGTAAAACCTTTCTGTAACTACATCTATGTATTGAAAACTTTCTGTATCTACAGGTATCCAATGAAAGCTTTATGTAGCTACAGCTATCAATTGAAAACTTGCTGTAGCTACACATTGAAAGCTTTTGTAGCTACAGCTATCTACTGAAAGCTTTCTGTAGTTACTACTATATATTGAAAGTTTGCTGTAATTACAGCTATCAGTTGAAAACTTGCTGTAACTACACATTGAAAGCTTTTGTAGCTACAGCAATCTACTGAAAGCTTTCTGTAGTTACTACTATATATTGAAAGTTTGCTGTAATTACAGCTATCCATTGAAAACTTTCTTTCTACAGCTATTGACTTGCATGCTTTTGAATTCTCCTAATCTACTGTAAATTAACAAAAGTTTAGTGAGCTTAGAAGTTTGATAAATTTGGTGAGGAAAGTAATTTTCTTTAAAATCTTGTGCCTGCTACGTTATTAGTGGCGAAACAATTCACCGATTCATCAGTAATTTTGCGATTTCAATACATGTCAATACAAATGGTGGAGAGTCGATACAAAATTAATAATTATTAGTTGTTTGCTTTTTTATTCTTTAAATTGAGAATTCATCAGAGCAAGCATTCGTGGCAGCTGTTTTGCATATGCAGAAAGTGCATTGTGAGGGATTTGTTTTCTAGTCACCTCCAGACCTGTTCCTCTTTCCTTGCACGTGAAAATTGCAGTATTTGAACTGTTTCTTAAGATAAAACTGTAATGCCATCCAAATTTAATTTTAGACATGAAATTGGTAAATAGTTTTTGAATAAATATTTTTTTTCCCTGAAAATTATTATGTTAAAGTATGAGGCAACTTTTTCTCTGTGCAAGGAGTCTCATGTAATGGTACAGGCATGGAACCGATGATAGAACTAATGGTCACTGATTAATCATAGTAACTAAGATGTTTGTGATGCATTTATGTAATCCAAAACAACTGGCACAGTGACCAAGATGAGTCTTGCATCTGATTAAAACAGCAGCCTGAAATGTCTGAAAAGGTTTAATTAGAATCACCGACGACTAGCAGGGCATCTTTTTGAAAGTATTTTGGTTATCCTGTCAAGGATGAGAAAGGCGCCAGAGCAGTTGATAAGCCTTGATCTGTCTGCAATCTCTGTTACATATGTCTTGAGCATACTGGGAACATGACCAATATATGGATACATCTAAAACGGTACTAATCCTTCTAAAGATGACAAGACCTTCAAGTTGATATGTGTATCAAAAATATATCATATCATAGGTTGTGTATCGAGATACTTATCAATATGTGGCAGAGACATGTTGTTTCACCCCTGTACTTTATTTTGCTAATATATTCAAATTACTAATTCACAAAAAATTAAATGCTGCTAATGTTTTGTGATTTACAGTATGGGAACTATTGATATCCATGGCAACAGCAGCATAACAGTTGTTAAAAATGTCCTACTTTGCAGTTTGCTAGCTGAATGATTTACAAAACAGTTGTGGCTCATACTCATACTTATCAGTTAGCTGTTTATCCTGCCTCAGGATATTTATAGAAGCCTGAAAAGAAAAAGCAAGTGCTTTCACTGTTTTGGTTTCTAATGTCTATTGCTCCTGGGAAATGTTCTATATTTAGAGCTAAGCTGTGAAAGTTAGGTCTTTTTTAAATGTAATTAGCTGTATTATAGCTTCTTTATATTTACAGACTTACCATTGTGACAGTTTTATGTGTTGGCTCATTAGAGGGGAGGGGGGGGGGGGAGAGAGGAAGCATATCCTTGCTCACTACTTATAGGTTTGCCATTATCTCATCAAGGCCGGGAGCTCATTTTCATTTTCATTTAATATGGGGTAGAAGAGAAAGTTTTCTTGTTATTTCCAATTGAATCCAAGCACATCTGAATCAGAGAGATTTTCGTATTGACAGTTCCTTAGATATGTAAGAGAAGTTGTTTTGGATTGGCTATTAGGCTTGCACATGAGCAAATGGGTGAAATTTTGACTTTTTTTTTTTGCTGATTGGACCTATGATTTTTGCATGTTTGTCCCCTTTTACTCCAAATCTCAATATTATCCTAAGATTTGCAAAGGTTTGTCTGTCCATGTGAAGTTTAGCCCAGGTCTGCTTTAGTTATAATGAGAGGTCCTTGAACTGGCAATTATTTTAGTCAAGAAAATCCGGTTGGAAAATTGCGTTTTTTCAGATTTATACTTTTAATGTGCATAGAATGTCTACATTACTTGGCATCATTGTAAAGCTGTATCCTTGTTCTTTTATCTAATACCACCAACTTGGGTCTATCGTGAACTATGATGATGTCACATGCCCTGGAAGAAGGGTACTTACCTCATGATGCAAAACTACGTTTCTCAGCCTTAACGAGTCAATACATTTCTGTTTTGTATGCATGATGTGCTTTATGTATGTATGTATGTATGTATGTATGTATGTATGTATGTATGTATGTATGTATGTATGTATGTATGTATGTATGTATGTATGTGTGTGTGTGTGTGTGTCTGTGTGTGTGTGTGTGTGTATGTATGTATGTATGTATGTATGTATGTATGTATGTATGTATGTATGTATGTATGTATGTATGTATGTAATCTAAATAGCCCTCCAGTATTCTGGACACCATATTTTAAAATTTTACTAATTTTAAATAGAACAACAATTATACAGACACCAAGAAAACCTTTTTTTAAAAGTCGCAGAAAAAAATTCAAGTTGGAATGTAAACTAAGGAATGTTTTAGCTGTATTCAACAACTGGTGATTGAATAATCAACCCTCAGGTGGTGAGATCTATTTGATTACCCTAATTAACTGAAGGTGTTGTCAATAGGCAGTAATAAAAACAGCAGACATGTTCCACAACTCATGATAAGCAGATTCCTAAAAAAAGGCGAGCTGTGAGCTTGTTAAAGGTAATGATAAAGGAAAAACAACCATTTATCTTGAGACAGTTGGTGGAAATAATTAATGAATCACTTTGATAACTGTAAAATCGATGTTCATCAGCGTTACATAAAGCCGGCATGTGGTTGCAGACTTCTTTTATATTTATTTACTGCAGGAGAGCATACAATGGGAGACAAAGCAGTCATGCACATCCATTCCCATTCTCAGTAAGGTGGATTAACTTGCGTGATATAAAGTTTGTAAATATGTATGCGGTTATTATCTTTTTTTTCTTCCCTCTTCCAGTGAACTAAACTGGGTTTACATTTGTTTCGAACATCTCCAACACTCAAGTTTTACAAGTTCTTGTTGTCTCAGTTTTATTTAATGGCATATTTCCCCTTGATAACCTCATTTTGGATGTAGTTGGTTCGGTCTTCATACCTATAATCAGAGTTCAGATAATGGCATTCCGCATTCAAATTTATGAACCAGTCAAAGTGGTTATGCCCCATTACATATTTTGGGCAATGATTGACATATTTTGAAGTTTTATTGTTGAGATTGCTTCAAGTCTTTTTGAAGGAAAATATGGATTATCTTTCAGTTTTTTAGAGGTAAAATAATATGAATAGATGTATATTATTTTGGTGATACATTCTGTTGTCAAAGACAGTCTTTATTTTGTGAAACAATATCGAGGTTAGAACTGGGTCATGTTCATAGACAAAGTTTTCATCCAGACTTATCACCAATGGCAGTACTTGTACAGATGAAAAGACTGTCATAGTTTTACAAACAAAATGAAAAACAAACACCAGAAATGCAACTAGAATTCTTTATTTGTAAAAACACATATTACCATGCAAATGTTCTTTATTGGCAAGCAAGGATATAATATAACCTGGCTTACCTACCTAGACACTGTACTTGTTGGACTTGTTGAATACAAATTCATAATTGTTTGAAACAGTATTTATCATTATTTCTTGAAATAGTATTTATCAAAGTTAAACATTCTTTTGTACACTTGTGCAGTATACCAGTAGTTTCTATCATAACATTTAAGAGTTTGTTAAAATTAAACCTCTGAATAACCATCCCATGATGTACAATATGGGGTTCCAATTCTTTTGTAACAGCACTTTGTATACAAAATACATCTCATTAGCTGTTACATTATGTCTTTTTTTAAATTAAGCATACTGCTCTCCTTGCAAAATTGTTACACATAGAGTAAATAAAGGAGACTTGGTGGGTGTATGATCTGTATCATATCCAATGAATTATTAAGGAAAGATTCCAGAAATTCAGGCTGTTCCACAGAAAGACTCTTCAGTGTAAGGAATCTCTCACAGATGTTTTCTTGAATATCGGGGAAAATCGTCACATTTTTTTCTGGATGACTTTAGACACATTTTACTTCACTTCCATATAGAAATCCATGGGGGGTGGGGGTGGGGGGGGGGTGATGTCAGATGTCAGATATTTAGGTTCCCCCTCTCCATCTGTTAAAATCATACACTTTTAGATGAAAAAAAAGAATGTTAGTCATTTGAAATACACTAAACCACCTCTTCTAAACAAATCCTTTCAGAATAAAATAATGTATCCTCCGCTGCTTCTTGTATGATTCAGGTACCATCCACTGAAATAGATTAGATTACAGCAACATGTACAGTACTATGTAACCTGGACAAAAAATATTACAATTTACCTATTTGGCAAAAGCATTGAATATTTTAGTTCAACATTCCAAATCACTTCACAAGACTTAGAAACATCACTAAGTATTCAAAACTGATTCCTTTAGAGATTCGCAATTTTAGTTTTACCATCAATTTTGAAAGGGCTGTGACATCATATCTTCTGTACTTTACATCTTTAAAAAAGAACAATGAAATTACTCACTTTGTTCCTTTAAACCCTTGAAATAGAATCAGTCATTTTTTGAAAAATGAAAAATAAAAAATTAGAAACATACCTACATGTACATGTACATGACCTCTAAACTTGCCTCAGTTAAAGTTCACTGCATAAGGACAGTTGTAGAATTTGATATGTGAGATGAAGAAAAAACAGTCAATAACAAAAATGGAAATGAGATTAACAAGCTTGCATGTAATTTACTAATCTCATCATCCTACTGTCGATAACTGACAACATTGCATCTTGAATTGCAGTTTGGCAGGCACAGCAGTAAATAATGATAATCTGCAAAATTGTAGTCTCAATGATTATGTAGGGCAAGATTACTAGGTCGTCTCATTTGAGTATTAAATAATGGGTGCAAAACTGAGCCGCAAACGGCTGACAAATTGCAGTCCCATAAACTGGGAAATTGCAATATAATCTTGATTTTACTCACCAACATGATAACTCAGTGATTTTCAATTGCAACAGTTATCTCCATGGTTCTATTATCAGTTGCTGCACATGTATTGTTATTACTTGCAATGAAATTTCCCAAATTAACGAGCTAAATTGTGGTTCAAACTTAAAAATGGAACCTGTTTGAGAACGAGGCTTCTGTGATAGTCCTGTGCTAGTAGTACCTCAAATAAGTTATGTGCATATTTTGTGAACAGTAGACCAATCTCCAGACTGTAAACAAGGTAAATAACCGCCATTACTGTCTTGATACCAAATTAGATCTCTGTCACAGAAAACTATATTTTATCTTAACTGATTTTATTATTTTGATTTTTTTTAAAACCAAAATTTGTGAATCATAATTCTTTATGGACTGCTGGCAGAATGGGATGGGTCTCTCTCTCTCTCTTTCCCTCTCTCAAAGAAAACAATAATTGTATACATTTTTTAGTTTTTATTCAGTATAAAAGAACTGCCAATTTTCTTTCTTCTGGCAGCAAATAATAATAATAATAATAATAATGATGATGATGATATTGTTTCACACTGTTCACAACTACACTTACAGTAATAACAGCAGGGACAGGTGCCTGATGAAAAAAGCAAAAGATTCAGAAGAATGGAATTTTATAAATAATGATTTTTCCCCCCTTTTTGGTAAGAAAATATTGTTTAAGCATTAATATTGTATGGAAATGTATAATACAGAAATAAAATCACACATTTACTTTCCTTTAATTGTATGAATAATGGAGATGATTATTATTATTATTATAAAAAGTTTTGATATTTAACACATTCAAAAATGTAGTATAAATCTGGTAATACATGTAGTATTATGTATAACAAAATGGAAGTACTGGAAATTAAAAGATAATCTTCATGTTTCGTTTAATTGAGGGCATCTTTATCATAAAATTATTTCTTGTATATTTGCTACTGGAAATTGTTTAAAAATTCACTTTTTTGATACCATTGTTTAAAATACATTGAATATGTTGTGTAAATTGGACTCTTAAACATTAAAATCTTGTCTTTGAGTAATATTGTATTCAAAAGAAATGTCTATTTTGACAATAATCTGGATGCCCTGCTCAACATCCAACATTTTTACAGAATATTTAAGTCCAAATTGCTCATGTGAAGACTCACATGAGAAAATCCAACTTGGGACAAATTAAAAATAAGTGTTTGATTAGAATCAAAGTCCAAATTTCTTATGGGATAACTCGCATGAAAAATGAGAACTCTGACTTATTTTCAGACATACAGTAGATGTAATGGAAAAGAATGTTTTTGTAAGTTATACTTTCTCATATGAACATTCAAATTCTCACGTACTGTAAGCAAAATCTGCACATGTGAAAATTTGGTTAGTTTTTCCTTGGCTTACAAGATCTAACAAACTGCACACGTGAGCTTGCAAAGTATGCCCAATTTGCATATGGTTCTAACAAGTTTCTCATGTGCAGCTTATGAGCAGCTCATATGAATTGGTGAGATTTTTCTGTACGGGTGTCTTACTGAAATTTTCAGACATTTTGGCAAAATCTGTGAAATTTCAGTGAAATATTACTGAAATTTGATGAAATAACAAAATTTCGGTAAAATAAGGAAGTGAGATGCAATGAAATTTCACTGAAATTTCAGTCACATTTTCACTGGGATGAAGCTTGTAGCTCCAACTCCTCAATGGTGTCAGGACAGTAACTTTTTATGTCTTGTGACATTAGTGTCCTGTTGCTTGCACTGATGCTGCGAGTATTGCACAAACTTTCAGATGAACAGCTTAACCTTTTAACTTCAGTCCTTGGCATTAATGAACCAAAATAGTGCTTTGTTTATAGAGAATGTATAAAGATGGAATTCTGTTTTAATCTTTACAGTATACTGCAGTTGAAGAATGAAACTCATACACTGTTATGTTCTGTGAAAATGATGCATCAAGAAAATTTGGCAATGTTGAGAAATATAACAAAGTTTATATGCAGTGTCACAGAAATTGTACCATTGATTGTTTGTGTCAACCACAATATTATGCAGTCATAAGGGAATTGGGAATTAATACTGAAGTTTAAATTGAAAATGGTGTGATGAATGAAAATCCTGTTAATATAGTCCCTTTGAAATCAAAGTATATGCAGTACAAAATGGTTGAGCAGTACAAAGTAGTTCCAATTACAAGCATCAAAGGCTTGTATGTTTATATCCAATTAAATGATGGCAAGGACACTGCTTTTGTTTGCGTGTCCCCAATTCTGTTGAATATGACTGATAAATGTGCATTCGTGTAGAAAACTTCGACCAGACATATACATCAAAATTGAAGACATGAACTATACATACTGAACAAAACTTCAAATGCAGTACCATAAAATCTTACATTTTTGAACAACATTAACCATTTAAACATGTTAGCATTTTTATATTTCACCAGAGAGGTTTGTTTCCAGGAATATTTGAAGAAATGAAATATTCTTATTTATATCCAGTGCTGCATAATAAATTTTGTTCTAAATACATGATGGTAGTTAAACTTGTATTTTGAATTGGTTGGTTGACATATTGCTGTACTTTCTACATTCAGCTTTTCATTTCATATATGAATTCACTCTTGTTTGTTAAAATTGATTTTATGAACATTGCAAAAACCTTGTTCATGTTTGTATATATGTTAAAACTGAATAAAATACTAGCATATGAATTATTTTTATTAAATTGTTATTTTTGTAAAATAAAATGCCACCAAACTTTTAACCAGCTATAACTTTTCACTAATGTGAGATATCAATATTCACATTAAATAATTAAGGTTATTCATTGATTGCATTATAAATTCATTAATATTCATTAGGTACCAACAAAATACCTGCAGTTAAGTACATCAGTGTAAATTGTCAAAAACTTTCAAACATATAACAACATCCACAGTGCTCCTGCATAATTCCCTAGGGTTAATATACCAATATATTAAAAAACTAAACTAAAATAAAATATCTAATAGACAAAGAATTTTCATTACCTTTCCAACATGTAAAGATTATTGATTTGGTGTACAAATTATTGATTTTACAGCAAAAAAATGTTACATTATGTAGCAGATTTCTCACCATCACTATATGCAGTTTTCTAGATGATACTTAATTTATCTGCAGGGTTTGCCTGCAGGATCGTGCGAGCAACTATACTCGAATGTTACCAAATTTCTTATTGGAGCTTCTAAGAGCTTGCCATGAGCTCTCACCTAGTCTGTTACATGTAGCTACAATTAGGATCGTAATGAGCTTATAGCAATCTTGCCGTGAGCTATCACAAGCTCGTGCGAGCTTGAGTTGGGATTGCATTTTTATAAGGGGTATTCCATTCCAGATCTTGCCTTCATTTAACTTATGCGCTCATTGTCTACCAGCATTTATTATAATTACCATTTTTTTCTGAATTACTTTTCTTTTTAAATTAGTAATTCATTTTTTAAATGACAAATTGTGTATCTGCATAAATTTAGTCTCTTTTGTCATTAATTCAACATTGAAATAAATTAAATCTTTGTCGCCGTATATGTGTGCCTTCAACCTTGAAAATAGGTTACACTAGCATCTGTGAAAGACTTTACATTGCAAATCGGTAGAAAATACCACAAACTTTGAATGTTTTAATTGTCATATGTGTTACTTAAAATGGAAATTTATTCCCATCTTACAGTTTTTATCGCCTTTAGCGACTTTGTCCATTGCTAATGCGAACATAGATGTTGATGGACGTGCACTATGGAAAACTAGTAGGCATATTTTTCAGTTTTTTTCTGACGAAAAAGTGCGCCCAGTAGTCAAGATGTGGAGAGGACATTGGCCAAATTGGGGCAAACCTGTGATCCTGCGCTCAGGGTGCAACACTGATGTATGTATATACAAGCTTTAATGGCACATCAGCACAATCCTGGCTGTTGCATGCCAAGTAAGTTTAAGTATCCCCAAAAAGACAACAAAACAAAGATAAAGCCATAAATGGGTAAAATTCTAAAAATACAAAGTCCAATTCTTTATATATATTGCACTCTTAAAAAGTCCAAGGCCTTTTCAGCTGGAATATCATCACTGGACACATCCAAGGCAAAAATGGTTGCCTCTATCAGTCACCTATTACCGGTATGATGTGAGTGAAAGAGGGTGAGTGGGTTAGCTTGGATAACCATAAATCAGTCAGAAAAAAATAGTATCAATATGTACATGTTGACAGAAATGTACTTGGATAAACATAAATTAGATCATAAAATCAATGGTGTCGGTCACTCGCATTAATCAGTCGATCAGTCTAATTATGTGATACATGAATCAATTACTCCTGTTTTGGGCATTATCCTATAGCTTGCACACAAACTGAAAATACCTACTCAGAGCATAAAATTTTCATAGGTGGGCAATAATATCCCATTTCCATGACAACACCTTGTCATTACTGAGAACCCTAGGCGCATTTGTTAGTAATACATTTTTAATGACTCAGATCTCGGTCAATTATTTACCACAGGTGTGCTCCAGATCTTGGCATCCAAATAAAGCAATTCTAATATTGCAGAAATAAAGGATTATGGATCCCTGTCCACCTTACAGAGATTCAAACAACATTTTGTGTCTTTTTTTATCACCACATATTAGCAGGATATATTATGATACCCTTACACCAGTCTGTCCACCCATCTATCCATCCATAAGCACATCTAAACTGCTGGAAATTCACTAAACTTGGTACATAGGTTGCACAAGTGATAACCATCTGTGAGATGAGTATGGTTTGTGGGCCTCTCCCCTGTGATTCTGTGGAGGGTCAGAGGTACAGAAATTGCACTTTCAGTGAAATTTTGACCAAATTTTTAGTATGCAGTCATAACACAAGGACACATCATATATGTAATGGGTTTTGGGTTACAACCCCTGGGTCAAGGTCAGGGGGGTATATAGTAATAAGTGGGGTGGGGTGGGGGTGCCATGGCAAGCCATTGAAGTAACACTCATAAAAAAGAAAATCCAATTGGGACAATGATAAAAGCATTAAGTACTTGCATTAGCAATACATGTATATCAAGGAGTCATGAGAAATGCTTATTGTTTCGTTTCTGTACTGTAATTTTAGATACAGCAGATGTATAAGTATATTTGATTACATTTTGGCCTGTTTAATCAAGGAATACCTGACAGTTTGCCAGACTTTCAAGAAAGAGGTAATTATTTGATCATAATTGATTGTTTAAGGGTTTCTGAATTTGAAATCAGGAAAGAAAAAGGTATTCTTTTTTAAGGAAGGTCCCTTAGCTTAATCCCTATCATTAAATATATCTGAGGCATAGATTTGCCCCCAAAACTGGACCATATCCAGATAGGTGGACCATACAACTCGGCACCAATATAACCTGCCTCACACATAAACTCAGAATAACAAATAGTACAGTCCTTTGCTAGCTGATAACATTTATGATTTTGTGACTGCCGTTATGAGTTCACAGTACTAAATGAAAGCAATAATTGATGCAGATATAGTATGCTGATTTTCGAGACAGATTATGTTTGGCATGAGTTTTACAATTGATATAAAATATATAAAGGTTTATGACCCTAACTGCTAATCAAGACCAATTTTTTTTGCCAGAAAGAGAGCATATGCCAGACTCCCAGCACCACTGAAGGTGCAGGGAGATATAATTATTATCATGTCTATTTTTTTGTCTGTCCATAGACGAGGTGGTTTCCTCAACCTAACTTTCATTTGCTCTGATTGTTTATTTCAATCCAATATAGTGTGCCTTACCCATGGGCAGAGGCAGAAGCTTATCAGTTTTGGGGCTTCTTGGTCCAAGGTCAGTGTCAAGTTCACAGTAGCTGAAAATATAATTTGAGTTCATCTTTGCTTCTCCTCCCACACTGTGTGGAGGATTTCATTGAAACTTCTTAGGTGATGTAATATGGGGTTCGTGTAGATAATAAGGTGTAATGTTTATCCTCTGGGTCATGTTTGAGGAAATTTCTTACAATATTTTTTAAAAATGGGGTATTTTCAGAATTGAGTTTCTCATTGCTTCTTCTCCCACACCATTTGGAAGATTTTGTTGAAACTTTGTAGGTTTGATACAGTATGTAGCTGATGTAGAGATTCATTAAGGTCTTACATGTTTTGGGGAAATGCTTTAAAAATTGTCACATAAGGGTACTTTAGGAATTGAGTTCATCACTGCTTCTGTAGGCTAGGTATGTTGATGGTGGTGTGCTCCCACACAACTTGGAGGATTTTATTGAAACTTAGTGGGCTTGATACAGAGTGTAGTTGATACAGCTTGGTACACAGTGTAGTTGGGTGTAGAGATGCATAATAAGTCTATACTTTTTTTCTCTGGCCCATTTCGGTGAAATATCTTAAAAAATGGCAACAAAATCTGTGTTTTTAAGGGAATTGAGTTTGTCATTGCTTCTCCTCCCATGCTGCTCAGATGATTTTATTAAAACTGTGGCTAGTGCAAAAACAGTAAAGTTTATCTTTGTTCCACTTGCTCATTTTTTGGGGAAATTTCTTTAAAAATTTTAAAAAAGGGGTATGTTTGTAACTGCTGAAGATTTCCAAATGTGCATAAAATATTCTATCGTTTGTTGCTCCAAAGGTCTGGAGTAGGTGGGGTATATTCTGTTTGCCATATAAGAAAAATATGTTCAGATGAACATTCCTCGAGTGCAGGGAAATGCGTGTCTGTGACTGCATGTAGATCTAATTATCATTGTTGTTCACAGTTGTTGTTTTTGTTGTTATCAATGTTCAAGGTTTCAGGGTATTCATTCTTTAACTCCCACAAATTATTCTGTGCTGTCTTTAATTTATGTTTGTATAAATCCTGCAGTGTACTACTTCATGCTTCCAAAAACATATGACTCAATTTCACTCTCCATTGAGTGGGTTAAGGTTTCAGTGTTTTCCCCAGACCGTTAGTTGCATTTTTTTCCGGGCAATGCTCTGGTTGCCTGTCAGAACATTTTAAGTACAGTGAAGTCTCTAATGAGTGCTCCATCTCAGTGAGGGAGGGCATTTTCTGTGCACCCACTCATGCTTTAAGGTAATATTTGCACTGAAATTGAAAAATAGGGATAAATGATGCCAAGTTGATGCACATATTGAATGTTACCATATGCCAGTCTCCATGGAAGGCAGGGTGCATCTCAGGTGGTGCCATGGGGAGGTGCAGGGCTCTCCTAAAACGGGCTATGGTCAACACTGGTTTTGTATTGCTTAGGCTAATAACTCTCGACACTCTTTTCTGTGTTTTCATGAAACTTGGCATGTGGATTCAACCTGAGATGTACTTCACCATTCTGCAAATTAGGCCACCATGACCTTGTTTGAATGCACGAGTAGCAGTGGGTATTTTTTGGGGTCTACTGGTCATATATGTAGACAGAAGAGGTTATGCAATGGCCATTGACTTGCATCCATTATTACGAGTTTGTTACTGCTGCTACTCCTAAACTACATTCATCCCAAGGTCTAGTTGATCCTAAATGAAATTGGTGCCCCTTGGACATCTAATATGGGTCACCATGACAGCCATTTTGCTCCTAAATAGATGGTCATATCAGCATGGGGATTTCACTGAAACAGTTCATTTCATGTCTAGTTGGTCCTAAATGAAAATATTGCCAATCTGAAATTTAATATGGCTGAAGTGGTGGCCATTTTGAAAATCTTGTTATTGCTACTGTACTTCTCCTGAACAGATGGTTGTGTTGACATGGGTTTTTCACTAAAAGACTTCTTGTGATGTCAGGTTGGTTCTAAATGAAAATTGTGTCAATCAGACAACTTGAAAATCTTGTTATCGCTACTCCTCCTGGATGGATGATCATATCAACATGAGGTTTTCACTGAAGACTTCTTATGATGTCTAGCTAGTCCTAAATGAAAATGGTCCTGATCTCACTTATGTTATGGCCAACAGAAATTTTTTTTTTTTTATCACTACTCCAACTAGTTGGGTGGTCATATCAACATAGGGTTTTCACCAAAAAGACTAATTATGATGTTTGGTGTTTCCTAAATGAAATTGGTGCCGATCTGACATTCAATATGGCTACCATTGCTGCCATCTTGAAAATCTTGTTGCTGCTACTCCTGGGGTTTTCACGAGAGGACTTCTTATTGTGTCTAGTTCATCCTAAAAGAAAATTATGCCAATTTGACATCCAATATGGTCACCATGGCAGCCATCTTGAAAATCTTGTTACTGCTACTCCTCCTGAATGGATGGTCATATTGACTTGGGGTTTTCATCAAAAGACTTGTGATATCTGTTTGGTCTTAAATGGAAATGGTGTAAATCTTACATCAAATATTACCACCATCATGGCTTTCTAAAGAATCAGTTATCACTATTCCTCAAGAATGGATGGTAATATTGACATGGGTTTTTAACCAAAATACTTTTTATGATGTCTAGTTGGTCGTAAATAAAAATAGTGCTTATCTTACATCCAGTATGGCTGCCAGGTGGTTTAAACACAACATAGACCTGCCAACCCTTATGATTTTACTGTAAGGCTTACTGAAATGACCCTTAATTTACTGATTTCTGGAACTGTTGCTAAAAGTAAGAAAATGTGATCATTACAGTCAAATCTGGATATTGGCTTTGCTGGGGTTGATCTTGATCTGATTTTTCATATTAGATTCAATGAAGTTGGTATTAGATTCAGTGAAGTTGGTCGGGGAACCATTCTAACTTCACGGATTCCTTAGATGCTTTAATATCCATGGTTTTCATGCAAAATGCCTGTGTGATCAAGCTTGCCAACAAGCAAAAGCAGATCGAGGGCAAAAGGGACAATCACCCACTTAAAAACTCCAGACACTTGGCACAGAAATACATCTATACCAAGGAATATTCAGAAACTTGACTGTGCTTGGCTAAGAAAGAAAGGAAAGTCAACAGTTACATTTATTGGACATTGTGTCTTGTCAGTTTGAGTATTGATCACAGCAGTAGAGATGATTAATGTCACCATGTGAAATTTAAAAAACAAACAAAACAACATAAAGATTATGTGGAGATGACAGCACTAGCAAGAAGTCATTGACCTCCTTGGGATTTGGAACTGGAGTTTATGAAATGGAAATAGACGTCATTAAGGCCTAAATGTACCTACCTAATATACATGTACTCGCAAAAAACCAATACAAACTGCAAACTGCATAGACTGAGATCTGCCGTCACATAATGCGCCGGAAGATCTGGGTCTACGCAGTTTTGTAAGGACTAATCAGTAGAACAAACAACATAGACCCTGATCTGCTGGCGTATTATGTGAAGGCAGATCAGGGTCTATGTTGTTTGCATTTGGACCCAGCTTATACGCAGGTATATACTGTATGGTACAAACTTTAGTTGAACATAATGTTGCCTTTGCTGTATCAGACCACACTTCTGAGCTTTTCAAAGGCATATTTTCCAAGTCAACAATAGCTGTATGTGATAATTTGTTACACCTTAATGAAAATTGATCTAACAATATTAATTGCCTTACTGAGAAGGTCTTTTTAGGGTTGGCAGGTGTGCTCAACACTTAAAAAAGAAGAAGCATTCTTTTCTTGGATTCCTGGAAATTCTTTTTGTTCAGTAGAGCATCAGTTCCTTGGGAACTCTTGAGTTTTATTGCATGTGTTGTTATGCAATTTATATGTACATGTACAGATGCATTCTAAGTGGTATTGTACCTTTGTAGCAGAAGTAGGTCACTATGACCTACATTTTCTGCTAAATTGTTCAGCGTTGATTTATATATATGCAACATGTACAATCTTTCCCAAATTCTTGCCTGTTTATTGTCATAAAATTTCTTCTGTACATACTCCCATCAAGGTGCTCTTCCACTATATAACATGAAATTCCAAGGAATTATTTGTCTTGCCTAATTCTCCACCTTTATACAGATATGTTTTCACTTTCAAATTACCTTGACCTTGCATGAGAGTCAGAGGGAGGATGGTAGGGGTGCATGAATATGAATTTTGTCAGAGCTTCCTAATTCAACCATTCAGGTATGATAACTATCCCATCCTGGGTTTGTGACTTGTGACCATACAGATAAACTTTAACCAAAACCATAACCAATGTTGGCTTTCTGTCTAGTCCTGGGTTTGTGACTTGTGACCATACAGATAAACTTTCACCAAAACCTCAACCAATGTTGATTTTGTTGCCTACTTAATTTAGTTCCATGGCTCCCCACACTTGCTTATGCTGTTAATTGAAATTAATTTAATCATGCACCATTTTGATACCTTAGGAACAGTGGCTCATTGATTTACTTTCATGGTTCCTATCTTGAAACAAAGAATATTCCCCAGGACTTGCATGCAGCTTAGCTTTGGTGTTTTACAGTATCCTGGCAGAGAACCAAATCAATTTGTTGATAGCCGATCAGGCCCAGTGGAAAGCATGAATTGTTCAGTACATCTTTTGTTTTAATCCATTATCTGTGTCTTTCACTCTTAAGTACAACATTTTTTTTAAAGGCAAAGAAAAATATAAATAAGGACTTTTTGGGTAACAACTTCTTCTCAAAATCTGCTCAACAGAATTGGACCAAATTTCAGAGCATTCCATAAAAAAGTAGCTAGTAAAGATTTTAAAGTAACAGGGGTTATGGGGTGCTCTCCCATTACAAGTATAACAGGCAGTAAAAAGTATCTGGTTGCTCAGATTTAGGCAGGTAAATTACCCAGTAACCAGTGCTTAGGGAATGCCCTGAATTCAGAAGTATCCTGGCATGAAGGGCCTTCAAATTTTTAAAAAAGATGTTGATCTTGAAAAAACATTTAAAAGA
The DNA here is from genome assembly GCA_029931535.1 of Margaritifera margaritifera. Taxonomy (NCBI): domain Eukaryota; kingdom Metazoa; phylum Mollusca; class Bivalvia; order Unionida; family Margaritiferidae; genus Margaritifera; species Margaritifera margaritifera. The sequence continues at coordinate 691,800 of JAQPZY010001688.1, read as the reverse complement.
CTTAATAGCAACCACTCAACAAAATTTGACCAAAGGACTATATTGAATAAAGGCCGTATTCTGCCCCTTCTCCAGTTTTCTTCATATGATGTTATATTACAAGTATGAGGTGGTTTGACTTCATTTCTGACATTAGAATGGATGTCACTTTTGTTACTCTTTAGAGACTGGATGTCACTCTTGTTACTCATTAGAGACTGGATGTCGCTCTTGTTACTCATTAGAGACTGGATGTCACTCTTGTTACTCATTAGAGACTGGATGTCACTCTTGTTACTCATTAGAGACTGGATATTACTCTTGTTACTCATTAGAGACTGGATGTCACTCTTGTTACTCATTAGAGACTGGATGTCACTCTTGTTACTCATTAGAGACTGGATGTCACTCTTGTTACTCATTAGAGACTGGATGTCACTCTTGTTACTCATTAGAGACTGGATGTCACTCTTGTTACTCATTAGAGACTGGATGTCACTCTTGTTACTCATTAGAGACTTAATGTCACTCTTGTTCATACTTCCCAGAAGATCTTAAAGAATTTTTCTTTGCATTGAATATAATCTTTCTGTATCTGCATTGCTGTGAGGGATTGTAAAACTTTTACAGCTGAATTTCTTGGTGATATCGCTAACCAGGAACATTTCCTTACACAGGTCTGAAAAATGATCCATAACTGCAAAAGGAAGATTGTGCTCTTCAGTGAAATTGCAGAAAAGCACTTCAGCTCTTGTGACTTGGTCTGTCAATTATTGTTTTAACTATAGTCTGGACCCATTCCATTATGAATCGTACACCACCTCCGGTCTTCGAAGTATTTACCTGGCACAGTTACTATCTAGCTGAGGATTTTTTAATCCCATTTTACCTTACAAATGTCAAAAACAAACCTTGTTCTGTCTGCGCAAACTTTTTTAATTTGGAAAAATAAGGTTGTTAACGGTGAGTGCAATGTCAAAGAAATGCTATATTATAGTACAAGGACAGCCTAATACACATCTTAAGGTGCATGTTTGCGATGTGGTTACTCGCAACGGTAAAAATAAAATGAAATTTGTAAGGTATTAAGGGATTAAATACTCCTCAGCTAGATAGTAACTGTGCCAGGTAAATACTTTTGAAGACCGGAGGTGGTGTATGATTCATAATGGAATGGGTTGTGACTGTAGTTACTTTTGGGATTGAGCTCTGCAGTCATGCATTGTCCTGATGCAGGGTGGTGTTAGTAGGTGACTGTGGATGGATGTCATATACTTCAGAATGACTAATGAGGTTATAGTGTTTACAGTACATATACAGTATGCGCAAGATAAAAAAAATGCTCCCCCTTTCTGCTGCGCTTCACAAAGTCAAACTCTGTCAACCAGAAGTTCTGAAATGTACTTTTTGCTAGGCTTTGCTCACTTAGCAGATTGCTGATCCTTCCCAGAATCGAAGCTTTGTTTTGACATTTTGCCAAAAGTGATCAATTACACTTCCACACTGTTCCTATCTTTATCGTTCCAACAACCGAAATATTCATGTTTTGCATTTTATATTGGGAATAAAATCCAACTTCAAGGAAACGTTGCCACTCATCAGTAACTAGCCAGTGATCTTTATTAAAGATGGCTTAAACATTCTTTTTGAAGTTAATCAAGTACCGTAACTTTTGTTGTCCAACACACATCTCTGATTTACCTAACTTCAAACAAGTTGGATTATTCCACTTCATCTACTTTACCTATTCAAGTTAGCCTAATGGACTCTTCCACAGCAGTGCTTGCATGACGAGCTAACACAAAATCACCCTAGCTATTGTCAGTCAGTTAAGCTATCTGTGGAATGGTGGTTGTTTTGCTCTAACTTCCTTTACCTTTTAATTTCCCCTATGATAATTATTACCTGTATAAACTGCCCAATGGTGATATTTTTCCATGAGTACTTGTATTAATTGTGAAGCTACATGAATCAGGACTGTTTACTGTTTAAAGAGGTTACGGACATATATCAGCATATCAAGAAAAGTCTCTCTCTCACCCCCTTTCTCTCTTTTTTTGATAAGATTTATTGGAATTTGTGTTTTATAAACATGACTGTGTCAGGGATTTGGGAGTCACAAATCGTGTTTTTTGTATGATACAAATTGATCTGGCAGGTATGAATATGTCAACTTGTTGAGTTAATGTAATAATATTGGATAAATAGTCCGGTCTTAAATTTATGTGTTCACTTTTTACTTACATTTCCTTTTTTGGCTGTATTTAACTTTTCTTTTTTAGCTGTAACACCAGCCCAACGTGTGCAGTGTTTACTGGGGAAAGATGAAGATGAAGACGAGGAGCACAGGGCCCATGACCTTTTCTGTGAGATGGTGGAACTTGACACAAAAGGAGAAGTGGTTGTGTGGAAGGAAACAGCAAGGTAATTTGTCATCATTGGACCTTACCTGTCTGTATGTCTTTATCTCCAAGGCTTGAAGTTAACAGTTGCCTGATTGCACTAGGCAAGTGAAACTAATGTCAGAGTAAGTGAAAGCTAAAACAGCTGTCTGACTGGGCAAGTGATTTTAAGGTGTTACGGATAAAAATAAGAGGAAATATTTGTATAAATTATGACTCAGATGATGAGGTAAAGTAAATTTTTATTTGACACCATTTTGCTATTGCACATTAATTACAAGACTTTTGCCGAAATCATCCAGTTGTAATAATTACTGCTGTTAAGTCCATTTTGCTCTGTTCCAGTCTGGTACATGCTTGCATCTCAGACTTGTGATTCTGCATGTAAATATCAAATATAATTATGACACTTACCCTATTTAAACTAGATAATTCAATTAAGATCTGTAATCCAGTTTAATAGCAGCAATACATTACCCTATCACTATTATATAGCTTATTACTTTTTCGTGTCGAAAAATCTTGTCCGTTTGATGTGAATACATCCTCCCACAGAGTGGAAAATATTTGTCAATAAGACACGGCACACTCGTGCACCTCTCTGTGCCTGCGCAAACATTCATCTTTTTCAAGGACACCATGTTAAATGGTTGTCTTTCATAATGTGACCAGAGGAAAATTGCTTGTTGCGAGTTTAAACCACGTTTGGTTCTCCTTTCAGCTTTATTCATCTAGTGTTACATTCATCCATCTTGTCTTCTGTTTTTAAGGCCGGTAGCCCCTGCCCTTTTTCAGTATTGTGTTCTGGAAAGGTATTCTTGGGTTACCACGTTGTATCCAGCTTTTAGGGGTTAGGGTACACCATCTCTTAGTTCTCAAATACAATTGGTTCACAGGTAAGTCTTGTGTGTTAGTTATAACGCATCATAGACCCGACCGCAATTAAGAAGACAGGAATTCATAATTTCCTTAATAAAAAAATAATTGATCAAACATCAATTCAGTGTTTTTTCTAATTCACCATTGTATTTAAATACCACGCGTGACGCGTCACATTGTTGTGTGCATCTGAATTGCCGCTAGAGAGCAATAAAAGTCTAATCCTTATTAAACACAGGTGCGATGAGGTGTGTAATGTATATAACAATGTTTACCTTTGAACATTCACTGACAGGTGAGATGAACTGGTGTGTATATAGCACGCAGTATATACAAACAGGTGAGTTTTCACATGTGAAAATAATACAATATTTGTATTATTATTATTGTTCTCTTTCAGATAACATTTATTTCAGAGAACAATGTTGGGACAGTCTGTAGGAAGTATGGCCACAAGAAGGGCCCTTGGGACACTCACCAAGACTGCCTCACATGTTCAAGTGTACACGTAAGAATCGTTGTACCATTTGCACAAAATGGACTAATGAAGTCTGGAATCTAGCCAATTCCAGATGTATGTATAGAGGGCAGAAGAAACATCAATCCGCCTATTTGTCTGAATTTTCAGATTTTTCTCTTACAGAGTCTTAGGCAGGAACACACTGTAAGAAGACTAGTTCTATAGCTCAGAAGAACACTCTGGGGTCCCAGGAACCTATGAGTCCTCGTGAGGACCTTACTGATGAGGAGGAGGTCTCATTTGAGCTTGTGCATTGGACTGGGGCTGCATCTGTTTGAAGAATTTAGTGGGTGGCCCCTGGGGGCAATTCACCTTAGTGTGCTTTCTGGCCAAATGCGATGGGCCAGGTGCAGTTGTGAAGGATCTATGTTGATGATCCTTCAGATCTTGTGAAGCCACAGTGGGGATGAGTCCTCCAAAGAGGCTCTCAGCTTCCAATGGAGCAGCCCTTAGAAGGTCTTTACTATGGTTAAGTAAAACCTTTGAGGAGTCCAGCACAATGTCATGGTGGATGTTAAAAGTTCCACTGATAAAGCCATTGCGACAGAAAGTGAATTCCGGGATGTCATGGTCACATCTTCCAGAACAGATTGTAATGTGGCTGGGTTCAGAGCGGCCTCCTTCAGCATACTAAACAAAGTAGCCGAAAAGAGGTCTGCATGGGAAGCTATGGTGACCAGAAGCCGGTCTTTCTGCTCATAGGCTTTGATTATTTTAATAGGAAGGCATGCCCAGGCTCCAATACATAACAGAATCCTTTTTCTCACTATGGGGAAGTCCCTTGTGGACTTGTTTGCGACCAGGCTCAACAACAGACTTCCCTTTTATGTCTCGCCAGTCCCGGACCAGAGAGCTTGGGCAGTGGATGCATTCAGCTTCCAGTGGGATCGTCTGTTCATGTAAGCTTTCCCACCGTTCCGACTGCTACCTCAAGTTCTGCAAATCAGAACTTCCACTGCTCATATCATTCTCATAGCCCAATTATGGCCCCAATGATCATGGTTCAGTGATCTTCTGTTGCAACACAGGAGCTCCCTCCTACACAACAACCCACACATTCTCCACCTTCACGCTTGGCTCATCTCAGGCGATCTATCTGTCAGAACAAGTGTTCGGGCTGGGTTGCCAGTTGCATCATTCAGGCCAGGAGAGTTTCACCATCCAAGGTCTATGATGCCAGATGGAAAATCTTCTGTGATTTGTGCAGTAGGAAACATGTTGATCCTAGCTGTCCCTCTGTAACTTCAGTTACTGATTTCCTTTTTATTCCATTCGAGAAAAGAAAAGATGTTCAGTATCAACTATCAAGGGCTATAGAGCTGCCATTTCCAACACACCTAAATTCCGTCAGGGCTCAGCAATTGGTTCAGATTCGCACCTTGCTGATCTCTTTAAGTATTTTGAGCTGCAGAGACCTGTCTCCCGCTCTCTTATGCCCAAAACCCCCTATGAAACTTTGAGCAAGGCTTCCTTCAGGACCTCGCACTTGTGACAGTGTTTTTACTTGCTTTGGCATCTGCTAGAAGATGCTGTGAGATTCATGCATTTTGTCTGTTGACACTGGCTGCCTCCAGTTTAATGGCAAGTACGAATCCGGTATTTTAGCAACAACAAAAAACAAAAAAAAAAAAACAGTTACCTGTCTTAGCCCCATCACCTATAAGATTCCCAGTCTCAGTCGAATCTGTACTGGAGATGATCAAGATAGGCTTTTATGCCCAGTTAGGGCACTACGTTTCTTTCTAAATGCTTCAAAAGGGAAAAGAAAGGGTAGGAAATGTCTTTTCCTTCCTCTTAAGGGATCTGTTGATATTTCCACCTCCACTATCACGGTGGATTGTCGCCTCAATCAAAAGAGCGTACTAGTCCCTTCCTGATAGAGACCTCTCCATTATGAACATCAAGCCCATGAGGTTCGAGCCTCTGCTGCCTCATGGGCCTATCTAAATCACTCTTCCTTGGAGGACATCATGAAGGCAGCATTTTGGTGATCCCATACTACCTTCTCTACCTCCGCTCATTGCGCAGGTAATTTTTTTTGGGACCCATAGTTGCGACACAACATGTGGCCCAGAGGGACTCCAACAATTTGTAAAGTGGATCTCTCCCACAAATGGTGAGCACTTTCCATTTTTCTCTGTTTTTGATCAGTTTAACACATCAGCCTACCTGCCTAACTGACAAATTCAGCTATATAATAGTGATAGGGTATTGTATTGCTGCTATTAAAATGTAGTTTTTTGGGGGGTATAACTAATTTTAATTATGCAATACTTACCCATCACTATTACCGAATGTAATCCTCCCACCCCGCTCTGATGTCCTGGCGTAATTTCGTCTGCGAAAAAGATGAATGTTCGCGCAGGTGCGGAGAGGTGCACAAGTTTGCCGTGTCTTATTGACAAAAATTCTCCACTCTGTGGGAGGATGTATTCACATCGAATGGACGAGATTTTTCGACACAAAAAAGTAATAAGCTATATAATAGTGATAGGGTAATGTATTGCATAATTAAAATTAGTTTACCCCCCCCCCCCAAAAAAAAAAAACTACATATTAGCATTTTTAGCCACAATAGTGTGGAAATAGCTTAATTATTCTTATTATATTATTCTTTTTATATTGAGATGTCACTGTCAGACCTAAAGAAACCTTATTTGATGACATTCAAACCAACCAATTTACGACTGCTTACATGTGTTGTGCACAAGGGTGAAATAATCAGATGTGGTTTTTGGATGGGTTTTCGTTGAGGATGAGAAAAAAGGAGAAGGTAGGAAATTTACAAATGGGGAATATGAAAGGGACAAGCATGGAACAGAATTTCAGTCAAAATGGAATGAGGAGTACATGTGGCTTGATTATAATAATGATGCTTAACGCCAGTTGGGGCCCCTCCAAAGGTAGGAAATAAGATTTCCAGCTCTGATTCCCTCGTGTCTCAGAGCAGGATTAGATCAGTCTCATCGTAAGATGCATAAGGCTCATGGGGCCCCTCCCAGGGGAGGAAATAAGTTTTCCATCGATGAGTGCCTCAGGTCTCAGAGTAGGATTGGATCAGTCCCTTTGGAAATGCATAAGGCCCATGGGACCTCTCCCGGGGGAGGAAATAAACGAGCGGAGAATGAGTCGTCCACTCCCATGAGGGAGGAGCAGCACCCTCATCATTCCCACATGGCATAGGGAATGGGAGTGTCAGTGTTCAGCCGCCAGACTTGGGAAGGGGATTGGATCGCATCCCCCCCCTTTCCAATTATCCCACTCAATCCCTACAGGATGTGGGGTCATCTAATGCAGGGAAGTGATTAGTTCTTCCCGTTTATGCTGCCATGGACTTCAGGCTCTTGACTTCAAACTAGAGAGGTCGATGTTGTGGTCCATGGACCTATGTCACCCTTTTACAAAGTGGAGATTATAAGAAGGGAGGGGGGCAGACCCTCTTCTTCCAAACGACTTAGGAATATTGAGAGGTGCTCTTGCCCACCCGCTGTCTCCCACCAGGGACTGTCCCCTCGCTTTGCGTGAGGAGTTATGGGACGAGGTTCCCCTTACCCCAAAGGTCTTCACCGAAACAGTGACATTGGGCCAAAAAGCCTTGCCTCCCAGGAGTCAGAGCAGGACAAAGACATCCTGTGAGTCCTCTTTACAAATTGAAGAGGTTGCTATAACTCGTGTGGTTTGGAATCTGCCCTCTTGCCGATTCTGTGTTTTTTTGTTTTTTTATCCCATCGGCAGGTTTGGTCGCTGATTACATATATTAACGTAAAAGGAGATATTCCAAACTTATTCCCCATGTACGATTTAAGTACTTTAACCATATCATTTAATAGTCACTCTTGTGAGAAGTTTCTATGTTGCTTTGTATCTATTTGGATAGAGTTTGGATGCCAATATTTCCGGTATGTCACGCAGTGAACACGCTACAGTTAGTTATGATTGGTGGTTATTGTTTTACCTTGGACTTGAACAAACAATAACCACTAATCAGAATTGCATGTAACACTGCGTGACACACCGAATGTGTAGCCTTCAATTTGATCCAAGTAGACAAGATGCGATGCAACAGATAAATTTTGCGTAAAAGTGGTTATTAAATGATCAGTAAGTACTTAAATCATACATAGGGAAGAAATCTGCAATGTCTTCTTTCCGTTGATATATGTTATCAGTGGCTGAAGATGCAGATGAGATAAACTAATTAGCAAGGAATTGGGGTGGGAGAAGGGGGCAGATTTTGAACCATGTATTTTAGTCACCTTGTGTTAATTTGTAGAAGGCAAAAGGGTGTTGTCAGTTATTTTATTTTTTACGGAAAGAAATGAGTGCATGTACTTGCTATGGATGTCTCAGATGAATTCTCAATTTAAAGAATGAAAAGGCAAATGACTAATAATTATTCACGACTGCTGAAGATTAAAGTAACTTGCATAGAGTAAGTATCGTTTTGTATCGATTCTTCCCCTCTTGTATCGATATGGGTATTGATATATAAAAAGTATCGATACATCGATATATCGATTAATCATTTCACCCCTAATATTTTATAAGTTGGGTAGAGGAGGTTATTAATAGAATCTATGTTGGGGTTGACATCAAGACAAGGAAGTCCCCAGTTGAGGGGTTGGATATTTGTCTCCCACAAGGCTCAACAGAGCAAAAGACAAATAATGTAACTCTGAGATTGGGATTTCCTTGACTTGGTGCCAGCCTTAAATTGATTATTTTTCTCATCCATTTGTTTTTCAAAGAGGATAGAACAACAAAATTGTATTCCATCACATCAATGACTTGTTTAGTCGCAAACACTTAAGTCAAGTTTAGTATTACGATGACCTTAAAGTGTGTCATACAATATTAATTGTCATGAAACCATCACATGACAATCCAAGATAACCAGCCTGAGACAACCAGACTGAGACAACCAGACTGAGACAAGAAAAGTAACTATCACAGAATTGTGAGATTTCTTCTTCACATGGTTGAGAAGCATCATAACACATGCTATGGGTGAGACACCACATTCTGTGAAAACCTTGTTTGGTATGAAGAAGTTACCCATATCATGTCCTGATCACTGTTAAACACTTTTTATAACTTACTATTCTTATGGAACAAACTCATCCAATTCATTGTTATCTTGTATTAGTTAACAAAAAATTATACATTTAAATTTTTTGTCTTGTAGATGGATCAAATTTGAAGAAGATGTGGAAGAAGGAGGGGGTAGGTGGTCCAAACCTCATGTAGCAACGCTGTCCCTCCATTCTCTATTCGAGCTGCGATCTTGCATTATGAACGGGACTGTTATGCTGGATATGGATGCAGAAGAGTTGTCCCAGGTTATAGGTGGGTACCATTCTTGGCACCTTTACTGCCTCAACCCGAAAGCCTGCCTTTTAAATTTTATTTTTTTAAAATTTATTTATTTTTTTCATTTCATTGATGGAAGTGGATTTGATAATTGATTAGTCTTGTCAAGCTTGAGTCAGATTTGTTAAAAATTGGATGCATTGGATATTCACAATTATTTATTATAAAGCTGATTTAATTATCCCCGTCAAAGAAGGAGGACACACAAAATGTGTGTGTGTGTGATGGATATAGATACAGATAGAGAGATATAGATACAGGTATTAGTGATGTTATCATATATTGAAATTGCAATGTCTCATCAGATTGGATGTGATGATATTGGTCAGAAATATAGATCAGTGATGTCGATTGGATTTGAGATAGCCACCACTCCCCTTCACTGCAATACAGAGATATAATACAATAGTAGAACGTTTACCATAATTAGCTGTATCCTCAAGAAGAATTCATCTTGCATACATTATTTATGATGATATCTATAGTCAGAAATAGTTCTATTTCGAATGGCATTTGTACCTAACGATAGATGTCTCATTTGTAGGATATGTATTAGTGTTTAAAGGCAGCTTAGCACAATGATGGCTATATTTTGCCAATTAAAAGTAAAATTCTAAATATTATAAAATAAAGGATTGCACAAAAACATTAGGAAGATGAACCCATCCAAATAAATGTCAACATGAAGTACAACAAAAAGATAAAATATAATAGGTGGAGATGTTAAAATTCTGTCATAGGTATGTAAAATAATAGATAAAGGTAAAACATGTAAAATCCTCAACATTTATGGTCAAAATTCGCCATGTAAACTGCATTCTCTCAAAATGTCAAAGATTTTCTTTGGTGGTATATCATTATAAAGTTTCTTCTTCATTGAGTTCAGATCAAAATACTTCTGTCTCACAGGCTTCATATGCAGGAATTATATATATAAATACTTGTGTCTCATGGAGTCCATATGCAGGAATTATATATATAAATACTTGTGTCTCATGGGGTCCATATGCAGGAATTGTATATATAAATACTTGTGTCATGGGGTCCATATGCAGGAATTATATATATAAATACTTGTGTCTCATGGAGTCCATATGCAGGAATTGTATATATAAATACTTGTGTCTCATGGGGTCCATATGCAGGAATTGTATATATAAATACTTGTGTCTCATGGAGTCCATATGCAGAAATTATATATATAAATACTTGTGTCTCATGGGGTCCATATGCAGGAATTATATATATAAATACTTGTGTCTCATGGGGTCCATATGCAGGAATTATATATATAAATACTTGTGTCTCATGGGGTCCATATGCAGGAATTATATATATAAATACTTGTGTAATGGGGTCCATATGCAGGAATTATATATATATAAATACTTGTGTCTCATGGGGTCCATATGCAGGAATTGTATATATAAATGCTTGTGTCTCAGGGTCCATATGCAGGAATTGTATATATAAATGCTTGTGTCTCATGGGGTCCATATGCAGGAATTATATATATAAATACTTGTGTCTCATGGAGTCCATATGCAGGAATTATATATATAAATACTTGTGTCTCATGGGGTCCATATGCAGGAATTGTATATATAAATGCTTGTGTCTCATGGGGTCCATATGCAGGAATTGTATATATAAATGCTTGTGTCTCATGGGGTCCATATGCAGGAATTGTATATATAAATACTTGTGTCTCATGGGGTCCATATGCAGGAATTGTATAAATAAATGCTTGTGTCTCATGGGGTCCATATGCAGGAATTATATATATAAATAATTGTGTCTCATGGGGTCCATATGCAGGAATTGTATATATAAATGCTTATGTCTCGCAATCTTCATATGCAGGAATTGTATATATAAATACTTGTGTCTCATGGGGTCCATATGCAGGAATTGTATATATAAATGCTTGTGTCTCATGGGGTCCATATGCAGGAATTGTATATATAAATGCTTGTGTCTCACAGGCTTCATATGCAGGAATTATATATATAAATACTTGTGTCTCACAGGCTTCATATGCAGGAATTGTATATATAAATACTTGTGTCTCATGGAGTCCATATGCAGGAATTGTATATATAAATACTTGTGTCTCATGGAGTCCATATGCAGGAATTGTATATATAAATACTTGTGTCTCATGGGGTCCATATGCAGGAATTGTATATATAAATGCTTGTGTCTCATGGGGTCCATATGCAGGAATTGTATATATAAATGCTTGTGTCTCATGGGGTCCATATGCAGGAATTGTATATATAAATACTTGTGTCTCATGGGGTCCATATGCAGGAATTGTATATATAAATACTTGTGTCTCATGGGGTCCATATGCAGGAATTGTATATATAAATACTTGTGTCATGGGGTCCATATGCAGGAATTGTATATATAAATACTTGTGTCTCATGGGGTCCATATGCGGGAATTGTATAGATAAATACTTGTGTCATGGGGTCCATATGCAGGAATTGTATATATAAATACTTGTGTCTCATGGGGTCCATATGCAGGAATTGTATATAAAAATACTTCTGTCTCACAGGCTTCTTATGCAGGAATTATATATTACAGTAAGGAATTAGATGCCTTGTTTTGCAGCTGTTCTTAATTTAGCGCATCATTCTAATTGTCCAGAGCCTTTTCATCAATAGAAGGTGTGCTGCATACAACATTGGGAGACCTATCTTCAAGGTCCAGGCTCTATATTAAATTTGTCAGTTCTGTGTCATACTTTCCCTTCTGCGATACAACCTTAAAGCCATTTGAGATTAAGGGATGAAACATAGTATGCTTATACATCATCATTAGGTGTGTCACATACACATTTGGGTTCCTATCTTCAAGGTAAGTGTCAGGGCTTAATATTTTAAGTTTTCCATCACACTTTCCCATCCACAGTAAAACATTTTAGCTGTTTTGAGAGTAAGAGATGAAACCTGCATGATATATTTATGAAACATCACTTTAAGTTGTGTCGCATATCATATTGGGGTCCTGTCTTCAGTATCAAGGTAATGGCTCAATACATGTATTAGCTAATGTTCAAGGTACAAAACATAAAACTGCTGTGGTATTAAATAAGGTTCTTCTTGTTTCTGTGTCCTTTGGTGTATGATATTGTTGATATAACACCATTCCTGGTGGGATTGTAAGATTGTCCGCAGGATTAACGACTGCTTACACAATACAGTATAACCAATCCTTTCAATTATTAAACAAATAATTCTAGAGAGTTTTCTAGCCACTTTGTATTTAACCCAGATTTCTGCTTAAAAACTTCTTTTGTCTTTAGGTTCAACCACTACTTAAGTTGAATCCTGGCTGCATTAAACAATAATGTCATTCGGATCCTGGCTGCATTAAACATTATTGTAATCTGAAAAACAGTGCAATGGTTGCAAACATAATGTTGTGATACTATGACCCACCATAAACTTGGGGGGGGGGGGGGAGGCTGATGTCACATGACCCATAAAGTTGGTTTTCTGGAGTCTAAGATACATACATTCTTCTTGTAGTTAATTTAGCCTGCAGTAATCAGGACACCACAGTCATTGCACCTGAAAATCATGCATCACAACCTAATATAGAACAAAATCCTTGAGGAACATTAAGAGTCAAGTTTTAGCTGGTTTGAAATTCAATGCTATTCAAGTGATATTTATTTCTTGTAGATATAACTTTGGAAAACATGGTGGCTAATAAGCAACTTGAAGATGATTTGAAAGAGAGAGTATGTAGTATGATGCTTCTACGACATCAACACCAGAATGACCACCATCATCGACACAATCATGAAAATTCCAGTAAACTTCATCTGCCGCTTATACGTTCATTAGCAGACATAGGCAAGAAGTATTCTGAGCCACGTATTCACCACCATGGGCATCACAGTAAGATTAAAATTTAATTTTTAGTTGTTTTTTATGCTTTTTTTTGTGTAACTTTATTCTTCTTCCAGGATTAGAAAAATCTGTTGTCTTGCAGCTTTGGAAAACAATCTTTTTTCTGGACAAGTAAAATCTTGTTACTTTCCCTGAATTTTGTATAAAATATGAAGGAAAATTTTATGTGTTTTTGGTACATTTTCATGAGAATGTTACATCTGAGAAAGCAGAAAAAATGGTCATTTTTCCATTTCAGATTTTTACCCGAAATATTCCATATCATCTTCCTTATTACAGCATAGGTAAATCATCAGTATTAAGTGTTATATTTTTTGTCCCCCCTCCCCCCGCCCCATCTTTCAACATACTTCTGATTATCTGCTCACCCATATTTGTATTTTACATCACTAAATGTTAGCAAAATTCTATTTTTACTAAGCAAGTAACATAAATCTTTTGCTTAGTTTTGTCCTTAATGCTTAATTGCATTTTATTTTGGTGATCAGGTACAACAATATGGCATGACAAATTTACCGTATTTATCCAGTGATAAACAAACTCTTGAAGATAAGTCCATCCCAGACTTGCAGAAAATTTAAGCGACATTTTATTAATAGGATGCTATGTCCAAAGAGAGTACCCTGCCAAATGTTTCAAAAATGTATGGTGATGGCCCCCTGGGCCTATTATAGAAGAAATACAGAGCAATTTAAGAAGTAGATTTAGTTTTAGATTCAGCAAATTCCCCAGTAAAGGAAATTATGGATTGAAGCCCGAAATATGAAGGAAGATGTTACTTATTGTATGGTATTGGCCAATAATCAATTTACTAACACGTTTTCTTTTAGGTTCTAGACCTTGGAGCCGTTGGAATTTCAAGTTTTATTTTTTGAAAAATGGAAACAATAAAGACATACATGTATACCGTATATATTTTCTTATAAGTCAAGTCCAACTGCAAACTGCAGAGACCCAGATCTGCTGTTGCATAATGCACTGGCAGATTTGGGTCTATGAAGTTTATTAGTAGTAATCAGTAGAACAAACGACATATACCTGGATCTGCCTGTACATTATGCGACAGCAGATCAGGGTGTATGTTGTTTGCTTTTGGACTCGACTTATAAGCGAGTATATCCGCATGTGTACATAATACCATTATTACGGAGTATTTGCTCGAAACTTTGTTTATTTTTAATTGGTGTGCTTACATTAAAAATTGTGATGCTTACATTAAAATATTCTTTCTTTAGCCTCTAGTGAAGTGTTTTATGTAAACACAAAAAAATGCATTCTATGTCATGGTTTCTTGAAATAACAGAAACAAAATATTGAATTAATTTTTTCTTGAGTGTCAAATTTTGTGGTTTTACAAAAAGTGATATTCTTCATCAGTACTTAAATTGCTGGAATGGGATAGGGGTCCAGTTTTCACAAAAGGAAAATTTTTTCATGGCTTTTTTAATTCATGGCTGTAGCAGTTATGAAATTTATGAAAATTGGCATGATCATGAAAAACAGTAAATTCAAAGTATTTCAAATTACAATCATTTTCAACTAAATTTAGTCAAATGAGTTTTTCAAAAATCAGTTGAAGGATACAGTAATTTGTATATATTCCTTTTTTTTCTTGCAACAAAAGGTCACAAGGAAAATCAGCTACTTAATCATATAAGTGACTCAGGTGATTTATTCTTCTGTTTTTTGTGCATTTATTGTGAGTCTGTTTTTTTAAAGCAACACATCAGCAGGGTTGGAGAAAACACTTGTCTGGCAGCCGAGTTTAAGTTAAAAGTTATTCTTATCAGTTAAAATTATCTGGAAAAATCCAGATTTTGGCAAGTTTTATGAAAATCTCGATTTCTGGCAAGTATACCATTTTTCGATTTTTCCAGCCCTGGTCAGTCCAAATTTTTATTGTCGTGTCTGCCTTGGTAGGAGTTGGACATAGTGATCACTTTGCCATCCTCTGTGTCCGTACATCTGTATGTCTGGAAATTCACATTGTCAACCTAGAGTAAGTTCAATATTAAAGTTTTTTTTATTAATCCCAATATTGTAGTTTTTCTACTCTCTAGCTAAACAAAGGGCAAGCTTGACAAAAAGGACATCTCATATATTTTTGTATTTTTTTTGTGAAAATTTTGATCTATCTGTTACAGACTTGTTTGATTTACTTGTGTGATGATATTGTCCATTTACAGAACTGAAAGCTGGCTTTTAACATTATTATCAGGAATAAAAAAGAAGCATGAATTGTCTCTTTTAAATACTTTGTTTGCATCAGACACTGTCACAGCACTGTCAGCTGACCAGCAGTCAATCACATGGCATGCAAACAGTTAGTACCATTCTAAAAACCAGTTACATATGCCCAATACTTGAGAAATGACTCATTTAACTTGTGTTTCTTGCAGATTGGGTGGGTGGGGAGAATGAACGTGATAGTAACAAACAGTAGTCTTATTATCCTCAGTTTAATAAAACAACATCAAAAATAGAAATTAGAGCTTAGGGCAGTTCCATTTTAACATATGTGGTACTGAGGGAAGGCAGTTTTTAAAAAATATGTCCCAGGGTACTCTGATTACTCAAAAGAGTTCATATGAAAATAATACAAAATTATAAATTCCATCTATGGGTGACTACTCCATATTAAAAGTGCCTTCCCTGGGTCCCAAGTATGTTTTATTGGAACAGCCTGTACAGTTACCAGTAACTGTTACTGTTCAAAATGGATCACTTAAGTGAATGACTCAGCTGCCAGCCAGTGTCTTGATATTTTGATTGTATTACACAATAATTGTTCTACTCGTTTTCACTTTGACTATCACAAGTTTCTGGTTCCTGAACCTCCTTTCAATATGGGTCCACCACATTTATATAATCACACCCAGGTTTTGGAGATGGATGACTGTGAACTTCTGCAGGGAGTCCTGCATACCACAGACAAGGGGCTTACATTTTGTGTCTTAAGGATACAGACTTACATTTGTTTGTTTAATTTCTCAAGATCTGTGAGCATCATAAGGCATACATATAATTTCAAGACTTGATGCACAACTTTGACATATGAAAATTAACTCACTCATAAACTGGGCATATTTCATGATTAATGACTTGGTGCTTATGTAAAGTGTTCAATAGTATGTGACCCCGATAAACTTGAAACAACTGATAGCTAGAGTACAAGATTTGGGCCTGACATGCTTCCCATTTTTTTAAATGTTCTACAGTGTTAAGATCATTTAAAGTCTTATTATCCCTTGCCAACAAAGAATTTTGCCTATTCATGTGTTTGTTTATTACCTTTGCAGTATTTCATTACCCCCTCAATATCTCAGTTGTGAAAATTGGCATGTTGATGCATCTCAGGAAGAGCAACTCAGCCATAGCAAAACTGGGTTGCTATGACCTAATTTGAATGCATTAGTGACTTTTTTGTATTTTCACTGGTTCATTATATGCTCAGTATGTTGGGCTCTGTTTCACCTTATTAAAATTGTTATGTAGATACATCTGGATGAGAATAACTCAACCATACCAAACTAGATCAATGTGACCCAATTTTCATGCTTTAGTGACTTTTGTATTATTAGTTAAGTTGTTACACCCTTAACATTTTAAACCATATCACCTACTCTCATGAAAATTGTTATATAGATACAACTCGATGAAAGTAGCTCAACCACAAGAAAATTAGATCAGTATGTTGCATTTGAGTACCTTTTGTATTGTCGGTTGTTCATTTGTTATACCCAAAATATCTTACACCTTACTTCAACTACACTCGTACAAATTGATGTGTAGATATATCTTGATGAAAGAACTTCAACCATACCGAAACTGTGTCAATTTGATGCAATTTTCACATTCAACTGATTTGTGTATTTTCTGCTATTTGTTTCTAACACCTCGAGTATCTTGCACTTATTTCACCTACACATGAAAATTAGTATGTAGATGCATTTGTACAAGTATAAATCAAATATACCAAAACTAGGTCAGTGTGATGCAATTTGCATGCTTGAGTAACTTTTTTTATTATCAGCTGTACATTGGTTACACACCCAATAACCCGATATCTTGGGCCCTATTTCACCCACACGTGAAAATTGGTACATGCTTACATCTTGATGAAAGTAACTCAGCCATACCAAAACTAGGTCCATTTCATGCAATTTTCATGCTTAAGTAAGTTTTGAATCTTCATCTGTTTATTTGTTACACCTTCAATATCTTGGACCATATTTCATCTGCACATCAAAATTGTTATAGGGATGCATCTCGATAAAAGTAAGTCAGCCAGACCAAAACTAGATCAGTGGGACCTAATTATCACACTTAAGTGACTTTTGTATTTTCAGCTGTTCCATCATTGTACCCTCAGTATCTTGGCCCCTATTTCACCTCCACTCATGAAAATTAGTATGTGGAAGCATCTTAATGACAGTAACTTAATTATACCGGCACTAGGTCAATGTGACCATACATTCATGCTTGAGTGACTTTTTATTTTTAGATGTTTGTTACATCTTCAGTATCTTGAACCTTATTTCACCTACACTTATGAAAATTGAAATTTGGATGCAAATCAAGTTGAGTAACTCTGCAGAATCAAAACTAGGTCATTGTGACCTTATTTTCATGCTTGTGTGACTGATTTTTTTTCCAATATCGATTTTTTACACTCAGTGTCTTGGAGCCCTTTTTGACCTACACTCATGAAACTTGGTATGTGGGGGCACCTCAAGGAGGGTAACTCAACCATACCAAAACTAGGTCACTGAAACATGATTTTCATGCTTGATTGACCTTTGTATTTTCATCTGTTTGGCATACCCTCTCAATATCTTGATCCCTATTTTACCTACACCCATGAAAATTGGTATTTGGATGCATCATAAGGAGAGTTTCTCAACCATACCCAAAACAGGTCATTGTGGACTCTTGTGGTTTCCCCTATACCAGTCTTTATGTTGTTGGCTTCTCAAAATGTGCACATGTTGGCAAAGGGATTTGTCTTTATGAGTAAATACCTTGTTACGAAATCATGTTCAGCTTTTTTCTTCTTACAAATATGCTTTTTATGCCTTTAGTATTATATTAATCATCTGTTCGAGAAATGGCTAATACATTATTTCATATTGCATTCAGCAAAAGTGATTGAAACCTACTTTATTATGCCTTATTCATTCAGTTCTGATTATCAAATTAGTACGGGTTTTTGCTTTCACCTCCACAATTGTCATGCTTATTATACAAATTATTTATTGTCAGATAAAACAATGTTGTAGAGGATATATATCTATATACATATATACATATATATATATATAAATATATATATATATATATATATATATATATACATATATACATATATATATATATATATATATATATATATATATATATATGCATACTTGCTTTTCATGTTTAATATATGTTTGCTTTTCATGTTTAAACAGGAGTCTTTTGTTTTTTTATTTCATGCTCAACCATTATGGTTTGAATATGTTTAATATGTTTTATTTATGACTTTTAATGGTGTGATTGATTTTACAGGGTTACTTTGCTTTGTATATGGTGCTTTGTTTTTAAAGGCCACCACAATTGGGGATGGGGCATATACTGTAGTGTTACACTTGTCCATCCCACTGTATAATGTGTATCTCCTTGTATAATACACACATTTTAAGCTTAATTTTCACATATTATTATACAACATGTGTGTATTATATAAAGCAATATACAGAAACTGAAAATGCACCATCTTCACTAGTTTAGGGTCATTGATCTGCTTCATTCCGTTCGTTCGTTTGTTCGTTGGATTAACGATGTGTGCGGCCATTCGGCCATTTACGTAGCCAGCTGAAACAGTTTCTACCACTCTGCTATCTGATTGGTTGCAGATGAAAGAAACTGATCCAGTCAGATTGCTGTTTACTTAGAAAGATAGTTGGGAATAATCACCATGGCCTCCATAGACAACAATATGTGTTGCATATCAGTTTTTCCAATTTAAGCCATTCCACACAAGTTTTCTTTCGTGTTAAGGCATGTGGATATCATAGAAGTTGTCAAATTGAATACCTAAGTCTGACATTTGTAATAAGCATTCTCATTGGTCAGTTGATTTAGCTCGATACAGACAGTAACTCTTTCATCACAAGAGTGCACTTGTTTAAAACATTGTTTCGGCTAGCTACATATGCTAAGGTATGATGTAGAATGAAGTGGATCAGTGACCCATGGCTAGCGAAGAGAAAAATGCACATGTACTGTACTAGCACGACACAGGATGATAGTCAGGTGGAATTCTAATTCATGCTTCAATGTTAGGCCTTTTGTTGGGTAAGAAAAGAAATGGCCTTAGTAGTTAAGAAAGTCATCACTATCTACACTGGATGGGACTAGAAGAGATCTTGAAAATTGGCATTACATTTGAATTATGCAATGAAACTTCTCAGTTTATTTTGTTATTTCTGGGGGTGGGGGTGGGGATGAGTTACACTCTACAAAATACTGTAAATTGCTCAGGTAAAGGTTGTGCCATGTGCTTAAGAAAATTAGAAATGATTATCAGTTCCTTAAGATCTTGAACATTTTCTTGAAATGGGTAGTTTTAGACTGCAGATTAGGATAAACATTAAATTTCACAAACCAACTAAAAAAACATGCATATTTTAGGGTCCAATATTTGAAAAATGTGTATTTTATTAGAATAAAGAATGATTTATGAACTTACGAAGGTCTGTTTTCCTTTAGTAATGGACTAGACAAGGGACCAATGATTTTCTAGGCTGAAAGGACAGTGGTACTTCTTTTAAGTACAGCGTATTGGAGGGAACCAGTTAAAACAGCAACAATACCTCAACAAAAGTTGCATGTCAATCTGATTTTGTTTTCAAATTTAATTAGAAACACTTTGATTTAAATTGAAAACTAATAATGCAAGCAGATATTTATTGTATTAGTTACCCTGTTTTGGACCTGACAGAGCTATGACACAGAAAAATCCACTCTTATTGCAGTTTTTCTCTCGTGTCAATCGGTATCCTGTAGTAAGAAATTTGGTGTTAATTGTTAAACTTGTTACTTTGTTAAGTGTTTTAAATTACATCAAATCATTCCCTCATTATGATTGAGATAGATTTTATAAGGCATTTAAAGAGTATATGATTTTACATATATTCTGTTTTCCAGTTTTTCCTCAATTATGTGTACATACCAGTACATATTCTCTTTCATTTGCCCCCAAATAGATGACATTCAGTGACATTATAATGAGGGAAGAACAATTTTCTTTTACATGTATACATGTACTCAGGCCTATCACTACCAGAATTTGGCATTAAGCAACAATTTTCTTTCTAAAATCATAGGTGTTAATGGGCAACTACTTTTTGGTTATTTTTTGTTGGTTGTCAGTGGTACATAGAAAAATCTTCTTCTTTTTGTTTTTATTATTCATCATATCTTAATTTATAATTATTCCCCCTGTTGTAGATTTTTGGATATTGTGATACTGTATGCCCATACATCCATTTATCTATCCATAACTTGATTATTTACCAACTGTACCTAATTTGGTAAATCAGTTGTTCATGTGGTAGCTATGTGCAAAATGGGATATAATATTTGGCTCCCTTCACTGGTATCTGGGATTGGGGGTCAGGAGTCGAAGGTACACAATTTAGATTATGATGTGATATTTTCAAATATTTTTTGTAATCGGACTTTCTCTATGGAGTCATAGCAAGAAGATACATAATAAAGATATCTGAATTCAGGCTTTGAGCACAAGAGACACTGTTGGAAAGTGGGGAGGGAGTAGAGGGAATATAGGCACTGTTGGAAAGTGATGAGGGAGTAGCGGGTCTAAAGGCACTGTTGGAAAGTGATGAGGGAGTAGAGGGTCTAAAGACACTGTTGG
The DNA here is from genome assembly GCA_029931535.1 of Margaritifera margaritifera. Taxonomy (NCBI): domain Eukaryota; kingdom Metazoa; phylum Mollusca; class Bivalvia; order Unionida; family Margaritiferidae; genus Margaritifera; species Margaritifera margaritifera. The sequence goes on along the minus strand of JAQPZY010001688.1, from coordinate 670,800 downwards.
GAAGCGGGGAGGGAGTAGAGGGTCTAAAGACACTGTTGGAAAGCGCGAGGGAGTAGAGGGTTGAAAGACACTGTTTATGAAGTGGGGAGGGAGTAGAGGGTTGAAAGGCACTGTTGGGAAGTGGGGAGGGAGTAGAGGGTCTAAAGACACTGTTGGGAAGTGGGGAGGAAGTAGAGGGTCTAAAGGCACTGTTGGAAAGTGGGGAGGGAGTAGAGGGTCTAAAGACACTGTTGGAAAGTGGGGAGGGAGTAGAGGGTCTAAAGGCACTGTTGGAAAGTGGGAAGGGAGTAGAGGGTCTAAAGGCACTGTTGGGAAGTAGGGAGGGAGAGGGTCTAAAGGCACTGTTGGGAAGCAGGGAGGGAGAGGGTCTAAAGGCACTGTTGGGAAGCAGGGAGGGAGAGGGTCTAAAGGCACTGTTGGGAAGCAGGGAGGGAGTAGAAGTTTGAAGGACACTGTTTGGAAATGGGGGGAGTAGAGGTTCTAAAGACACTGTTGGAAAGTGGGGAGGGAGTAGAGGGTCTAAAGACACTGTTTGGAAATGGGGGGAGTAGAGGGTCTAAAGGCACTGTTGGAAAGTGGGGAGGGAGTAGAGGGTCTAAAGACACTGTTTGGAAATGGGGGGAGTAGAGGGTCTAAAGACACTGTTTGGAAATGGGGGGAGTAGAGGGTCTAAAGACACTGTTTGGAAATGGGGGGAGTAGAGGGTCTAAAGACACTGTTATGAAGTAGGGAGGGAGTAGAAGATCTAAAGGTACTATTCAGAAGTGGGAAGGGAGTAGAGGGGTGATAGGCACTGTTTGGAAGTGTGGAGAGAGTAGAGGGTCTAAAGACACTTGGGAAGTGGGGAGGGAGTAGAGGGTTGAAAGAAACTGTTTATGAAGTGGGGAGGGAGTAGAGCGTTGAAAGGCACTGTTGGGAAGTGGGGAGGGAGTAGAGGGTTGAAAGGCACTGTTTGGAAGTGGGGATGGAGTAGAGGGTCTAAAGGCACTGTTGGAAAGTGGAGATTGAGTAGAGGGTCTAAAATGATACTGAATGATACTGTTTCAGATTAAGCAATATTCAGTAAAAAAGTTGTGAGATTTTGTGATGGTGATCCATCAAAGTTGCTCTGGTTTGAATTGTTTCTTACTGATTTTGATACCTACTACAGCTGTATTACTTTTCTTTAAATATGATACCAGTCTAATCATACCCACCATACTGGCAGCTATGGACCTGATACTGTATGTCAACTATTGTTAACTGTTCTGTGACGTGTGTGTGTACTTGTGTGTTTTTTCAGATGAACCTGGTACAGGAAGCTCGTTCTTGGGGACAGGTAGTAAGCGTAGCTACCAGAAAATCATCCAATTATATTGCAGCATTATACCAAATTTGAAGTTTTAATTCAGAATGAGCTTTTTATTTTCATATCAGTAGTTGTCCAATGCTTTTTTTTTAGATGGTGTTCATTTAATTGTTTTATTGCAGAAAATAGGGATGGCAGATTACAAATATAAATCAAGCACTGCTAAATCAAAACGAAGTATACCTTTTTATCCGTAATTTCTTTTTTGACATTTTCAGCGGCAGTGTTTAAGCCACTACCAAATTGATACTTAATATATAAAGTTTAAGGGACATGCACATCCAGGGCTTTCCCTAATTTTCAGAACAGGTGACTGTTCATGAAAAAGAGGCAGCTATGCTGGTGTGCAAGTGCAGCGAGCGAGGTAGCTAGGGGAGTCTGGAATGCTCCGCCAGAAAATTTTTAGGCCAAATATGCAAAAATGGTGCAATTTCAGGTATTCCTGCTGCATTTTTTTTCTGAAACATACCTCCTTCAGATGAAATAGCTGGTGACAGATGGCAAAACAGGTGGCGAAATTGAGCGTCTACTGGTTCTTAGGGAAAGCCCTGCATATCTGCTGCATAACACTTTTGTTCCTGATTTGCTAATCATATTTAGGACACTTGTATCAGTGTTACATTTTTTTATTTGGTACAGTCCATAAAGACAAAAGAGCGCTGACTAAAGATCATTGGACATGGATAGATAATACTGCCATGCATTTTAATAGTCACGCTTTCTTTTTTACAGCTATAGAACATTTCAATATGAGTGAATTAAAACTACCCATTAATACTTTTTTTAGTTTGTGAACATAGTGCTCCCAACAGGAGGAAAAATCCCTTGTCTGACAGTAAAAGAACATTTTACTTGCCCTAAATTTGATACAGAGTATATATAAACAACGTGGATATTTTTGTTTGATTGTATGAAATATACATTCCAGCTAAAGAGGAAAATTCAAGGGGTTTTTCTAGTCCTTGTGAAGCATGAAACAGTAGTTTATTTTCAATATTTTTGTTCACAGGAAGCCAAGTGAACCTATGGTGTTGCCCTGCATTTATTATGCGTTATATGTCATGCATCCATCAACAATTGCAATTTTCAACTTCTCAAAAACCACAGGACCAATTTCAACCAAACTTAGGAGGAAGCATCCTAGCATTAACACCCTTCAAGTTTGTACAACTAATGCAGATCGTCATCAGATATGGCTGTCGTTATTAAAAATAGAAAAACTTCACTTCTTCTAAAAAATTGCTTAACAGGATTTGACCACATTTAATAGAAAACATCCTGTCATAAAGAACTTGAAAGCATCCTGTCATAAAGAACTCGAAAGCATCCTGTCATAAAGAACTTGAAAGCATCCTGTCATAAAGAACTTGAAGGCATTCTGTCATAAAGAACCTGAAAGCATCCTGTCATAAAGAACTTGAAAGCATCCTTGCATAAAAGACTCTAAAATGTATACCATGATGCCAATCCACCATCAGATATAGCTTCCATTACTAAAAATAGAAAATCCTTTAATAAATTCTTTTTAGCAACCACTCCACAGAATCTGATCATATTTGACATAAAGCATACTGTTATGAAGTGCTTTTAATTGACTTAATACAAATGGTACAAATTCATTATCAAAGATGACCACCATTACTAAATATAGAAAATCCTTGAAATAACTTCTCAAAAACCGCTGAATGGAATTTTAACCAATATTGACAAAAAGCAATCTTGAATAAAGGCCTTTCAAATTTATACAGAAATGATGCTAATCCACCATCATATGTGGCAGTGGAATACTAAAAATAAAAAACACTTTAAATGACTTCTAAAAAAACACTCAACAGAATTCGACCAAATTGAAATCAAGCATTCTGGCATGAAGGGCTTTCAAGTTCCGTACAAATTATGCCAATTCTCCATCAAGTATAGCTACCTTTACTAAAAATATGAAAAAAAGATTTAAATTGATCTCTTCTAAAAAAACACAGAATCTGACCAAATTTGACAGAAAGCATTTGGCATAAAGGGCTTCCAAAGTTGTACAAATTATTGTCAATTTGCAGTCAAATATGGCTGCTGTTTCTAAAAATATTTAAATTTTTTTTAACAACTTCAAAAAACTGCTAAACAGAAGTTGACCAAATTTTAAAGAAGGTTCCCTAGCTTGAAGGCATTTTAAATTTATGCAGATGATACAGCTCTGCCATCAAACAGCCATGACTAACAATACAAAACATGTACAAACATTTATCTTCAAAAAATGCTTTATAGAATTAGTATAAAGTCTTTTCAGTATTGGAACATATATATATACAAAAAGCATCCTGTTGACCCAGATTTCTTGGACAGCTGCTCCTGCAATTGGCTATTAGGCAGATGTCAGTCTGGTGAGTGATTTCAGGTCCACTTTGGCCTCTTGTATGTAGATAATTTCAGTTATCCATGCTATGCATCTTTGGTAGGAATTAGGCAATGCACCTACACTACAACCAATGTAAGGTTCAAAGTTCAGTTCTTAAATTCTGCTGCAACCATATCAGTTTAAAATGCTGAATCTGTGCTGTAATATATTTTAAATAAATCCAACACACTGGCTATGTTTACTGTTATGAGGATCCAACAAGAAATGATTTTCATAAAAGAAAAGAAGCAGCAAGAGAAATTTGTATATGTGGTTGCACTGGTATTTCCACAGTTATTATATTTTGTACATGGAAAGAGTAAAAACAAATGTCTATAGATGACTCTGGAAAAATAATTTTTTTATCTTGAGCTTTTGTTGCTATACAATGTGTAAATATTTTTGTTTTTGTTGCTTATTGGTTTTTGTGCCCTCGTAGATCGTATGAAGGGGGCGTATAGTGTTACCCATGTTCATCCATACTATTACATCCCATCATGTCAAGTCTTGTCACATCTAGTCATGACACATCCATCGCAAGTTTAATTTCCACTCAATAACTGTTGAAGGATGTCATAGCTTAATTTGGTACAAGGCTTTGCATTATGAAGACTTAAGTTAGTTTCACCATGTTCCGAAAAAAAATAAAAAGGAGTTATACCCCTGTTCGACCTAGCACTTTGCGATTCAATTACATTGTATTAGCAGGAGCATCCAGGTCATATTGACACATATCTAGTTTAAATTTATGTTGTCTGTCTTGTGTTATATTATTTTGGTTGTTGTTACTCCATATGTGTTCTTTTTTGTCCTTTTCATTTTCTATATTAACATCAGACAAAGAGTCTACTCAATTGTTCAGAATGTGTCAGTGTTCATTAATGTCATATTCCTTTCCTGGTAAAGATGCCAGTCTATAGATCAGCCTAGACTGTATCTGTTTTGCATAATTCATGATTCCTCGTCTTTTCATTAGCATCAGGAACTTTTTCCCATGGAGGTTTAAAAACCCTATCCTTAATGCAAGTACAAATGATACAAGTAGACCCTTGTCTATTTTACGAAACTTTTGTTCCTTCTTTAACCTCTCAAAAAACAAAATTTCGTCATCTTTTTGGATTCTCTTTCCACACAGAGTCTTGCAAAATCTTAAATTTGACAACCTGTCAATATTCTAAATCTTACAGGAACAATCTGAAAAAAGTATTTGGTACTGTTGGCTGCCTAGTCACATTCGTAAAGGGTAATGAAAGGGAAGATACATGTAAATCACCCAAAGCTGCCATGCAGTCACCCATTTCTGAATGGAAGGTTGCATATAGTGACTTTAAATATTATATAAATCAATATGTTGTATGTACTTGGCAAAATATGTGAAATGAAAACTCAACAAACAAGCTTTGTAACATCAAACCCATTTTTGGAGAGTGGCATCCCTCATAGAGAACAAATTGTAGAGATGATGTGGTATTGTGTTGATCGCATAAAAATAAACCCTGACCCATGCATAACTGCTGAATGGTGAGCTTCGAGCAGAGTGCATATCTTGCCAGTGTCCACTGACTGTGGTACAAACTCGTATCTAGTGTAACGACTTCCACATATGAGATGGAAGTGTTTTATGTAAACTTAAGTATGAAGCTTTACGATTGTCTACTACCAGAAGAAATCTTGGACATTTTAAAAGAATGCAGTTTATATAACAGATTTTGACCCTATATTGTAAGGATATCTTTTATTTTTTTTATCTTTTATTTTATTTGATATACCTTTTAATTTTAACATCTTTACCTTGCATCTTTTATCTTGTAGGACTACATGTTTATATTTATTTGAAAGGGTTTATTTTCCTCACGTTTGTTTTTGCTGTTTTTACCTTTGCATTCTGGAATTTAACTTTTGATTGGTGCTGTATAGACAAGTTTCTGCAGACATACTGTTAACCTGATACATGTCACCTATTTTTTTCTTTCAGCTTTGTCTTTTCAATCACAATCATGACCAAATAATTCAGTTTTTGTATATTTTTTATGATCAGTTAGTTATACATGAAAGATGTCATATTTTAGTTATAAAAGTTGACTATTTCGCAGTATCAGAGTGACCTTTTGATTTGAACACTTAATTTAAATGACCACCATACAGTGGAGTGTATTATATCATGATGTTGTCCATCCATTCATTGTCTGTCTGTCTGTCTGTTTCCAATTTCATTTCCACATAATAACTCAAGTTGTCCACCATCTGCAGTTACCAAACATTGTGGATGGCTTGTCCCTTGGGTCAGGAAGAACCCTATTAACTTTAGGATCAAAAGTGAAGATTACTGTGACCAAAAGAATATAAATGGGTTCTGCTCAATAACATTCAGTGTTGCACCTAGGATACCAAGGGCAGAGGACACTGTGTTGCCCTGTCCTCCAAATCTGGGGGGACACAACATTTCAAAGGAACAAAGAAAAATACTAGATAGTACTTAATGCAGTAGTAGTGGTAAAATAACAAATGAGATGTTGTTTGCTTTGAGAGTTTTGCCACATTAACTTTCCCATCTGCACTCACTATCATCTTTTATCGAAAATTAACATTTTTTAAATGATCTATAAAGTGCTTAACTATTCCATCAAAAACATTCCGTGTTTCAGTATACAAGTTTTTGCAGAATTATTTCTGTTCTACGGTTAAGATTCTTGACAAAATTTGCTGGATGGCTTACACTTATGGTAATAGAAAAGCCACTTTATAGATTCTGGGGTCTAAAGGTCCGACGTCTTGGTCACAATAAGTCTAATGAGAAAATACTGGTTCCTGCACAGCAAGTTTAGTTCAGGACACCTTACCTTGATCAAAGGTTGAGGTCATTGAGACCTGTTAGCCCATAATCTCCAGTGTCAACCATACCATTTTATTGCCTTTACTATTAAACATGGGGCTGGTGTATAATGTGCCATTCACGGTACTCCTATTGAGTATTATTTTTTGCGTGACAGATTGTTCATGAAAATTGCATATTTCAGAAAGAAAAATTCATAATTTTACTTGCAGAAGCTGTTAACACCACTCGACATTTTTCTTAGACATTTTGTTCAGGTATAAACTTGAAAGATTAATTTCACTAATCTCACACAGGGTTTTATTTATAAAGTTTCTCATATGAGTGCTCTTTTCATATGCAGTGTTCATAAAGATTTTAATAATTTATCCATTTTTGAGCTTTTGCAAGCATAACATTCAAATTGTTCTTGCAAGTTGACAGAGTTCATATGGTATGAAATGGGCACAAGTGCAAATTAGTATTATCACTTGACAAAACATGTTCAGCTTTATTGTCAATAATTGACCTAAAAGTTCAATGTTTTGACTTGAATCACATTCAGACATCTTGGATGTTATGATTTTGCCTTTTGTGTCATGATAACATATTTATTGTGTGAGGTATCAGAATTGAGAAGCAAATGTCAGTGATGTCATGTGATAAATATTACAGGGAAATCCCGCTATGATGTGGTAGTTCGAGTTCATAACTGCCGGCTGCCTTATGTATGGAAGCGCAGTATAGCAAGAATGATCAAAAATTGTATGAATCCACATACAAATTTTGGGGCAGGGGTTGGGGAGGGTAGGCTGGGGAGTAAACAAAAAGCCAGTCAAATGTAGAGTAATAGATTTATAACTTTCCAATTTATTAAACAATCTGGATTAGGATAGCCCCATGCACATTGAAAATTTGTCATTGCTGTGTAAGAACATTAATTATATTCTGAAAACTATAAGTTTATAAAATTTAACTGAATTAGTTTTAGCTCACCTGTCTGTAAGGCCAAGTGAACTTTTCGTATGGCCTTCATCTGGTGTCCAGTGTCCAGCAGCTGTCAACAATTGCTATTGTCAATTTCTCAAAAAACTGCCAGACCAATTTGAGCCAAACTTGGCACAGAGCATCCTGGCATAAAGGACTTTTAAAGTTTGTACAAATGAGGCTAGTCTGCCATCAAATATGACCACCATTACTAAAAATAGTTAAACATATAAATTACTTTGTCTCCAGAACTGCTGAAAAGATTTTGATTTGACAGAAAGTATGGTGACATGAAAACCTTTCATGTTTATACCGATGATTCTGATCTGCTATCAAATATGGCAGCCATTACCAAAAATAGAAAACCTCTCTGTCATTCGTCAACAATTACTATTTTCATCTTCTCAAAAATATGACCTATTTCAACCAAACTTGGCACAGAGCATCCGGGCATAAATAACTTTCAAGCTTAAACAAATGATGCCAATCTTGCATTACTAAAACTAGTTGAACCTGTAAATGACTTTTTGCTCAAAACCACAGAACAGAATTTGATCGAATTTGACAGAAAGCATCATGGCATGAAGAGCTTTCAAATTTATACTAACATGCCGATCCTTCATCAAATATGGCCACCATTACTATGAATAGAAAACCTTTATAAAATTTCTAAAAAACTGCTGAACAGAATTTGATCAGATTTAACAGAAAGCATCCTGGCATGAAGACCTTTTAGATTTGTATAAATTATGCTGATCTGTTATAAAATATGGCCACTGTTAATAAAAATAACAAAAAAACTTTAAACGACTTCTTCTCCAAAACTGCTGAATAGAATTAGATCAAACTTGACAGAATGCATCATGGCATGAAGACCTCTTGCGTTTTTTCAAATGATTTAGATCATCCATCAAATATGGCCACTATTACTAAGAATAGAAAAACCTGACTTCTCCAAAACCACTAAACTAACTTAACAGAAGTATCCTGGCATGAAGACACTATAAGGCTGCTGTTACTGAGAATAGAAAAACTTGAAACAACTTCTTCTAAATAAGCTCTTAACAGAATTCGATGAAAATCAACAGAAAGAGTCCAGGAATGAATGCCTTTCAAATTTATACAAATGGAGCCATTCCATCATCAAATATGGCTGTCATTACTAAAGTAGAAAAACATTTATAGAACTTTCTGTAAAAAAAAAAAAAAATTCTGAACAAAATTTGGCTAACTTTAACAAAGCATCTTGGATAGGAGCCTGTCAATATGGGACAAATGATGCTGATGTGTGATCAAATATAAAAAAATGAGAGAAACATTGAACATTTGTTTTCATAACATATGCAATCAACAACACTAGAGAAATTTCAACAGAAGCATTCTACTGACTTCTTAGCCAACTGCTCTTGCGTTTGGCTATTAGGCAGATGTCTGCCAGGCAGTGTTACATCTTGGTTGAGATATCAGGTTGACATTTTGTGTACCTTAGTCCCTCTATAATGATTAAGACATGTGGATTTGTTTTATTTGGGGGGATACTGGCAGTTTTGGGGTGGGAGAATGTGCTCTGGGCTAGCTCAGGGTGCAACAGTGTGCTAGCTGAGCACTCTTAGGCCCACTTGGGCCTCTTGCTATCTAATTGTCAGCTTGGTTGATGTTTTGAGTAATGTCCGTGACTGTGTTATATCCAAATTCATGTTATAACAAAGCACGTTATAGCAGGGTTTCCTGTAATAGTCATACATATAAGCTGTTTTACTGGAATTTTTTAAGGGATTTTTTTTACGGGTCTGCAGGGGCAAAAATAGACCCAAACCCCAATGTAAATGGGCCCCTGTTGAAATGTAAAATATTACAAAATCATGCAGAGTACTCATTTCAGTGAATTACTCCTGAAAATGGTATTCCCAATTGATCACATTTTCCCCCCAAATTGATGGATCCAGGCCTCTATTTCCAATCACCCAAGAAAAATCCCTTGGAAGTCTGTTATTGCATGACCAAACATGTGGTCACGTACAACTAATTATTCTGTGAGCTATGGAACCAGCCAGTTTGTGATCGAATATTAAATACCCTACTTAAGAGAATGAAGGTTGTTGATTGGTTGAAAATAATAACCAGATTTCAAATGCGATTTTTTATCAGAAGAAGCCTTCATATAGGTGAATTGTATCTGATAGTAGCTTTGAAACTTTTATTGTTTTCATTTTATTGCTGTTGCCACACAAGTACTCCTGGTTGTAAATGAGGAGATTTCTCCAGGCTGAATTTTGATACTGGGCACTTGCAAAGTATTTTTTAAATAAAAAGATCAGTGCAGCATATCATTTTTTAAATGTTAAAGTTTACTTTTGGATAGATCATGCATAGGATGTTGGCAACTTTTGCCGTTCCCACCACAAAAGTATATTAATTAACGTTATGGTCTATGGGAATTAAATTAGTTGTCTGTGCCCATGTAAACAGGAGACGGTATTATTTTCAGTTTTCATGTATCTGCCATATTTATCTGATGATAAGACCATCCCCATTATTACAAAATTTTGGCAAATATTTGCCAAGGATATCTTTGATATTAAACCCACCCACTACCTTTTGACAAATTTAAAAGACTGGCCCCCCAGGTCTTATCATGGGAGAAATACTGTAATGAATGCCCAATTGCAAACAGCATAGACCCACAACATAGATCCAGATCTGCTGGTGCATTATTCAACAGATCTGGGTTTACATGTTTTGCAGTTGTTTGTCTACCATACATGGGTAAATACGGCATTTATTTCAGTATGTTATACATAATATATTCCATTGCAGGTTAAGGTGAATTCATTATTTTTCATAGGGACACCAATTTTTGTGTATTTCATTCTTGTTACAAATCTGGAATTTACCATGTAAACATTAACACCAATTCTGCAATCCTTGAAATTAAATACCATATGTGCTCGCTTATAAGTCGAGTCCAACTGCAAACTGCACAGACCCAGATTTGCCATCATATAATGCGCAGGCAAATCTGGGTCAATGCAGTCTGTTAGGAGTAATCAGTAGAACAAACAGTTTAGACTTTGATCAGCTAGCACATTATGCGATGGCAGATCAGGGTCTATGTTGTTTGCAATTGGACTTGATTTATGAACGAGTATATATGGTATTCAGAAAACTATCATTATTTACTAAAGCACAAAAAATCGTACCCATGAAAGTAGACGAATTGACCGTGTTCTCTGAACATCATAATGTCTTAACAATGTACACAGTCAAAATAATAAATACCGTTCATCTTATAAACACCAGTACTTTAATGCTCATCATTTTGCACAAAAGAAAATGCAACTAATCACTTAGATCTACATTCTGAACTTTGGCATGAAAAAAACTGAAACTACTCTTTGCTGACTTTTGCAATTCATCACAATCAGATTGTTAATTTAGAAGATAAATATACTTTGGAACTTTCAGCAAAAGTACTAATTAACTAATTGTTACTATGAAGTTGTGTTATAGTCAGTTTCAAGGGTTGCAACTTTAGTCATCATGTATTCTATAATACGTTGCAGTATTATAGTTCAAAAGATTCCCACTCTTTAAAAAGTTCCTGGGATGTTTATTAGAGAAGTTACGATACTATTTCACCGTTTTAGAAACACAAAGGAGAATTATATAGCAGTTTTTAATAACTTCACTAATTTAATCATTTATTATAAAATATTCAGAAAGTTGCCTTATGTTGAATGCAAATAGTATGGTCTGTATGCCACACTCGTGGCAATATGGCACAGTAGGGTTTGTAGATGTTGAACAGGGTAGTTGATTAAAAAAAGGTGTGAAGAAAAGGAACCCACTTTTAAAACAATAAGTGGCTTGCACATTGGTAAAGCAACTTCTGATGTCAGATGTGTAGTTCATACTTAGGAAGCAACTTTATATTATAGACTGGAACCATTCTAACTGGGTTATTTTGTTCTTCAGATCCCTGAAAATTGCAGATCCAAAACCTATTGTTTAATTTGTTGTTTTGTTTTAATCTCCTTCACATTGTTGCACTTAGGATCCTATTTACATGATGCACTGTCTTCCTGACTTCCAATTTCTTATCAGTAGACTGGTTCCTGTCTGGATTGCTTTACTTTTTTTATGCTCTCACTGCATGCAGGGCTTTGCCCACACCACAATATATCCTTTTCTTAAGTTGATTATTTTTTTCTGTTGATTTTAGTTTTTATATTATTATTAAATCTCACTTTTGCTTATTTTCCTTATTATTTTATCATCTGGCAGTCTCTATATAGATTTTGTTTTTATTAGCTAAGTAATTAAGAGATGATCATTTCATTCAAAGAACTAAGAACATACTGCAATGGTTCACAATCAATATCAATGAACCTGATGATTCTGCATAATAAATTGTTTCCTTATTAACAAGATGGAATCCATAAGATCATCCGAAAAGAAAAAAACCTCTGAGAGATATGAATAGTCAACATGAATTTTAAACTAAAATTTTACAAAAAATTCTGAAATACAAAAAGAAATATTTTTTCAAATTTCATACTTCTCCATCACTGAAAGACATTGTAACTTGAGTTGATACCCAGCACAATTTCAGTGAATGGGAGGCTTTATTCCCCCAAGGGCATTGCCCCCTGGATGACCAGAGGGAGTTTTTGCACACTGTCTCTCTCCTGTTATTTTTCCAGCTTCTCCTGCTACCTTATTTCTTATTGAAACCAATGTCTTTCTCAATGTGCAACACCATTTTTACTCTTCTGGCTAAATGTAGGGCAAATTAGACTGTGGTCCAAAATACTAAGTCATAATGTGCAACACTTTTTTCTATTCTGTTTGACTGTAGGATGGATTGCACAGTGAGCTGGAATACTAAGTCTCAAGGTGCAACACTGTTTTTAGCTCACCTGATCATAAGGCCAAGTGAGCTTATGGAATGTTTCTTCATCCACTGTGCATTGTCTAACATATTGTCCATTTACAATTGCTATTTCCATCTTCTCAAAAACTGCTCAACAGAATTTGACTAAATGTGGGAGAAACCAATCTGACATTTAGCGATTTACACTTTTCAAATGATGATGATTTGTCATCAGATATGGCCACTGTTACTAAAAATAGAAAAACCTTTAAATGACTTCGTCTCAAGAACTGCTCAATAGGATTTGACCAGATTTTAAAGAAAGCATCCTGGCTTGAAGCTCTTTCAGATTTGGTCAAATGATGCTGGTCTATCATCAGATATGGCTACCATTACTAAAAATAGAAAAAAAAACTTCAAATAACTTCTCAAAAACGGCTCATCAGGATTTGATCAAATTTGAAAAAAAGCATACCGGCATGAAACTTTAAAAAAAAATTCAAATGATAACGAACTGCCATTTCTAAAAGTAGGAAAAAATTTAAAAAGCATCTAGGCTTAGAGGACTTTCAGTTTTATACAACTGATTCTGATCTGCCATCAAATATGGCCACAGTTACAAAAAATATAAATTAAACGACTTCTTCACCACAACTGCTCAGCATAATTTTATCATATTTGACAGAAAGCATCCTGGCATGAAGACATTTTAAAGTTTGTACAATAGATGCTGATCGGACATCAAATATGGCCTCCATTACTCAAAATAGAAAAGCCTTTAAATCCCTTGTCCAAAACAGCTGAAAAGAATGACAAAACTTGATTGAAAGCATCTTGGCATTAAGATCTTTTGAATTTGTACAGAAGATGCTCATCCACCATCAGATATACCGGTACCCGCTGTTATTAAAAATACAAAAACATTTGTCAACTTCTTCTCAAAAACGGTCAATGGAATTTGATCAAATTTGACAGCATCCAGGCAAAGAAGGCTTTCAAGTTTGTACAAATGATGCTGATCTGCCATCAAATATGGTCATTGTTACTAAAGTAGAAAACCTTTAAATGACTTCTTCAAAGCTGCTGAACAGAATTTGATCCTGTTTATCAGAAAGCATGCAGGCATGAAGACCTTTCAGATTAATACAAATGCCAATCTACCATAAAATGTTGCCACCATTGCTAAAAATAGAAAATTATTGAAACGACTTCTTTAAAACTGTTGAATAGAAATTTACCAAACTTGATAGAAAGCATCCTGGCATTAAGGCCTTTCAGGTCTGTTAAAAAAAAAAAAAGAAGCTAATCCACCATCAAATATGGCTGCCATTACTAAAAATAGAAAAAGCTTTAATCCACTTGTTTTCCAAAAACACTGCGTAGAATTTGACTAATCTTAATAGAATGCATCATGGCTTAAAGACCTTTGAAATTTATGCAAATGATGCTGATCCATCATCAAATATTGCTACCATTACTAACAAGGAAAAAAACCCAACATTTTAACAACTCCTTCTCAAAACTGCTCAGCTGAATTTGACTAAATTTGACAGAAAGCATCCTGGCATAGGGGACTTTGCAATATATACAAATGGTGCCAATCCACCATTAAAAGTGGAAAAACATTTACACATTCGTGTAAAAAAAAAAACATCAAACAGATTTTAACCAACTTTGATACAAAGCATCCAGGCATAGGGTCTTTTCAATATTGGAGAAGTTAAGCTCATAGATGCAGATTGACAGACTAGAGAAACCTTGAAACATTTGTTTTTAAAACATATGCAATGAACAGCATTGGAAGAAATTTCAGTAGAAAGCATCCTACTGATCCAGATTTCTTGGCCAACTGCTCTTGCATTTGGCTATTAGGCAGATGTCAGATAGGTGAGTGTTCTCATGTCCACTTGGGCCGCATGTTAGTATTCTGGTTCTCTATTACAGATTGGACAGTAAGCCAGAATACCAAATTTCAATGTGCAACACTGTTTTATTGGCTCTGTCCTACATATCTGATTACAGCATGAATGAATTACACAGGTTCCTTTGCAAGTCCAGTGAAAACAGTTCACAGAGTACAGTCATCCCTCACTATAAGGTGGTATACAGTATGGCTGACATGGACAGCATTAAAGTGAGGGAGTACTGTATGAAAGTGAGGGAGTACTTTTAGATTGTCTAATCAGAATGCGTAACTAGCACTACTGGAGTATATTGATGTTATATTGTCTATAAACACCTACACATGGTAAAGCAAGATTGTAAAAGCTGTTGTAAAACGTACTTGTTAAACCAACTGTTTGGTTTATGTCGTAAAGCATCGTGTATATTTCAAGCTGTCTTTGACTGATTTATTGTGCTGCATGACATTTTGAGGATTAAATGAAGATGTGACCTTTACGGAACAATTTTTCATTTGGTCAAACAGCTAAGGTTTTTATAATTTGCTTTATGGAGTAGAACATGTTTCACTTCCAGATTTGAAACATACAACTTCCAGAAGGTTTATATTATCAAGGATAGTGAATCGTGTCGCTGAAGGACACTCGAGGGACCAAACATTTGTATCCTTTATGGACAGTTGTTCTTAACATGAGGTTAAAAATAAAGAAATTGAGAAAAGGGACCCACAAATATTGTCCTTTCTGAGCTTATAGCCTTTATATTGAGGTGTCTGCCTAGACAGGTTTTGCTATATTAACATGGTAGATACTTTACAACTTGGTTTGTACAAGTTTTCTAAACCTTGCATTACCATGATAAAAGAGAGCTTCGGCCTCAATTTCACCAATATAAATGTTAAAGTTAAGCTTGACATTTGATTGGTCAGTCTTAAGTCAGACTTAAATTTCAGCCTGTCAGACGCTGAAATCTAGATTAGGTTTATGCCCAGACTTTGCTTCTTTTGGTGAAATCCAGGCCTTGTTTGAACAATATAAGCAGATTGTGTGTTTTGATGTTTGTGAGCTTGTTTCACTTGGATACAAGCAAGCACCATCCTAAGGTAAATATGTAATGTACAATGAACTATAGAACATGCATCCATATTTGCATTACTGTCAAGCATTTCCTTGTCCTTGACATTATTCATCAATATAAGTGATCAGCAGTGACTCAGTCATTAGTGTGCCTGACTCACAATAAGCAGATTACCGGTTTAAATCTTGTCCAGGTGGGCAGCTGTGTTGTTTGTCTGGGCAAGGCACTTTGCTTCCATTCCCTTGACAATAAATAATCTTCCATATGCTAATGTACTGCTTAAGAGCATTCAATCAGTCAGTCATCAAGACAATTATGTAAATGGTGGTATTGCTATATATGTTCCAACTGATTGAGGATTGACTGTTATAGCACACGTACATGCATGTAGTCTTGTGTGCTTAGAAGAAAATATATCATGGATTCCATCATAGTTTCATTTTGAATGAAATGAGCAAACACTAAAGCTTGTAATTTTCTATACATGGTTTAGTTAGAATATAGTGTTTCATCATGGTAATTATAATAAAAATAATAATAATAATAATAATAATGTCTATTTATAGAGCGTAGCTCAGTTGAGTGCAACTAATTTCCCTTGAGGGCCTCTTCTAGATCGCAGTCTTTGTTGTTCATCATCAAATTTCTGACATTTTGGTTGCCACTGTGCTCCTTGCAAGAACTTCTGCATCTTTCCAGTTGTAACCTCACAATGCAGTGAATGTTAATCAACAACGATCAAAAAATAATATATGTTATTCTGTATTGTTCTGCATTCATTGAAATGGCCAACATGACCTTTTCTGATTGGCCAAGTTCTGGCATTAGCCTATCAAAAGTTGGAAAGCTGGACAAGAGTTTTGTGTCACCGAAATTTGCCAATTGAGACTATAGCACTACCCCGATACCTGTCATCATTTTATATTGTCAGTATTGAAATTCGTGCATTGGGCCAGGATATCAGGCTAGATCTGTGCGCGTTCAGTTTTGATAATCAGCACCCTTGTTTACTTGATGTGTGGAAGACCTCCACCAAATGGCCATTTCTGTCTGGGGATTCATTGTACCTGGTCAAATACATGGTCTTGGCAGTTACTCAGTAACCACAATAAACAGATCAGTTAACTATGGAAAGGAATGACAACCTATGTTTTATTAGATACATCCAACACAAGACCACTTGTGAACTTGTGATAGAGACTGGCAGAAATATTTACTGATCCAGTGTACATGTATTTGTGAGGGCTGAAGTTTTAGGGAGCTGTCAGCAAATTTACTGATCTGAGATTAGCAGATTGGTGTTAATTATAATTATGCTATGACATAACTGCCAAAACACCTGCTGACATCATCAACCATTGAAACAGCTTGTTCAATTTAGTATTGTTAAGCAACTTTGCTTAGCAACAGTGGCACAGTACATAAGTTAAACAGGTACTGTGTCATTTAGTACCTGAGTATCTGATCATTGAAAGTGGGTTTTACATAAAAGAAGTATGATAATACTATTTACCGCATGGCGGGCATATAATGTACTATTTATGTTACTCTTGTTATACAGTGTATCAACAGGTCCAACTATGAGAACAGTGGTACTAGTTGAAATAATAAAATGTATGCAGTTTATTTATACAACAGGTGGTATTATAGAATTTATTCATTTTTTCATATCAACAGTTCCAGCTGCGAGATCAGTATCAGACTCTCTGACTGTAATCAAAAGTAAGATAAGCTTTAGGATTCACATGGAATTAAAGCTGCATTTCCATGAAAGACAAATATATGCAGGGCATTTAGTGATTATTTTGTGTGGCTTGGAGGGATTTATCCCTCTCAAGCTGATGGCATGCTGTCTAATATCTGTTACTAACAATAGGTTGTACATGTGTTTCTAATAATCGGCACCTTTTTCCGTCTAAAGCTTTATTGGCCTTTTGGCCCTGAAAAGAAAGTCTAGCTATGTAAATGGACATAATTCAAGTTCTAACCTTTGAAAGAAATGATTCAAATCAAAGTTATTACCTCCCTCGATATAATTTTACAGCTTCAGTGTAGTTCTTCAAGCAGAATCATTACAATAGAAAATGCTTGTACTGAGTAGGTAAAATTTCTTAATATTTTCTATCAAAATGTTTTATAAATTATTTAATTAATTCATTGTTAAGAGATAAAGAGAAAAAAATGACTTTAAACATTCAGAATTCATATTATGTGTATTTAGAGGGATATTGGTTATTTGCTTATCATTGTAGAAAGAAATATGATTATCAATATCTCACAGTTTATGTTCATCCTATGGATCCAGCTTAATGTACTATATTACCCTAACCCTCCAAGCCATCAGTACTCTTAATACTTTGATCTATTATTTAAGTGTACCATCTAAGTCTACCAAAGTTGTTTAACTTTTGTTTTTATTGGGGAAGTCTTAATAATTTTTTTATTATTATTGAATTCTAAAAATTACTCTCAGAATAACAGCAGATGCCACTTGGGTGTCTTAATACATGGGATAATATTCTCTCCATTGCAGATTAGAATTTATTTTCAGAATTGGTCACTCATTTTCAAGACCATAACTAACCTTTTGCACTAGTAAATCTTCACAAACAACATGCCTTTTTGGACAAATGTCAGTATACCCTTTTTTGAAGTTATTATCAACATTATTGACTGGGTACAATTCAGACATTTTCATAACCTCAAATATACATTTTTCCATCTACTTGTAATTTCTGATATTTTAGCACTCGTGAACTAAATGCATTATTTTAATTGTGGCCATACAGATCTATAAGGTCATGTTCTTCTTGATGATATTGGAACAGTATACATAAGCATGAAAAAGAAGAACACATCACTGTTATGTTGGCTTAAACCCATGACTACCAATCAAACACTTTAACCAACTTGGCCATTGGCATTCAAGCCTCACTTAGCAAAAATTATGCACTGCGGGTTCAGCACAGTGTTTGCGTTTTAGAGTTGTTTACCATGATGAAAAAATGACAGCAAAAGTTACTGGTTATCTAAGAAAGATGAGCATGAAAAATGTGTCGGTCAGATAATTATTTTAATTTTGTATGATGTGGACAAGAACTTTCATCGAATGACATTTCCAAACCATGCAAATGCAGCTTTAATTTTAATATTGAGTGAACAATTAAACTGACATGCATGTTATTTCCATCCAACGGCCCTAAATAGAATATTGAAGAATCTTTGAACTTCAAATTCCGAAAATAAGTTACAATATATCTTTTATGTTAAGCCCAGACTCAGGCCCATATCTAAATAAGCGTGTGAAAAGTTGGAGGTTGTCTTGACATCAGAGAAAACAAATTCAAATTCCATGGCGACCTTTAATCTCTCTCTTGCACTGTGTAAGGCTAAGCTGATAAATCCATGAGAAGTTTCAGGTTATGCATGAGGGAGAATGTGAATGTGAACAAGACAGTTAGTTGCTCTGTAAAAACAGACATGTCGCTTTTTTCATATAAAATTTTAGAAATCTATGAATGAGATTTGACCCATTCGTCACCTTTTTTTTTCAATATCTGAACAAATTTGTCAACTGTTAAGATTTGGTATCACTATTGTGAAGTCACATCTGTTAGAATATGCATGGGAGGTATGAAACAGGTACATGTATATATACCGGTAATGCCTCAACTCCTGCATTAGAGAGATTTTACAATTTTCTAAACATTGGTGATGGGCTTATCATAAGATATTTGTGGTATGGTTATTGTGATCATTGCAAGTTCAATCCTGCAAATGCATGTATTAGAGTGATTTCCCCTCCCCTCCCCAATCCTGGCCACCCAACCCTTCTCCCACCCCCTTAAAAAGCATGATTTACATGTACATGAGGAGTATTTAATTACTAAAAATATTTCCACATCTTTTGGTGATAACTTTTTATTTGAACTTTGATAGAAAAGTGACAGTGACAAAATTTGTCAAGGACAACTACCAGCAATTTCTTTAAAAAAAAAAAGTTCATGTCTTAGTAGAATGTCAACTTGCATAGCAGCTGAGAGAAACAAATTTGCACATTCAGTGGAGCACATGTTTGAGGAGTCCAGATTTATTTGAGAAATGAGACAAAACTCAAACAGCTTTTTTGTAATTGTAATATATACAAGTGAAATGTGTATTTGATTACCATTACACAGAAGAATCCTTTTGCATGTCACAAACCAAAACCAGTTTTTAAAAGTCAGTTAAAAAAAAAGTAAATGAGATCCCATGATAGCCCCAATATGGATGAAAATTGTCCAAATAATATAGACCTGCATACAACTAGGAGTGATGGTGAATTGTGGGTAATCTGTATTTATTCAAAGCTATGTAAGCATTGGGCATAGTTTATGGACTTAGTTTTGTTTAAAAAAACTTATAAGATTGGGATAGTCTCACACACAATATTCATCAGTACAAACACTATAATCTATAAACACTTATGTAAAGGAAAAAAAAGTTCTTAGATCTCATTTATAAACAGGTGTCCTTTACATGAAGGTTTCCACTAATGCAAGTTTCATTGTATTTTTATTGTTTGTATACTTGATACACCAGTATCCACATTATTTTTAAACAGTTTCCTTTCAGGTATTGGAACCTCTTGAAGTACCACACATCATGTACAAGTCTTACATTGGAGTAAATCTGCAGCTGACTTAATTTTATATTTTGTTTTCATCCAAAGTATTATGATTATGTTGATAAATTACTTTGTTGCTAGGCAACAAACATAAATGGTGCTGCTCATCTATCTTTATTGTCAAATTTTACAAGTTTACTACTCTGTGCATCTTATAAGCAATATAGCTGGAGTCTGATGAGTGCTCTTTCTTATTTTCCAGAACTATTTTAAGAATTTTAACATCAGTCGTAACAATGTGCATGTAACTTCAGAATGCATGTTTGTTACATTGTCTTAATTGCATGTTATTATCATTTTCACTGTATACATATTACACCAGAAGTTAATTTCCATTTCTGAAAATCTCATAGATTTCCATAGTATGTTAGTGGAGAGCAACAGTGGCTCACTAGTTAACAGATAGCCACAGTGGCTCAGTGTTAGCTGAAAGTCACAGTGGCTGAGTAGTTAACAGAGCCACAGTGGCTCATTTGTAAGCTGGGAGACACAGTTGCTCAATGGTTAGTTGAGACTCGCAGTGACTCGATGGTTAGCTGAGAGCTGCAATAACTCATTGGTTAGCTGAGTCACAGTGACTCAGTGGTTAGCAGAGAGCTGCTGTTGCTCAGTAGTTAACTGAGTCACAATGGCTTAGTGGTTAGCATGCCAGACTCAGTGGGTTTCTGTTCAAAATGAAAATAAATGCATTTAAATTTCACTTCCCCCATGTATAATCAGAAATATATAATATCTATTTACTTGAGCCAATGTAGGGATGAACACTCAAAGTTGGCTCATTTGAAAGAAAGAAATATCCTATGCTCTGGGGGTTAGGGGGACTTCAGATAGCCCTTGTCTAAGTTGTTACTTTGTTTATAACCTGCCTCACCCCTCTCGGCAGATTTTCATACACAGTGTTAGGTCCAGATGGGGTTTGGGGGTTCTGTTGATTCCCCCATCTCCCAACTCTCCCAACCCCCACCACCTTCCCTAGTTAAAATAGTGGAATTTTCAGTGAAAATAGAATGTTGGTCATTATAAACAAAACAAATCCCACTTCTTTGAATTGAATCCCCTTTTAGAACAAGTCATGGATGTGCCCCAGCTCACAGTCTGGTTTTCTACTTTGCAGACATAAACAACCTTGAAGAGACATTATAATTCTCCCATCTATCAAGAAGAGACAGTTCTCTTTGTCATCTATTGATTTGCTGTCTTATATGTGAATTGGAGTGTGCTAGAATCTGATCTCATAAAAGCCAGATAAGATTAACACTGCATAATATAGTTTTACAATACATTGTAAATTATCTCCCTTGAGACTATTATCAGCTATAATTTTTGATCCCCTCTAATGACATGTGCTATTTTCTTTTGCAGAACTCATGCATGGAATTCTTGAAATTAAATAGACCAAAATAGATTGACTTTAAGCATTGTAGGGGAAAAAATGTTGAGAAGTTGAACAGTGTCCAAAAACATGCAGTCTGGGCATGAATAATGTATTTGTGTTGCCAGCCTTAAAATATATCACATTGTAAATACCATTTCAGTGGTAGTATATTCTCATTTATGAGTGTGGTAGCTTATCAGTTTTGTCTAGGGAATAGATAATGAGGTTGAGGTTTGGCTTATTCCTATTATAGTGATTGGAATCTGTTCAGAAAGAGTAGCTTATCCATACCAAAACTAGACTGCTGTGACCTAATATGTATGCTTGAGTGGCTTTTGTATTTTCAGTTGTTTGCTCATTATATCCTCAATATCTGTGTATATTTCACCTGCACATGAAATTTGGCATATAGATCTGGAAAAAAGTAACTCAGCCGTACCAAAACTAGGTCATTGTGGTCTAATTTGTATCTTTGAGGGACTTTTTTATGCTTTCCATTCATTACCACTCAATATCTTGGACTCTATTTCACCTACACTGATTAAAATTTGTATGTAGAAACATCTTGATAAAAGTAACTCAACCATATCAAACTTACATGTAGGTTACTTTGACCTCATTTGCATACTTGAGTGACTTTTGTATTTTCAGCAGTTTGTTTGTTACATGATCAATATTTCGGACAAAAGTAAATCAACCACACAAAAAACTATGTCAATGTCACCTAATTTGCATGCTTGAGCACCTTTTGCATTTTCAGCTGTTAATTTGGGCCCTATTTCAACTAGACTCATGAAAATTGGCATGTAGATAAATCTGGATGTAGATAACTCAACTGTACTAGAATGGGTCACTGTGACTTTATTTGCACACTTAAGGGACATAAGTCATGTCCAGAGTGTCCAATTTTCCCCGCGTGTTTTTTTTCTTTTAAAACTTAAATTTTGCCTTTTTGGAACAATCACCTTTTTTAAACAGCTAAAATTCTTCCATCTCTTGAAAGTGTCTGGTAAAAAGAGAACTGCAGAAGTTATAATTAGAAGTGATCTGGGATCTTAAGGTTTGGATAGTTTAGGTGGCAGGTTTTGATTTTTAGGTGTGTTCACTTAACATGTACAGGCTGGTTTGTCAAGAACAAATAGTTTTTTTGTTGGCTTGGGGTAATTTCAGTGTCTCCATGCCTGTGTCATAGTGTCCATTCTCTTTTTCCAAATATAGTTTGTATAACTAATAATAGTAACAAACTACATGGTCTTACTACAGTTAGTAATAAAGTATAGATCCACTGGCCTTTTAGGGCATTTTTATATAAGGAAGGCAACTCATTTTGGTAAATCTATACCTGATAGTAGTTATCTCCTTTGAATTTGTTCCTACCCTCATGGAAATACTAGAAAAAGTAGAAAATGCTTTTAAAAGGAAATAACAATAATTTTACAAATAATGTTTCAAATGTCAATATAAATTCTCAGGACATATAAGGAAAATAAAATTTAAAATAACATTATAAAGATTTTTTTGTACAGCCTGTTTACAAAAAAGAACCATGAATAGTAATATCTCAGGAATTGTGTTCTTCCATCTGATCTTATGTAAGTTAATATCATTTCCCCCCCCCCCCCCCCCCCCGAGCTGTCAGTATTTCCAGTACTTTGATTGGTACTTGTCTCTATAACAGGTGGTTTTTACAACTGGCATACCAGACATTGTCATGCCATATCATTTGAAAAACTGTTCTGAACTCCGTAAAACCCATGTCATTAATTTGAATGTGATTTAAACTGCGTGCTCGACAACAGGATAGAAAACAATAGGACTAAACAAATGTTGAACTAAAGTTTGATTTCATTTCTGTTCCTTTTAATTGTTGTTTTTGATACAAAAACACTGTACAAGTGGTTTTGGAGCTTGATAAGTACTTTTCAAAATCCATGTGACCATGGGACAAGTATTTACAAATATTAAAATCAATCTCTATCTAATGTTTTGTAGACATGGGACAAGTATTTACAAATGTTAAAAATCATTCTCTATCTAACGTTTTGTAGACATGGGACAAGTATTTACAAACATAAAAATCTATCTCTCTTTAACGTTTTGTAGACATGGGACAAGTATTTACAAATATTAAAATCAATCTCTATTTAACATTTTGTAGACATGGGACAAGTATTTACAAATATTAAAATCAATCTCTATTTAACGTTTTGTAGACATGGGACAAGTATTTACAGACATTATAATCAATCTCTCTATAACGTTTGGTAGACATGGGACAAGTATTTACAAATATTAAAATCAATATCTAACGTTTTGTAGACATGGGACAAGTATTTACAAATATTAAAATCAATATCTAACGTTTTGTAGACATGGGACAAGTATTTACAAACATAAAAATCTATCTCTCTTTAACGTTTTGTAGACATGGGACAAGTATTTACAAATATTAAAATCAATCACTATTTAACGTTTGGTAGACATGGGACAAGTATTTACAAATATAAAAATCAATCTCTCTAGCTAATGTTTGGTAGACCTTGTATTGAGTACCAATTCAGTTTCTCCCATTTCAAGCCCAGATGATCCCAATGAACTGCCCGTTTTTGCAATGCTGTCAGTTTACTTTGATCATGAAAATAATGCATTTGTAAATTTCAGTATAAAATTGTACCAGGCTAAATTTGCCATTTGCTCTAATAATAAACAGCTAGAAGTTCATATCATGTATTTTAAACCCTAATCTGTGGAAAATTACTGCATTTTGTTACGACTCTATGGTCTAAGAAAAATGTAACAGAAAGAAAGTGAAACCAACAAATCAAGTAAAAAATCAACAAGCAATTTATTACTAGATAATTAAAATGAAAAATCAAAAAGTCACTTACAGTAATGTGTTTTGAAATCCTAATAATCCAATAAGAATGATTGTTCTAATCACAAGTCCTAAATATAGAATGTTCCGAATTCACGGCTGTGTCCTTGAATGTTATTATGTGCCAATGGTCTCCAAAGTCCTGATGTACTAGAAATCTTGATGTGCTGAAGTCAAAATGAAGTATTCCAAAATCTCTGAATAAGTTCACATAAATTCCAAAATTGTCAATTAAAAATCCAAAATCCAAAAGTTTATGAGCACTGTTATAATTCCAATGAATATTTAAAATAATTCCTCTCTTAGAATTTGGAATGAATTTTCACAACTGTAATAGCTCTTTACAAGACTGATGGTAATGTCAAAACTGAATAAATGTCCACCAAACATGGCATATATAAAGATTGGTCACATGACAGAATGTTCTAGAATATGAGTCATCTTAATGGAATTCTACTTGTAAACAAAAATTCAACCTTGACCTTCAAATTGAGAAAACATATTGATCAAAACAACCTAATTCAAGGACACTAGTTAAACATGTTTTTCCTGATAAACATAAAGATTTAAGCAAATATTAAAGTGAAGAAACATTTATAATTTCCTAAAATATTTATAATATTATATAAACATCATACATAACAATTTAGTAACCTTAGATATGGTATTGATGATACGTTATCCATATCATATTAGACTTGCGATTTGATATCAGTACTTGTCAATAAATGTCAATCAAATAGACTACCTATCTATCGACTCTCAGGCTGTTATGCAAATCTTCGATTGGTATGGGATATGACACACAAAATTCCTTCTGATAATGTATCAGTTCTTATACCCCCTTCTGTGACAACAGGGATCATGCTTTAATCTTATCCATCCATCCTTCACTTAATCTTCAAATCATTTACGTATTTTTACACTAATTAATGGTTCATTCATGATTGAAATTGAGTAAACTTTAATTTGCATAATTGAGCTGTCTTGACTAGATATTGAATCAGAATGCTTTTAGCAGATAGCAACGCATTGATATCTTTTCTGTTTTCAAAGGTATCACCATCACAATCATAGGGACTTGGTACTTAAAGTTTTGATGCAGCCATGGTAACTTAGTTTGTCGAACACTGGACTTGTTATCCAAGGGTTGTGGGTTCGAAACCCATACAGGTCACCCGGGGTCATCTGCCTTAGCTACCATTTCCTTGGTATGATATAGCCAATAATGTGCTCAAAGTGCTGTTAAAAACTACATTATGAAAGTCATATGCCGAAAGTCTTGTGGCTTGATATGCTAGGATTCCTGTCTTTCCTGCATAGTTGGATCTATATCATCATCATAGCGGTCTTTTGGTGGACAAGAAATGGTATTCTACAGAATCTTTGTCACGGTTCCCTGGTTACATTTTGTAGAAGGTTGATATGATTAACTATCCACAGTCAGCCCTTAATAACTTGATCCAGATTTAATATCTTTCGATTTTGCCCTAGATTTGTTGAGAGATTGTTCCAGTTGCCAAATGGAAATATGTATAGCAGCACAGTCTATACTTTGGTATTGATACTGTCATTTTTTTGTTGGTGACAGAAAAATAAACATTTGAAAAGTAGGGAATATATTCATTGGCTACCATCAAAAATACTGCACAATATCCAGATAAGTTAACATTGTGTGGCAACTGGTTCCATGCGGTGGCTGGAGCAGACCCTCTAGGTTGCAGACTGGAGGCCCTTGAGAAAAAAATAAACATTGACAGTGAGAATATACTGTATATACTCGCATATAAGCCGGGTCCAAATGCAAACAACATTGACCCGGCTCTGCCATCGTAGAATGCAATGGCAGATCGAGTCTATGTTGTTTGTTCTACTGATTAGTCTTTTCAAACTGCATAGACCCAGATCTGCTGGCGTATTATGCAATGGCAGATCTGGGTCTATGGAGTTTGCAGTTGGTGTCGGCTTATATTGTGTCTAGGGAGAGCCTAGAGGATTATTACCCAAGGTTTATTCTTGAAATTAAAATGTAAGGGAGAAATTCTGTCCTCCATTTGAAAAAAAGGTGAGAATTTTCTGAAAATAGGAGGGATTAAATGAAGAAACAAAGGTAGGGCTTGAAAATTTGCACGATTTTCATGCATTTTGTTAATTTTTTGGCATTATTATTTTTTTATATATAGAAATTAGCGCAAATCCTGCAATCGTGCATCCTATAATATACCCTGAATTACCTACCTAGAACTGTATGTCTTCCTCAAATTTGTAGTAATCCCCATAGCTTGATCTTTAAGGGACAATTTCTTTCTTTGAAAATGTGTCTCAAACCTTGGGTACAACACTGGCTCAAATTGTAGAATGTTCCCTTGAACAAGCAAAATCTATTTTTCCACCAACTGCAAAATTTAAGTCCCTTTGACAAGTTATCACATAAGCTGTGCATAACATTCAACTTTGAACAGTTTTTATCCAGTTCTTCAGTTGTATAATAACACTGGCAGATCAGGTTCTCTGCTGTTTGTTCTGCTTATGACTAGAAGCAAACATTATGGATCCTGACTGGCTGGTGCATTAGACAATGGCAGATATGGGTCTTTCATGTTTTGCAGTCGGATGTGATGTGTGTGTATGTATATATATATATATATATATATATATATATATATATATATATAGAGAGAGAGAGAGAGAGAGAGAGAGAGAGAGATGGAGATGGATATAGTAGTGTACATTCATACTGAAACTGATCAGGGAAATCCAGCAGCAGCATCTTAACCCTATCCAATCAAATCAACCTTCTAAATTTGTAATGACTTAACCTTTTTTTGACTACAGAATTGGCACTGTGCCAATCGAATTATATCAGCATGAGAAGAAATTGTGGCAAAACCAATTTGAACAAAGTTCTGTTGTCAGAGCAGTTCACTTTATTGATCAACCTTTTGTTTGCTAATCTTATTTTTGTGCAAAACAGCAATTTGTTTGTCTTTTGATTTTCTTTTATGCATGCAGTATCAGTTTAATAAACTATCTTTAAGTGTCAGTCTCATTTTTGTTGAGTCCACCTCCGTCTGTATGTCCACACCCTAGATTAAGGTAAATTTAAAAAGTTTTAAAAAAAAATAAATAAAAATAAGATCAGTGTTAGAGTTTTCATTTCCAGCTAAATTAAAGGTGGGCTGAACAAAAAGAAAGTCTCTTGTTTTACTAAAGTAAATTTTGCTTTGGAGTATTTAAGAATATTGTCTGATTTATTCCAAAATTTAATTGTATATAACAATAAGAACTTACATACCATACTTGTCTTTCATGTATATATGATTTTATATCAACTTGTCAATATGGGAGTGGCAAGGCTGACGGATCTTGTACCTGCATGTATGTTTATTACATAATAATACCCTATTTGTAAGAAAAATTAAAAAAATTTTATCATTGCATTCAAACTCATGCAGTTTTTCCTATTGATAAACTATATATTTTTTCAACAATGAGTCTAATTTAAAGTAAGTGTTGATAATAATTATGGGGACCATTTTGAATAGCTATCAAACAAATTTGTATATAATTATCATGTAATATTGCATAGCATGTAACAAAATAATATACTACCACATAAAAAAAAAGAAAATTATTTAGCATGAAACTCAAATTATTCTCAATATAATTTTTTTTTACCTTACTCTGTCGAAAAGGAAAGAACTGTAAGGACTTTCTTGTTTGGTTTTCTTGCTGCATGCCAAGTTTCAGTACATGGATACACTTGAAGTATTTTGTAAGCTTTGTGCTTCAGCGTTTTGTGAATACTGGGCTGAGACATCAATTCTGCAATCATTTAGAAGATTTTGTAAATTAATTTCATCGCTGCAGGTGACAGGGACAACTTGACAAGTGTCTTTACAACGCCAAATCTTCAGGGAATTCCAGAGCGAGTCCAGACTGGAATGTTGCAAAATTCCAGCAGCACTGATCTACAAGATACTGCATCGGCACATAAGGTCAGATGATTAGGCTGTCCCTAAACGATTCTTGGTTTCCTATCCTCTAACTGACCATGTAAATTTCTGCAAGAATGGACTTTTTTTCCTGCAAATCAGGAGGAAATTTGTTCAATACTTGATAAGTGATTTTCAAAGTTTAATCAGGGTCTATTCTAAGATGTACTATTGTGGGTTTCACACTAATTTCTAAAAAAATTGCATGCAAAAACCAACTGAATGCATGAAAATCATGCTTCATGTTTTCAAACCCCTTCTTTGTTTTGTTAAATCTCTCCTATAGTTTGAAAATCCTCACCCACTTTTGTTTGAAACAGAGTGAGGTCCCCCCTTTCTCCTTTTCAGTTTGAGAATAGACCCTGGTTTATTTAAGCATGGGTTATGGGATGGTTTACATGAATATACTGGATATTCGCTGTGTCAGTTTCATCTAATTTGCACGCTAATTGTTATGCACTGGCCTTGAATTTTGTGAAGATATTTTCTTTGTACGATGCAGAAAGAGTTGTTAAGGTCTGTAGTATGACAAAACCTGATCTCCTAATTTTAATCAGACCGGTTGATTTTTGGGTCCCCTGATGGGCCCAAAATATTGCTGATGCACCCACCTGCATATCGTAAGAGGTGACTAATGGAGGCTAAAGCCATCGTGGCTCAGTGGTTGGCATATCAGACTCGTGACTTAAAGGATGTGGGTTCAAATCCTACTGTCGGATCAGCCCAGGTCGGCTTCTCTGGTGCGTCTTTGGGAAAGGCACAGCTGCCTTAGTACTAAATAACCTACTTGTGTTACCTATTGGTATTTGGAATCCAGCAAACTACTGTCAGACTTTCAATGTGGACTCAGACATCATAGAAGCACAATTGACTATCTAGTCAGACTTAAAACATTTATTAGAGAAGCTTTCATAAAGAAAGAACATATAGTAGCAATCTTTTTTAAGTTGAGGAAAGCTTATGGAAGTTTAACATAACGAATAACCTTCTAGTCAACCCAGATCTAAAACAGCTGTCTACTGGCTACCTATCTTTATATCCATTTTTTTTAAAGGATAGACATTTGAGAGTTAAGGTAGGTCACACTCTTTATGAAAGTTATCCATGGGATACGGGGTACCTCAGGCAACATATTGTCAGTTAACCTTTGAACGTCATATTTAACAACATAGTGAAATGCCTTATTCCAGGAACTGATTGCTCATTATATGTCAACAACTTTTTAATCTACTATAGATCAAAAGTATGCATATTGTTGAATGTCACCTATGGATATGCTTAAAATTCAGAAATGATTGGAAGAAGTGGGTTTAAATTTTTTTAATTAAAAACTGTATGTACTTTTGGTGATTACATAAAATTCATGATGCAAAAAATCTCAAGTCTGGGCAGATAGCTAAGTTTTGGATTTTTCTAGTTTTATAATTGTAACTCTTGCATGTGGTGAGTTGTGTTAATTATGTTTTTTGTTTTTTCAGCTGAATTTGCATTTTATGAAGAAAATTCCACCAGGAGCAGAGGCAGCCAATATTCTTGTCGGTGAGGTGGATTTTCTTAACCATCAAATTGTGGGTTTCGTTCGACTGTCCAAGGCTACAATGATGGGCGATTTGACGGAGGTCCCTATTCCTACGAGGTTCATCTTTATTCTTGTTGGCCCAAAAGGAAATGAAAGGAAGTATCATGAGATCGGCAGATCTATTGCTACACTGATGTCAGATGAGGTATATATAGATCTTGTTTGCCCAGTAGGGGATATTTCTGGATAGATGTTTGGGACATTTTTTTTTTATGCCCCTGCAATATCTTTGGCAGGGGCAAGTGGTGTTGCCAATGTCCATCTGTCACGTTCGGTCACATTACATCAATCACAAATTTCCTTTTCCCTCAATAACGTGTGAAGGACTTCATAAGTTGAAGTAAAATTTTATGTGAGGCTTTACATTAAAAAGACCTAGGTGAAGTTCAGTTTTAACCGTTTTGTGGCAAAATTCTACGCACCATATATACTCGTGTATAATCCGATACCAACTGCAAACTGCATAGACTATGCAATGGCAGATCAGGGTCTATGTTGTTTGCAGGTCCACTGGATTATATGCGAGTATATATGGTACTTGCAACTTGCTATTTGGTTTCTACTCGATAACTTTTGACGGATTTCATGGATTTAAACCAGATTTGGTATGAGGTTTTAGAGTAAGAAGACCTAGATCAGGTTCAAGTTTCACTGTTTTCTGGCAACATTTTACATGGTTATGACCCCTGTTTGACTTAAAACTTTGCATGTTTAGTTTCTGATCAATAACTTTTGAAGGATTTCATAGATTACAAACAAATTTAATATGTGACTTTACATTAAGAAGACCTACAATCATTGACATAAATATCCAGATTTTAAAGAATAATTACTTTTTGTTCTTTCCACATAATTAGTGTAGTAATGAAAATTATCAATTGTCATGAATATCTTGTCTGGAAAATTCATATATTTATTTTCAGTGTATTGATGCACACAGCAAGTTCCCTGCTGTTTGGAAATATTTTAGGTACACTAGGTTACATTATATCCTTGCTTGCCAGTAAAGAACACTTTCATTTTAATATTTGAGTGGATTCTTTTACAAATAAAGAATTCTAGCTGCATATCTGGTGTTTGTAAAACTATGTCAGTCTGTTCATTGAGTACAATGTACTGCCACTGGTGATAAGTGTGAACTGGCTCAAAATTATATAATTACTGTACTTTACTTTATGTAAATTCTGGGCAAGTTCACAAACTGTGGAAGATATCATGTTGCTTAATCTGTTTGAATAAAATATTAACACGATCAGTTGATTAAAGCTCAACAAGTCTCAGTCATCGCTAGAAACTTATCTATGAATGTGACATAGATTATGATAATGTATGCATATTGCTGATTGGAGTCAGTTCTAATTTCGATATTGTTTCATAATGTAGGGATTGTCTTTGGTAACCGAATGGATCACCAAAATGATACACACCTAATCATATTATCTTTCCTCTGAAAATCTGAAAGATAGTGCATATTTTCCTTAAAAAATGCTTGAAGTGATCTCTACGCTTCAGTTCCAAATATGGTGATGATTGCCCAAATGAGTCAAACCACTTAGACTGGTTCAGGGATTTAAAACACCATTATTTATAATGATACTCTATGTAGAAAGACTGAACTGACTACGATGTTATCAAGGGAAAATCTGCCATTTAATAAAAGTGAGATGACAAGAACTGTTGAAGAAGTTAACTGCTTTGTCACAAATAAATGTCAATCCAGTTAGCTTACTAGAAAAGGAAAACAAAGATGATAACCTGCATACATGTTTAAAACTTTATATAACTCAAATTAATCCACTTTACTGAGAATATCAATTGTCTACATCCAATCTTTGGTCACATTACATTGAGTAATCACGAGTTGTAGAGTGCATCAGCTGTTTTTATTGCTGCCAGTTGACAGCACCTTCAGTTAATCCATGAGATAATATGGTTAATCAGAGTAATTTCATGGTCTGATGGTCGTCTGTTCAAACCCCCGTTTTTTTTGTATGGGTTAAACATTCCTTAGTTTAAGTTTAAACTTGAATGTTTTATTTTTTATTGGCTTAAAAAAGGGCATCCTTGCTGTCTGGAAATTAATTGTACTATTGAAAATTATTACAAATGTTGAAAATAGAGTGTTTGGAAAGTTGGAGGAAGCAGATGTTTTGATTAATTACAGTAGGTCAAGTTTGATTTTCACCATTTTCCAGCAACATTTTATGGAGTTATGGTCCCTGTTTGACTTGACACTTTGCCATTCGATTTCTGCTCAATAACTTTTGAAGGACTTAATGGATTGAATTGAATTTTTGTATGAGACTTTACTTTACTAGGATCTGTCAGGATTTTCACTGATTTTTGGCAGAATTCTTTGGAGTTGTGGTTCATGTTTGACTTTGAACTTTGACATTTGAATTTTGCTCGATATCTTTTAAAAGACATTTTGTATTGAAACAAAAGTTGGTGCAAAAGTTTACATTAAGAAGACCTAGGTCAAGTTTGATTTTCAACAGGTTCTGCCAAATTTTAGGAGTTTTGGTCCCTGTTTTATTTACTGTGCACTTTGGTTTTCACTAAGGAACTTTTGCAGGATTTTATGGATTGAAACCAAATTTAATATCAGTTTTACAGCTAGGTCAAGTTTGATTTTCACAGTTTTCTGGCAAAATTTATGGAGCTATGGCCCCAGTTTGACTTAAAGCTTTGCCCTTCAATTTCCACTCAGTAACTTTTGAAGGACTTCTGGATTGAAACAAAATATGGTACAGGGTATTACATTAAGAAAACCAAAGGTTAGGTCAAATTTTAACCATTTTCCAGTAACATTTTATGGAGTTATAGCCCCTGTTTGAATCAGAACTTTGCCCTTAAATTGCATCATACTGGCAGGGGCATTTGTTGTTTTACGTAGATCAATATTTTTAGATTCTCTTTTCTTGCTTTATCAGAGATGTTTGATGTGAAGAAAAGAAATAGTGATGGCAGTACCATCTATAATCTGTTGGTTGACCCACCTTTTAGAATGTTGAATGTACAGTCTGCAGTGTTACACCTTAGATCCCAAGGGCAGGGGACACTGTGTCTCCCACCCTCCAGATTTGTGGGACACACCATTGTTAAGGGACAATCGAAAATTGTAGTACATAATGCACTGGTAGTGCTAAAAAAAATGAGATAGTCTTATTTGCTTTGACAGTTTTGCCACCTTAACTTTGTCGTCTGCACTGTACTATCGTATTTTCCTTGGACTCTTATTATTGCAATGAACATTTTAGCATATGCTCAGGTTAATCATGAATATATTAATATGTTTGAATATCTGGTTAACTTGAAATGAACTGCAGCATGGAATTGTCCATTTATTGTAGTAAATACCCATGTATTCTTAATTACTTTTCTTTTCAAACTAATAAATCATTAATTAAATGACAAATTCTGCATTTGCATAAATTTAGTCTCTTTTGTCATTAATTCAACCTCAAAATAAATTAAATCTTCCTTGCTATAAGTGTGACTTCAGCATCGAAAATATGTTACACTAGCAGCATTCAAAGACTTTACATTGCAACTCAGTCAACTACCACAAATCTTGAATGTTTTCATTGCCATCTTACAGTTTTTATCATCTTGAGCGACTTTGGCCTTTGCTAGCACCAACATAGATGTGGATGGACATACACTAAAGAAAAGTTGTAGATGTATTTTTCTATTTTTTCCTGACGAAAAAGCATGCCCAGAGGAAAGATTTTGGGCATATAGTGCATAAAATTGTGGGAAACCCACAATCCTCTACTCAGGGTGCAACACTGAGTCTGGTTTCTTCCATCAACCCTGAATGTAGCCTACATTGTGGTTGGATGAATTGTTCCACTGAAATATTTCTCATTTCTTTCTGATGTTGATGTAAACTGCCTTGGAGTAATTTTCACAAGCCAAGCATATTTTCATGACTGATGACATGACTCTGTGGTGTTTGCCTAAAGAAACATAAAACATTTCTAGAGAAACATTTGGGTAATCATATTTTAGTTCTCTAGAAGAAGGTCCTGGCTGAATGAATCTGGATGCATTCCCTCCCATCTGCTGGGGTGGTGTAGTCACCCCCAGTCCCTGACTTGTTTCGTTATCCTTGTAACTTATCAGAGGGAAAAGTTCTGGTTGATACATTGTTTCAGCTGATCACCGTGTATCATGGGGGTGAGGTTATATATACCTCTAGCAGCTGGTGCAGCCGGCACAACTGCCTTTTTGGTAATGTGACATAGGCATAGCTGGTTAGTAGTAGGCAAGCATATCACAAACCAGAGGTTTGCAGCCGGTGCACTCGGGTCAAATGATATTATCATTTAATGTAGCTGGAAGTCCAGGTATTATATTTTTAAATATTTTAGTTTGCTGCTTGAAAGTAGTTCCATATATAGTGCATAAGCAGGAGCCAAATTCCATGTGGAACATCTCGAGGCTTTTCCTCCAAAAATCCACCTTGGAAATTCTTTGCCACTGTGTAATTTTAAAAAGGGGCAAATTTATTTAAAAAAACAGTAGAGAACTCAGCTGCATTCTGAAATATTTTGAGTAAAATAGTACCATGCAAATGCAAGTGGGCTAATGAGTGCAAACTTAGAAACTGAGAAGTGTTTCAGCCAGAAAGAATTCAATTTAGTCAACCAGTTATCACAATTGAACTCTTTGGTGATGAATGATGTTACATGATGTCATTTGGTAAACAATGTACTGGAGAAAATCTTAATATGCTTAAATGAGTAAAAGTTGTCAGGAAAAATTATTTTATGTGGACATTTGTAAAATGACATTTTGTATTACTTAATGTCTCTTGGAATGTCATGACTTCACAGTGGAATCAAAACTCATTACAGTTTATTGATAATTAATTTACTGCTACAAATTTTAATCAGTTTTGTATTGGAAGGCATTGTAAAAAGCATGTTGATTTAGATTCAGTTTGTTTTATAAATTTAGGTATTCCATGATGTGGCTTATCATGCAAGAAACAAAGATGACCTGTTGGCTGGCATTGATGAGTTTCTGGATCAGGGGACAGTGTTGCCTCCTGGTGAATGGGACCCAAGTATTCGTATTGAACCCCCAAAAAGTATACCATCACAGGTACAAATTCATTCTTTTACTTCAGAATGAAGAACTTTTCTACAATGAAAGTCCTTGGCTGGTCTAAACAAAAATTTGAAACTGCATCATGTCCTTCAGGGTATGAGACGAGAATATAATTTGTGGCTATTAATCTATGACAAATATTACTCGTACTTACCCTTTACTTGTCTGGACAGGTGGGCTTTTAAAGCACAGATTGGTAACAACACAACACATGTAAATGGCTTAGTTTAGTTCACTGCCTGTAACTGTTTACAAAATTGGTAACTGTAAACGAACATGCACATGGTCGTTAGTGATGCAGGAACTTCCTGCTCCAATTAAATTATATATTTCCACATCTCTCCCTTAGAGGGCTGTTTATTAGGAAATTTCTGTTTATTTCTTTCTTTAAAGTGTGGATGATTATTGCATCAAATGTGGTATAGCTAGGAAAAGCTGAAGTTGACGAGAATTGGTTGTATGGCACATGACACAGGTTGATTTACTGATATTCTAGAAAAAATTTCTTTAAACTGCATTATTTATCTTTGAAAAACATTTTCATTATCAGAATCTTTTGATGAATAACATTTTTTAAAAAAGAAACACCGTTTCAAGCTTTGTAGCTACTGCACATTTTGTTTTTTCATGTAGAGCCTGCAAAAGCATAATATGTGCATGTTCAGGCAGAATGTCTGGTCGTATTATCAATTATTTTCATCATGTACATATATGTAGCAATATGAAACAATATCACAACAATCTGAAGGATGTTTTATCTAAATTGTCAGATGTATTCATGAAAGACATGTCGAACAAATTTAATTCTTTAAAGACATGCACCAGATGAAACAGTCTTAAGTGTAACCAGGTACGGCATGCACATTGTCAATGGCTTACCTGTAAATAGTCACAAGTGTGACCAGCAACCTAGAAATAGTTGTCGTTTGTAAACCTAACAGACATCAGGGCAAAGATTAAGTTTAGAATCAGTTCGATCTAACAGCGTCGTTTCGGCTATTGTATACCATGTATACCATGTGCACATTTTAACTCGGTTGTTTGAGCTGAACAATTTAGGCACAGTTTTTAAAACAAGGCAGTTCCTTCAAAGCAAAATCTCAAGAGTAAACATTCATAAACCTAAATGACTCTCTTAAAATATTCAGTCTCTAAATCCATTACAGACATCAACCACAAAGGGATATTTTATTAGGCAAAGTACTGGAATAGTTCAGGTCACACATTTCAATTTAAGAGTGTATTTATCTGTTTATGACTTTAAAATGTTTGTAAAATAGTATTACAAGCGATGGAAACATTAGTAAGACTGGTCCACGTAAATATAAACAGTTGCTGTGTGCCGTACTTTATGTCTGTGCCACCTAGCATTCGATTTAAGGGAGGCAGCTTTTCATGGGACAGTTACAGTGTACCAGTCCTTAATGTTACCACTGGGAAGACAAAATTAAGATGGTGATGGTGTTGATGGTGGTTTTTTAGCATCTTCATGTTAGATCTTTAAAAATCAGCGAAAAATTCTTAAAATTTGGGCAAACATGTCCGAGTTTTCATAAATGATGGGATCACTGACCTGGGATTGCAAACTAGACCTTTTCACTGTAAAGAAACATATTGATTTGTTTTTGTAGGAGTCTAGAAAAACAGGGGACTCTCAGCCACCACAGCCAAATGGTAAAGCTGTTACCATAGAGATTAGTCATGGAGAAGATAGTTCTTTACATCGGACAGGAAGG
Source organism: Margaritifera margaritifera (assembly GCA_029931535.1). Classification (NCBI taxonomy): domain Eukaryota; kingdom Metazoa; phylum Mollusca; class Bivalvia; order Unionida; family Margaritiferidae; genus Margaritifera; species Margaritifera margaritifera. The sequence continues at coordinate 634,065 of JAQPZY010001688.1, read as the reverse complement.
TAAGCTGGAAAGATCATAGGCAGAAAATAAAATTGGATTTGTCTGGATCTAGTTGGATTTCTTGGTGAAAATGTATGGATATTTCTGGTTCAAGTCAGATTTGCTAAGACACTGTGAAACTTACTTTCAGTTTTAGCTTATCTGGCCAGAAAGCCAAGTGAGCTTATGATATTGCCCTGTGTCCATCATCTGTCATTTGTCTATCTGTCCATCAACATTTGCATGTTACCAGGCCATGTTTTTCATCCGACTTTGATCAGACTTGGAATATAGGTTGATATCATCAGTATCTCGGATGTGTTCGATTATGAGTGAGATTTTTTCATATTAATGTGTTGATCTTGCATCTGATTCGCTGAGCTTGTTACCACTCAGACGGTCATATTTTTTTTTGTATCCGATTTTGAGAAAACTTATAGTATATGTGCTTATACCATCAAGATCTTGGAAACATTTTATAATGAGCGAGATACATGCATATTAATAAGGCTGACCTTGTTACCATTCTGGAGACCATAGTTCTGATCTTATTTTGAGTGAACTTGGAATATGGACTTACATCATCAAGATCTCAGATGAATTCAGTACTGAAATATAGGCTGATATGATCAAGATCTCACAAGAGTTTGATAATGAGCATGATCCACACATTAATGAAGTGATCTTGCATCTGATTGGCTGAACTTGTTACTGCTCTAGAGACTGTATTTTTGATCCGATTTTGTGCAAACTTGGTAAATAGACTTAAATCATCAAGATCCTAAATGGGTACAGTTAATGTGCAGTTATCGCAAGCGCATATTGATAAGGTGATCTTGCATATGATTGGCTGAGTTTGTCAAAACTTTAGTGACTATATATCAGATATATATCAAACTTAGTAAATAGGCTTATACTATCAATATATCCAATGAAGTTTATTATGAGCAAGATCTGTGTATGTTAATAAAATTCATTGCAGTTAGAAAAGTTCTCGCTATGTAATCAATTTTGTTTTCTTTTAACGTGCCTCTCATATATCCAAAGGAAGAAAAGGGAAGTAACCCATGATATTGACTAATGAGAATCACATACCACACAAACCAACATAAATAACCTGCATTATAAGGAAATTATACCAAACACATTTTGGCCATGCAGAGGGGGTAGCATCTCTTGCCATTAGAGTTGCATTTTAAGTAGCTGAACTCTGACCTTTGACTTCATTGTTTGAATATTTGGCATTAGTGGTAAGGTTCCAGATTGCTTATATTTCAAGGTTTATGATATGATACAGTCATTAAAATAATGTACAAATAGTAATCTCCAGTAAATTTTAAGAAATTCAGGACATGAAGACATAATGATTCCTTATTTATTGGCACTCGAGTGACTAAATAAATAAGTTAATTCAGCTTGATTTGCTCCAGCAGTCAAATAGTGTATTTATATATCCCCAACAGTTCCAAGAGTCTCACATGGGTAACTGATTTACCTGCCGCTATCTAATTCTGCACATGTGCCAAGAAATGGTCAGATGAGATAGCTGTGAAATTTCTTGGAGGTATGTGTTATTTTAATGATTGTAATGTAGCAGAAACTTCCAGATCTGAGCAGCTTGGGGTATCCTATAAGATTTTTGAACATGACGGAACTTAATGCTAAAGCAAAGCATCCAAATCAAGAGGTTAAAGGTCAGTGTTGAGTGCTAAGGCATCCTAAGCTACCAGTATACTTTGAATCTCTTTATTAAATATGTGCTTATGCTATTAACCATACTTTTACGAATATTTGGCATATGTATTTTTTCCGCTTGGAAAAATTGTCTTTCACAATAGAAAAAAACAAAATAACAAAACAAAACAAAAATTACTTTTCTAATAATTACTTTCTTTTTTGCCTCTGCAGACTGTTTGGTGGCCTTATCCGAGATGTTCGTAACAAAGTTCCATGGTATCTCTCAGACTTCAAGGATGCACTCCACATCCAATGTTTTGCCTCATTTGTTTTCCTGTACTTTGCCTGTTTGACGCCAGTCCTCACATTCGGAGGACTTCTCAGCGATGCCACAGGGACAGACATGGTAAACTTTAGATTTGTCATATTGATAAATGGAGAATGTTACAGGATTGTACATGCATAATATAATGACAGCACTGACTGTACCTGTCATTTCATCGAGAGGTGGAAGGTTCTTGGATTTCTGCTTGACACTATCCTGCATCTATCCATCTAAATTAAGATCTCATATTGAAGCTCCTTTATACTCTAAAATGATACAAAGCAGTGGATATATTTTCGTTTAGCATGCTTTTAAGTGTGACATTTTGCATTCAGCAGGTGGGTATCCCCTTTTCCATCAAATAGACTCTTTCTTTTATGCAGACACTGTGCCATCATATTATGCACACATTGTGGTGTTCAACTAATATGAAATTTATTACTTGAATTGTAAAATATAAACTACAACCTGTTTACTTCATGTTCATGAGTTTCATAACTTTAACATTTAGGGAACACGAATTTAAGATTCTATTCATGACATAACTTTAAGAGACTTACTGACATTGCTATGTGACATTGCCATGTGTTATGTCACAGTGTGATCATATGAATGTTATGTTATATCAGGGTTCCCAATGCTTTTATATACACCAGACATATATGAAAGGACTGACTGTCCATAAATGCTCAAATTGGGCACTGAGTTTGTGGTAAAAACTTGTATTCAGACTTGATGATAGTTGTCATACGTGGGCACCGGCAAGCAATGTTCAAGATGGATATAGATTACATAATGCTGTATTGTTTTGTAACAAAAGGTGTGAAGAACACATTAAAAAGTTGATCTCTACCAAGTTTGTGAGTAGACAGTTCAATTTCATTGGTGGAAGGGATGTCAAGCAAAATAGTAGTCATTTGCAAAAAGATTTATTAAAAAATGATCAATGGAATCAGCCCAATATAAATAAAACCGCATGCCGATAACTATGACTTTTTACTTAAATGCACAACAAAACCAGTGAGTTTAAAGTTTGACTATAGCAACAATCCCATTCACCCCTAAAACTTTATGGACCTGTCCCAAAGTTGCTGTTCCACAACAATAGATGTAGCCTGGCAGAACCACAGGAAATATCAAACAGAAGTGAGATAAGAAGTTGTTGTCTTCATTTCAACAATATGAGAAAAAAGAAAAGATTTTATCAGATTGAAAGTATACTAATAATTATTCAGTGATTAATAACTTAGAATCCTCCATGACAGAAAAAAAGTGGTGATACATTGTCCCCTGCCTTTTCATGAAAAATAGGACATAGTATCCACATCCAACCATATGTCGATCACACTTTTGTTTCCACTTTATAATTTCAAAGCCTTTTGAGATCACTAGATAAAACTTGGTTAACTTCTATATCATGACTAGAAGGTGAGTTGCATACCACATTGGATAAAGCTGTCTGAGAGGTTTTTATGACACTAACACAGAGTGAGAGAACTGCACTGGAAGATGAAATTCAGGACTACATACTGCCTCCCAGAGAAGAACTTCACAACTTTGACCCTTACAGCACCAATCTTGAGCAGTTCTGGCAGACAGTCAGCAACCTGAATCTACCCACAGGCAGGAAGCAATTTAAACTTCTTAGTGAACTCAGTAGAGTTGTATTAACATTGCCACATTCCAATGCATACACTGAAAGGACATTTTCCATTCTGAGGAAAATCCAGACTGACTTGAGAGGAAACCTGGATCCAGTAACAATACATCATCTCCTAAGTTAAAATCAACAATGATGAGGACTGCTACAAATATAATCCAGCAATGATCTGCTAAGAGATGCTAAAAATGCTTGTGGTAAGGACAGTATGAAAGGCAACAAAGTACTGTGAAAGGACTAATGTGATGAAATGACATGCATATTTTAGTATTAAAAAAAATGGAAATTTGTTCAATAGTTGTCATTTTTATCTATTTGCATGCTAAAAATCAGGTCAATGAAAATCCTCTTGATTTAAAGTCGAAATTGTCTGTTCTGTCACATGTATTTGTACATATACAAATGAATTTGGCCAGACTTTGTATTTTATTGTTTTCATTAAACAAATTGATGGTCAGAACTTCTGACATTGATTTCAAAGTCAAAGATCTTGACTTGTTTTTTTTTTAGCTCTACTGGTCATAGACCAGAAGAACTTATGGGATGGTCTGTTGTTGTCAGTCCATCAATTTGCACAAGTTTGTTATCACTACTTCTCTTAAACTACTTTCAGGATTGCCATAAAACTTTGCACACACATTCATCCCATGGTCTAGTTGGTCCTAAATCAAAATGGTGTTGCTTGGACATCCAATATGGTCACCACAGTGGCCATCTTGAAAATCTTTTTATTGCTACTCCTCCTGCATCGATAGTCATATCAGCAAGGGGTTTTCACTAAAAGATGTCTTATGATGTCTAGTTGGTTTTAAATAAAAATGGTGCCAATCTGACATTCAATATGGCCATCTTGAAAAGCTTCTTGTTGCAACTTCTCCTGAACAGAAAGTCATATTGACGTGGGGTTTTCACCAAAAGATTTCTTATGATATCACTTTGCTCTTAAATGAAAATAGTGTTGATCTGACAACCAATATGGCCACCACACTGCAGCCATCTTGAAAATCTTGTTGTCTCTACTCCTGAAGAATGGAAAGTCATATGGACATGGGACTTTCACCAGAAGATTTCTTATGATCTAATGTCTAATATGGCTGCCACAGTGGCCATCTTGAAAATTTTATTACTACTTCTTCTTAATGAATAGTCATATCAGCATGGGATTTTCACTAAAAGACTTCTTATAATGTTTTGTTGATCCTAAATTAAAATGGTGCTGATCTGGCCATCTTGAAAATCTTGTTTTCGCTACTGCTCTTAAATGGAAAGTCATTTTGACATGGGGTTTTCATCAGAAGAGTTGGTCCTAAATGAAAATGACTGACCCTCAATATGGCCACCATGGTGGCTATCTTGAAAATATTGTAATGTCTGTACCTCCCAAATGGATGGCTATATCAACATGGGTTTTCACCATTAGACTTCCTATGTTACCTAGTTGGTCCTAAATGAAAATGGTGCCAGCCATACATCAAATATGACTGTCATGATGGCTTTCTTGAAAATCTTGTTGTGACTGCTTCTCCTGAATGGATGATCATCATGACATGGAGTTTTCACCAAAAGACTTCTAACGATGTCTACTTTGTCCTAAATGAAAATGGTGCCAATCTGACATCCAATATGTCCACCACAGCAGCTAATTTGAAACTCTTGTTATTGCTGAAGAATATCAGAGAGTGTTTCAACACTCAGCAGTTAAAAGGAAGAAATGGTCTTATCTTAAATTCCTGGAAATTCTTTTTGCCCAATAGAGTGTGGGTCCCTTTGAGGGACTCTTGTTTGTATCTGTGATGGCTTGCGAGCATTGGCAAGTTTAAATGAATTTTTATCAGATCCAGTTTGAAGAATACCTTGAATAATGTCAGTTTAATAACTTTCAAAAAGGTGATATTTATGGATTAAATCAAACATTGCAAGTGGATATATCTTGACAGTATCTGAGATAAGTTTAGTGATCTTGCCAGGTTGAAATCAAAGGCCAAGAGAAAGATTTTTTTACTGCACTTATCTTGTATACACAAATTTATTTTGTTGTTGCCAGGTTTGAGTATTTAAGAGTATCTGAGATGATTTTTATATTCAGCAGTTTGAAAGATAAAAGTAGGAATGAAACAGACTTCTTGTGAATTCATGCAAATTCTTTTAGGCCAGTAGAGCATCAGTCTCTTTGAGGGACTCTTGTTTTAATTAAACTGCACTCATTATCAGGGACACATTCCACTGTAAACAGGTTGCCTCCATTAGTGAAGTACCATCTATACTCACGTATAAGCCGGGTCCAAATGCAAACAACATAGACCCTGATCTGCCATCGCATAATGTGCCGGCAGATCAGGGTCTATGTTGTTTGTTCTACTGATTAGTCCTTACAAACTGCATAGACAGATCTGCCGGCGCATTATGCAAAAGCAGATCTGGGTCTATGCAGCTTTGCAGTTGGTATCGGCTTATACGTGAGTATAGACAGTAGAACAATTAAGCCAAATTTGGGCACTTCTTAGGCACTTTGAAATAGTCCTTTCTAAGCTATGTTGTACTGTTTCAAATCATCGATTACTGAAAAATAGTAATCAGTTTTTATGAATATAAATCAATTTATTGGTGCAACCCTATGATTGACTATGTAAAATAGTTTGCACTATTACACATCAGTACTTAGAATATCAGACCTAGATAAACAAATTTTCTGACCCATACTCATCCGATTCACATCTGATCGATACATTTTCTTGTGTTATCAATACAGGCAGCCATTGAAAGTCTTCTATCTGGGGCCATTGTTGGTGTGGTTTACGCTCTATTCTCAGGACAACCACTGACACTATTAGGGAGTACTGGACCTGTCCTTGTGTTTGAGACTATTCTGCATAATTTTTGCATGTAAGTATGATCTTTTGCCTCTTCCTTTTTGGTATGCACCTCCATGACCATGGTAAGGCATGTAGAATTAACCTTGTCTGTCCATCACACCTGAGTGTTTTTGTTTTGTATTTAGGTAATTTTTAAGGGCGCTGTGGTGAGGCATCCATATTCCATGAACACAGTTATAGGTTGTTTTTGTTTTTTGTCTTCTCTAGAACAAATGTTTTTGAAGAAGCCTGGATAGTCAGGTGATAATGCATTTACTTTCAATCCATGTGGTCCCAGGTTCATTCCCACTTCCAGCATGAACCAGGGTAAAAGGCAATGGAAATAAAATGTATTGCCCAGGAAGTCATCATATCAGCTGATCCAGGCTAGTCTGGGTAGGATTCAGATCTGCAATTGACTGACTGTTTGCCCAGGATGCTAACCACAAGCAGAGGTCTTGTTAGGAATGCGATTGTTTATTGCTTTTTTTGGGCTTTGTTGAAACTAAAGCTATCTAGTGTATTCACCTGTGTATAGCAGCCATTTGGAAGCAACCTAATTCCAGATCTGCAACACATAATGTGCTGGCACAGAGCTGTTTACTGATATGATTTCTCTGTATTTTCTTCAGAATATTTTTTTAAAAAATATGGGATATGGTTCAAAGTATCAGTTGTACAGGCAAAATCATTTTGTGCAAGGATGCAGCATGCCAGAGTTCTATTCATTTGTTGGGCTCTTAAGCTCTGTCACTGAAATGCTTGAAAATGTTCTGTTGCACTACATTCAAGCATCTATATGATCGTGTGAGATTAAGCCTGTGAATTTGATGGTCTGATGAATTGTTGACCAATATAGTAAAGCAGTGGAATTTATGACCTCTCTGAATGGCAGATGAGATGATCTTAATAGAAATTAACATATGCACCAAGAATTGTTATCTTGTATCAGCCAATTCGTGCAGACTATGGTTGGTACAGAAGGGGTGGGTGGGATGTCCGCTAATTAGAGGACCAGCCTCAGTAGAAATGGGCACATGCATACTTTTAGAGGATCTTCAAAATGTTGATGCTAATCAGTCCAGCTGTCAGTATTGGGATGATAAACACGTAGCTAAAATTACAGACACATCTTTAGAAAACTACTGATGAACATCTGTTCAGGGTAAATGGTTGTGCTACAAGTCACAATCTGTGCTATTCATTCTACCGGTACAAGTTAGTTCAGACAGCATAGACCTGGCACCTCCATACTAAAACTTGACTTGACTCTTACTAAAAATTATTCTGACATATTAAAAGGCAAGACTTGTTGATTTCGAGTCTGATTTTCAACTCTGGAGTACTGTATTTATCCGATGATAAGCCCATCCCCTCATTTTACAAAATTTTGGTAAATATTTTGCTAAGGATATCTTTGTTTCATATTAAGTCTACCCCTTACTTTTTGAAACATTTATCAGATTGGTCATTTGGTCTTATCTTGGGAGAAATAGTGTAATATTTCATATTTTAAATGCTGAGTAAAGTCTTATGACAGATAGGCCTGGCACACTTTGAAATAACATATCTTGGTCTTTGCTGAGTGCACATTACAGTTTTCATGTTACATATGGATAAGCACAATATATACACTCAGGAATGACATGAGTGTACACTGGATAAATTTCTGTTGACACTAACTGTATGGGATTTTCACTGAAAGACTCCTTATGATGGCTAGTTAATCTTAAATTAAAATGGTACAGATCTGATATCCAATATGGCTGCCATGGTGGCCATCTTGAAAATATTATCACTACTTCTCAAGAATGGATGGTTGTATGCTCTACATCTAGTGTGGTCACCATGGCATCCATCTTGAAATTTTTTTTATAGCTACTCCTCGTGAACAAATGATCATATTGACATGGGGTTATCACTTAAAGACTTTCTTATGATGTCTAGTTGGACCTAAATGAAAATGATGCCTGTTGGACATGCCCTTGGATATCCAATTTGACTGCCATTGTGGCCATCTTGAAAATCTTAGCACTACTCATCTTGAACGGATGGTTGTATCGACATGGGGTGTCACTAAAATATTTAATATGATGTCTTGTTTGGTCCTAAATGAAAATGGTGCCTATCTGACATCCAATATAGCCACCTTAGCATCCATCTTGAAAATCTTCTTATAGCTACTCTGGAATGGAATGTTATATCAACAGAAGGTTTTCACTAAAAGACTTCTTATGATGTCTAGTTGGTCCTAAATGAAAATGGTGCATGTCGGAAATGCCCTTGGATATCCAGTTTGACCACCATTGCAGTGATCTTGAAAATCTTATCACTACCCATCCTGAACAGTTGGTTATATTGACTTGGGGTTTTCACTAAAATACCTAATATGATGTTAGTTTTGTCCTAAATGAAAATGGTGCCAATCTGACATCCAATATGGACACCATGGCATCCATCTTGAAACTCTTGTTATCACTACTCCTCCTAAACGTGATGGTCATATTTAAATGGGTTTTTACGGAAAGACTTATGATGTCTACTTGGTACTAAATGAAAATGCTGCTAATCAGACCTCGAACATGTTAGCCAAATCTTCTTATTGCTACTTCTCCAAAACAGGTGGCTAAAGCTGCATGGGGTTTCACCAAAAGACTTCTTATCATTTCAGGTTGGTTGTAAATGAAAATGATGCCAATATAACATACAATATGGCCAGCATGGTGGCCATCTTGAAAATCTTGTTATGTTTACTTCTCCTAAACGGATGACCATAGCAACATGGTGGTTTCACTAAAAGAGTTATTGCGGTGTCTGGTTGGTCCTGAATAAAAAAAAGGTGCTGCCTGAATAAAAAAAAGGTGCTGATCTGACATTCCTTATGGCCGGTATGGTGGCAGTCTTGAGAATCTTATTATATCTCGTAGCTACTTGTCCTGAATGGACAATCATAGTGACATGGGATTTTCAGTAAAAGACTTCTTATGATATCTAGTTGGTCATAAACAAAACTGGTGCCAGTCAGATATCCAATATGGCTACCATGGCAGCCATCTTGAAAATCTTGTTACCTTCTTCTGAACAGATAGTCATGTAGGCATGGGGTTTAACTAAGGCTGGATTGTTGACACATATAAATGGCTTAGTTTAGTTTACTGTCTGTAAACATTTACAAAATTGGTAACTGTGGAAACGAGCAGCCAAAGTTGATGAGAATTGGTTGTACTGCACATTACACAACACAACACATCAGGTTGATTTATTAATCTTGCTGACAAAAAAATTCTTTAAACTACATTATTTCCCTTTGCAAAACATGTTGGTTAACATAACCTTTTATAAGCCTCTGCACACGCATGTCCAGACAGTACATCCAGTTGCATTATCAATTAAATTTTTTATCATGCACTTATATGTAGCAGTATGAATCAATATCACAATGATCTAAGGATGTTTTACCTAAATTGTCAGATATATTCAACATAGACATGTCTTACAAGCTGAATCTTGTCATAATAAGAGGTAAAGACATATAGCAAATACAAATAATAGCAGGTTGATTGAGGTATGGCATGCAGATTGTCAGTGGCTTTCATATAAAAAGCTGCCAGCTGTGAGTCTAATGTGAAGATCACGTGAAAGTTTGAGTTTTGAATGTATGATTCAATGGAATTGTTTTGGTTATTATACTCGGTGTCAACGTTTAGACACTTTGGTAAATTTTGCAGTATTATTGGGTTTTCACTCAAATACTTCTTATATGATATCTAATTGGTCCTAAATAAAATTGGTGGTGATATACCTCACTAGTCCTCTTTAAGAGATGGTCATATTGACATGTGGTTTTCACTAAAACACTCTTCACTATATGTGGTTGGTCCTAGATGAAAGTAATGCCAATGTTACCTCCCAAAATTTGACAAATCTTGTAATGATGCTGATAGCAATATGTAGTTAGTTCGGAATGATAATGGTGCTCATCTGACTTCCAACATGGCACTATAGCCATCTCAAAAATCTTGTTTTCACTACATATTTTGTGTGAATGGTGGCCTTGACATGGAGTTTTCGTTAAAACACTTCTTGCAATATTTAATTGGTTCTAAATGAAAATCGTGCAAACCTGATTTCCAACATATCTGCACTTTTGTGAAGGAGTTTTGAAAACCAGACCTAATTGACCTAGGGGTCAAGTGTAAGGTCATTGCTTGCATTTCTGTACTTTACTAACCTTATGAACACTGTGAATTGTACATATACAAGTGAATTTTGACCAGACTTTGTATTTAGTTGCATTCCAATGAACAAGTTGATTTTAAGGTCAGAGATCTTGACTTGGTTATTTTTTATAGCTGTACTGCCTTGTAAGCATGATAATACAAACAAGTATGACTGGATTTTTTTCATTTAACTCCATTTGTGGATAGATCTGAAGAATACCATGAATGATACCAGTTCATCAACAAAAAATATTCTCCCAAAATATTACTTAAAGATTTAACCAAACTTTACATGTAGTTATATCTTGCCTTTGTCTGAGACAGGTTTATTGATCCATTATATCAGGTTCATGGTCAAAGGGTATGACAAAGAATTTTCTACTGCGCTTACAGGTTTCTTGTGAACATGTTAACATGTTAACTCAAACATAATAAAATGGTTTTGTTACCAAGTTTGGTACATGTATGTTGGAGTTCTCAAGAATATCATAGATGGTTTCAATATTCAGCAGTTAAAAAGAATAAAAGGACAGTTAGAAATGGTCTTATCTTAGATTCCTGGAAATTAATTTCAGACAGTAGAATGTCAATCCCTTTGAGAGAATCTTATTGGTGTTTTACGGCATAGCAACACTTAAAGGATTATATTTTGCTGAGGTAAGTAGAGTTAAGTGCCTTGCCCAAGGACACCATGGCAACCAATCTGGACTGATCTGATGGTGGGAATCAAATCCACATCCTTCTGGTGATGAGTCTAATGCCTTAACCACTCAACTGCAGCTGCTTCCTGATTGACAGAATAGCATGTACCATATATACTTGTGTATAACCCGATACCAACTGCAAACTACATAGAGCTAGATCTTCCGTCGCATAATGTGCCAGTAGATCTGGGTCTATGCAGTTTGTAATGACTAATCAGTAGAACAAACAGCATAGACCCTTATCTGTTGGCGCATTATGCAACGGCAGATCAGGGTCTATGTCGCTTGCATTTGGGCCAGGCTTATATGCGAGTATATATGGTAAATAAGCTGGATTGATTTTCAGTACATTGTTCAGTGTGCACATATGTTATGATGTGAACAAACTGGTGAAAAGGTGAGCATGGCACAGTCTACCTGTAATTAACTTGAGGCTTGGCAAAAATAAAAAGTGTATATCATGTGCTGTCACTGTCTCAGTGTCACTATGAGACAAAATTAGTGCCTGACCTAAAACCCGATATACGAAAAAACTATCATCTGAATACTGTGCCAGTTTTAAAATAAAGCGAAAGCAAGCGTCGTTTTTAACTCTGCCACATCATAATGTAATCAATAAAAAAAAATTGTCCACAATATTGGGGTTTCCCAAAAACTAAGCAAGCTGACTTGGATGATCTGGATGGATTTTTGTAGAAAGGCAGTGGTGTAAAAAATTTGTGAACAATTTAGACCATGCTCGTCATATTAATTTTTAATTACAACCTTTTACCAAGGTTTTGTAACAAGCATTTATATCGGTTAAAATTGCATCAAGATGCATTAAACTAGAATTTAACACCAGAACGGAACTACTTACATAATCATTCGCTTGGACAGTATTGTAAACAATGGTTAAAATATAGTTCTGTTATTTATTTAATGCGATTTTTTTTATTTATATGACTATTTGTAATTACAAGAATTGAACTTCACATTTTACAGGATTCATGAAGTCATGAAGCATGAAGATTGATTACACGCTATGGCATGAAAGGCCTTCATTTCCCTTCAGGATTTTCTAAGAATGTTCATGCATAGTGCGCAATCAATTTTCAAGCTTCATGACTTCATGAACCCTGTAAAATATGACATTCAATTATGAAATAATTGGTTTTAAGATGGAAAGCATTTGATGTTGCCATCATGATTAGAAAGTGATACATATTTCTCACATTCTGCCATGATCATGTTTTCCAGTGTAAAACAATGTGAAATATCTCTTTCATTACTTGACTGCTGTCTTTCATCACATGACATTCTTCTGTGATCATAGTGCACACAAACTGGCAAAAACTCCCAGAATTCCATAAATACTTGATAATTCTTTCACAGTATTCAAGATTAGCATTAACAACACCGCAAGTACCTATCAAACCTTAGTAGCCATAAGGCGACCTACATAAAATTGTTAGTAGCTATGCCAAATTTTAGGTTGTCAAGTCCTAGTAATTTAGTCACGTGACACATCGAGACCAGAAATCAATTGAGTGCAGAATTAATGGTAGAAGATGACAAAGAGTGAAGGTTTTATTTAAGACAAATTGAAGAGTTATTATAAAAAGCATTAGGTTATTTTGAACAGTATACCTGGATCCATGTTAGAACTTTCAACCATCATCATTTGCTTGAACCTCAAGTCAGCCATCAAAATTCTTTTTTTCGAGTTCTCTAAACCATCTTTGTATATATTGTCCGAGCACAGATTCACTGATAAAGGGCCTTAACTTTAGTTTTCTTCTGAAGATTGTTTATATTAATAAAGTCATAGGCATATCTGTGTTTATGGTAGTTTGACTGACAGTAATGTTACTGCCAACTGAATTTTCTGTATTTGTCGCCATGTCCGCATTTTTCCAGATCAAAAATGATAAGCTGAGGTTGATTGCACTGATCATGTATTCCACTGGTCACCAATCAGAACGTGATCGGGCCCTTTCCGCCAATGATTGGAAAAGCAAATACTACAGTAGCCACCATTGGCATATATATGTACCTTGTTTTAGCAAATGACGTCATGTGCACGTCACACACTTCATAGCGTTCATTACGGCGATTTGACTGAGATGACTTACTAATGGCCGAAACATTTCCAAGTTTCTTTTTTCAAGCATGAACTCGCTAGAGAACTTTCTTTAACTGGACCTTTGCAGATAATTCCATAAAGGTATCATAATGTTTTTGACTAACATGTTTTAGCATGTGACAGAGTTCTCTGGCATTTTCTGGTGATTTTCACCTCTTTACACTCCACTGAAATATTTCTGAGATGGATTTTTGTAGAAAAGCCATGAGTTGGTCCAATTGCACTGGTCACTTGTTGTCTGGAAACCAGAATAGTCGCATGCAAAGATGGTGACTTAAGTTGGAACTAGTAGCCTCACAATCAAAAAAGAAATGTTCTGTGACTTAAATTGAATTTGCTGAATGTTTTTAGCATAAAACGTATATACTTGTAATTAGAAAGTGTTATTGTCTTTTTCTGGTTGCCACATTATGACTCTGAAGGCCACCAGAGGGCGACTAGTTGACAATTTTCACTTGCGAATTCGGATTTTTTAGTCGCAAATACAACCATTTTAGTTGCAACTTGGAGTGCTGATTAATTGCAACATATTTAAATAGTAAATCACCCAGCAGTTAGTGTTCTGCAAATGGGACGTTTTGCACTGATTGACCTACAGGTATCGATTCTGATGTCCAGTTTAAAGTTAAAAAGCCATTGTTGTAATTTTTATTTAAAAAAAGTTTCTCATGAAGCGAAAATCAATTCTGGTTGAAAGTTGAATAGAGGACCACAGTGGCCATCTTGAAAATATTGTTATATTTTTTTCTGTCTTGTTTAATCTAATGGATAAGAGTAGATTTTATTTTTTTATCTGTTCACGTTTGTATTATTGTGCAAGCTATCTTCAATACATAGTTTGGATGCTGTGTATTGCCATTACCTTGATGGTCACCACCAGTATTCTTTGGACACTGGTGTGTGTTGAAACTTTATTTAAAGTTGACACTGAATTTTTCAGCATAAGCCTAACTTTTTACACTCTATCTTATAGTGAGGGCATTTTTAATGGGTGTTTTAAAGTTTCATCAGTATTTACAGTACTTTGATTCTCATTCTTGTTCAGGAATGTGAGAAAAATAAACCTTTGTTATACACTGGTGTTGGGTAGGAAAATTCTACCTTTGGGATCTGTATTTTGTGTCAGACACTCTGCAAAGCATGTGGAATTTTCCTGATGCATATGAAGAATTGTATTATTCTCTCATTCCTTTATATGTATGACCTAGTTTGCCCATGTGATAAAGTCATGTGGGATATGATAACCCACATGACTGCACTCATTGACACTGTAGATAACTTCATTATGATGTCATGAATGTCTGCAATGTTTATACCATTCCTAAAGGACAAATTTTGGGGAGTATAGATAGAAATTCTTGTTCACAACAGATTCTTTGTTGCAAATGAAACTTTTTTATACTGTATCCAGTGATGAAAAAAACGTCTCGAAATTATTATATCTTTCTAATTCTACATCCATGCTAATGATCGCCATCTTTTTTCCGCCACTCTGTTCTGATCAGAAATGAGAGACAAATGATACATCATATGTGTTCATGTGGGACAGGGAAATCCCACCCTTGGGTTCCAAATTTGTGGGCAGGAGCTTGGCAAAGCCTTGTTCATGCCTAGACTCTCAGGTAGGATTTCCCTTACCCAAACCAACGTATATAATGGATTCTATTAGTCTTAACTCTGCCAAAGCAGGCAAGACAAAAATGCAGTCTTCTTTATATTTTAGGGAAAATGGACTAAATTATTTGGAATTACGCTGGTGGATAGGTCTTTGGATTGGCATAATGCAGATACTTATCGTAGCCTTCGATCTCAGCGCTTGGGTCCGATACATCACCAGATTTACAGAGGAAAGTTTTGCAGCTCTCATTTCTCTTATCTTTATCAAGGAGGCCATATTTAAAGTTGCTGATGTGGAAAAGATAGCCCGGGTTAATACCAATCCTGCTGTGTCAGTGCATTATGACTGCAGGTGTCTGCCCAGACATCAAAATCATACGAATTATACAAATATAAGTACTAATTATACAAATTTGACACTGCCAAATGACACAACATCAGAGAATTTCACGCCTGTGCATAGTCCATGGAATTGGCATTACATAAATCGAGAAAATTGTCCGAAATATGGAGGTGTGCTGGAGGGACCAGGATGTGATCATGTTGCAGATGTGTTTTTCCTGTCGATCCTCCTGTTCATAGGAACATTTACGATTTCTTATGCTCTTAAGGCATTCAGGAACAGTAATTTTCTGCCTGCAAGGGTACGTTATGTATTGTTACTAATTAGTTATTAGCTCTACTGGTCATAGACCAGAAGAGCTTATGGGATGGTCTGTTGTCTGTCGTCCGTCCGTCCGTTAGCAAAAGTGTGCTATCGCTACTCCTCCTAAACTACTTAGAGGATTGCCATGAAACTTTACACACACATTCATCCCATGGTCTAGTTTGTCCTAGATGAAAATGGTGCTACTCGCACATCCAGTATGGCCACCACAGTGGTCAACTTGAAAATCTTGTTTTTGCTACTTCTCCTGAATTGTTGGTCATATCAACATGGGGTTTTCACTAAAAGACTACATATGATGTCTGCTTGGTCTTAAATGAGATGGTGCCGATCTAATGTCCAATATGGACACAATGGCAGCCATCTTGAAAATCTTGCTATCGCTACTCTGCCTGAATGGATGGTCATATCAACATTGGGTTTCACTAAAAGACTTCTTATGATGTCTAGTTGGTCCTAAATGGAAAAGGTGCCGATCTGATGTCCAATATGGCCATCACAGTGGCCATCTTGAAAATCTTGTTATTGCTACTCCTCCTACATGGATGGTCATATCAACATGGGGTGTTCAGTAAAAGACTTATTATGATCTCTAGTTGGTTCTAAATAAAAATAGTGCTGATCTGAAGTCCAGTATGGCCGCCACCCCAGCCATCGTGAAAATCTTCTTATTGCAACTCCTCCTGAACAGAAAGTTATATTGATGTGGGGTTGTCACCAAAAGACTTCTTATAGCGTCCAGTTGGTCTTAAATGAACATGGTGCTAGTCTGACATCCAATATGCCTGCCACACAGTGGCCATCTTGAAAATCCTATTATTGCTATTCTTCCTGAATGGATGGTCATATGAACATGAGGTTTTCACTAAAAGACTTCATATGATGTCTGCTTGGTCCTAAATGAAAATGGTTCCGATCTGACATCCAATATGGCAGCCACTGCAGCCATCTAGAAATTTTTTTTATCGCTATTCCTCCTGAATAGAAAGTCATATTGACGTGGGGTTTTCACCAAAAGTCTTCTTATGATATCTACTTGGTCCTAAATGAAAATGGTGCTGATCTGGGGTCTAATATGACTGTCACAGTGGCCACCTTGAAAATCTTGTTATCACTACTTCTTCTGAATGAATGGTCATATTATCATGGGGTTTTCACTGAAAGACTTCTTATAATGTTTTCTTGATCTTAAGTTAAAATGGTGCTGATCTGATGTCCAGCGGTGGTGCGAGGGGGGGGGGGGGGCAATTGCCCCTAGGCACCATGCAAAGGGGGGCGATTACAGTATCTATTTCGTTTTTTGCAGCTGAAATTTTTATAGTATTTCATTTCACCTTAGTGTAACAGTTGCTATTCTTCACAAAATTTATATTTAGATGTTAGGGGTTTGGGAAGATGGAGGTTGGCAACTGACATAAAAACTGTTCTCTGTGGCATAGAAGGGGCGCCACTAAAGAACATTACCCCAAGGCTCCTCAAACCCTCATGCCACCACAGCTGATGTCCAATATGTGGCCATCTTGAAAATGTTGTTTTAGCTACTTCTCTTAAAGGGAAAGTCATTTTGGCATAGGGTTTTCGTCAGAAGAGTTCTTATGGTGTGTACTTGGTCTTAAATGAATATGACTGACCCTCAATATGGCCAACATGGCAAATATCTTGAAAATATTGTTATCTCTACTCACAAATGGATGGCTATATGAACATGGGGTTTTCACCAATAGAATTCTTATGATACCTTGTTGATCCTAAATGAAAATGGTGCCAGTCATACATCCAGTATGGCTGCTATGACAGCTGTTTTGAAATCTTGTTGTCACTACTCGCTCTAAATGGATGATCATTATGACACGAGGTTTTGACCAAAAGACTTCTAATGATGTCTACTGTGTACTAAATGAAAATGGTGCCAATCTGACATCCAATATGTCCACCACAGCAGCTAATTTGAAAATCTTATTATCGCTGAAGAATATCAGAGATGGTTTCAACACTCAGCAGTTAAAAGGAAGAAATGGTCTTATCTTGAATTCCTGGAAAGTCTTTTGCCCAGTAGAGCATCAGTTCCTTCAAGGGACTATTGTATATGTAATTACAGCTCTCCCTTGTTATAATGTGGTAGTTGGGGTCCATAACTGCTGACCGCATTATGTATGGAACCATATTTTAGTGAGAACCATGTTATTACCGAATCACAGTATAGTGAGAATTGGGTATGTACCGAACCACAGTACAGCAAGAATGATCGAAATTTGTCAAATAATAACGTTTGAAAAAGGAAATAAACATATGATCTTAAGCTTCATGTTGTTTTCTTTCAACCCACATTGTATTACATTTGATAGACCAATTAAAATACAGTAGTGTAAATTTGGTCATGGGATCCACAGCAGTATTCAGAATCGCATAATAACAAAGCATGTTATAACAAGGGATTGCTGTAGATGTAATATTATTATTTTTGGCATGGAATCTTCTAGCATGGGATTTGTTTTGTGTTTATCTAAAATTCCAGATTTATCGGCCCATATTATTTTTCGAAAAATGTACCAGCTTCCTCTCTTGCAAAAGTATACTTTATGCTGAAGAAAGATTAGTTTAGTCATACTATCATTCAGTATAGTGAACTCTGTAATATCAGCGTGTTAGAAACATACAGTTTTTGCAATTGGCTTATTTGAAATACACGTAAGATATAACTATATTGATATTAACAAGGATAAAACTTGTTAATTTTGTTGTCTTGCTAAATTTGAAGATTTTCTTTGTTTTACTCCCAAAAATTATGTGATACTTAATGATGATAAAACCATGAAAGAATCACATATTTCAAATGATGTTTTGTATTGCACAGGGTATGCCATATTGGTGAATGCACATCTTGTGGGGAATGAAAATTGGGGAGGGGTGAAATAATTTCTGTCAAGCTACTGGAATTGGTTTGTAGTGAATTTGTGTGTATGTGTGTGTCCCATGTGCTTTTTAAAGATATATGGTAAATGATGTCATCTTTTCCAAATAATCATGCATGAGACCATTTACATGCATGTTTATTAATGCTCATTTTCTTTTTAAGATCAGTACTTCATAATTCATTTGATGTGATTTTGGTACTTTGTGGATGCGCACAGTGGTTCAAAGAGTATAACTAGAGGTTGGTAAGTTGAGGTGGACTGACAGTTCAGGATATGAAAGATTTAAAAAACATTCGTTGTAATAGTGCCTTTTTATTCACTGCAAATATTTTGGTAATACATTTCACTGAAATTCTTAAATGTGGCATTTTGCATTTTCAGGTGCGGATAATCATCAGTGACTTCGCTGTTTTCATTGGCATTATTAGCATGGTAACAACAGATGCACTTATTGGCCTCGGAACTCCGAAATTAGAAGTCCCAGATTCTCTCACGGTAATATTTGGTTTGATTTTGTCTTTTTAAGCCTCCACTGCTTGCAGCTGAGGTATCTTTGAATTGGTTCTGTATGTCTGCAGTTTCTGTACAGCTGCACATTGCTGTGTTGTATCCACGCTGCACGATCACATGATTCCCCCCCCCCCAAATTTTGCTGGCATCTCATGCAAGAATACAAGTTTAAAGAGGGAGAAGTACCACAAAAGAAATAAAATTCCCACATGTTTGATATAATTGTGTGTGATCATCTTAATCAGATTCAAATAGTTTTATCTTTTGCATTGAAATGTACCACAGTCTCCTTTCCATTGACCAGTACCATTCAGTACAGTTTATAATTAGAACTGGAATTCCCTGGAAATTAGCCAATGCGCATGCATATGTAATTGTGCCTAGAGGGGTATTGAAATTGCTACCACAGGGCATGGACATACCAATAGTTGTTTGTACATGGTACTTATCAAGTGTTATAACTATAAACTGAAGCGGATAACTGATTCTTTTCTGTGGAGTACTGACAGTAGGGAGGATATAAATGTCCTTCTGAAAATGTTGGTGCCTGGTGCAAATGCATCTGCCAGAAATGCTCCAGTTGAAGTTGCAATGATGAGGTGGGGACTGCTGCTGAAGCAGACGAATATGGCAGACAATATGTAGATGATGTTGATATTACTGACATGACTGTGGAAACTGAGGACGATTGACCAATCTAAAAATGTAAGTACAGTGAAACCCCGCTATATTGCGCCCCGCTATAACGCGAATTCGGATATAACGCGATCGTGGCGTGGCTCCCAAAATTTCATATATTCATTCGCAAATGAACATTTTTTTGTGTGTGCAAAGTACGAGAAATAGTGTATAAAATGTGTATATTACAGTATCATTTTGGGGAAGAGATCGCGTATGAATTTGAGTATAATACATTTGTGGCGTGGTTCCTGAAATTTTATATACATGTACATGTATTTTTCTCGTACACGGAAAAAAATTATTTTTTTTTAAGTACAAGAAATAGTGTATAAAAAGTTTATTATCATTTTGGGGAAGAGATCATGTATGAATTCGATCGTGGCGTGGCTTCTGAAATTTAACAATTTTCTTGAAGTGTTATGCCAAAATAAACATTTTCGGAAATGTTACTTATTACTGATCCACGAGTAAAGCCAGTAAGTCTTCTCTGTGTTTGTCTTAAATTCATTATGTATACAATCATAGCTCAAACAATAGTCGACATGTTTTTCTTCTTTAACTGCATACACAACCGAGCATCAGACAATGTGGTGGTTGATAAAAGATTCTCGAGATTTAATAAACATTAAAAAACGTAAGCCGCCAACACGTGCGCTGGACTTCAATTCATCCTGTATACAATCATTGCGCAAACAATAGCCGACTTATGTTTCTTCTTTAACTGCATACACAACCAAGCACCAGACAATGCGGTGGTTGATCAAAGATTGTCATATGTGGGTGCTTATGTAGAGACTGAGCTTGGGCGGCAAGATCAAAGATTGTCATATGTGGGTGCTTATGTAGAGACTGAGCTTGGGCGGCAAGATCAAAGATTGTCATATGTGGGTGCTTATGTAGAGACTGAGCTTGGGCGGCACGATCAAAGATTGTCATATGTGGGTGCTAATGTAGAGACTGAGCTTGGGCGGCAAGATCACAAGGAGGTCAAATAACCACTCTCTGTTACTTAGCACTGAAACTTGTACAGCTGTATCAAACTCATTGCTCAATCAAAGGGTTGTCATGTGGGAAAACAAAGACGGATCGATATCTGATAGTAAACGGTGCTGATACCCTATTCATGCTATACATTAGACGTGTATACGTTGTTCTCTGAAAAAAGTAAAATATAGTAAAACCTCGCAATAACGCGACCCCGCTTTTTCCGCGATCGAATTTTATGGACCCCAAATATCGCGTTATAGCGGGGTTTCACTGTACACTCCAAAGTTTCAATTACTATGGACCAAAACTTTTTCAGGGTTCGCACAGATCTGGAAAAGTCTTGGAATTTTAGACTGGTCCTTGAATGTGTCCAAAATGAGTTTAATCCTAGAAAAGTCTTGGAATTTCGTTAAAAAAACAGCTCAGTTTTATCTTTTAACCCTTTTCATACTGAAGCCCAATCAGACAGGCAGTTGTGTAGAACTGGAAATTTTTTCAGTCAGTGGTGTAGCAGCATGAGAGAATGCAGTGTCGTTGGTCGATCTGGCTTAATGGGGCAATTTTTCAAATACATTTTCAATGTTGTATACCATTTTAAAAAGCATAACATTTTCTTGAAGGTCATATTTTTTCACTGAAAATTTTCAGACGTAAAAACTTCAGTTGAAAGTAAGTTATGTAAACAAACAAAAAACATCTATATTTTCATCAAAATTGGCATCCACATCACTGCCACTTCAGTACTGTCCACCATTTTCAATTACACATGTTAAAATTAAGTTTTGAAATAAAATTTTCTACTAACCAGTTATCATCATCTCTTTTCATTTCGTCGAATTCAAGCTCATAATCTGCACTGCCTAAAACTTCAATTTTTCCCATAAAATTGTCTATATTTTCATCAAAATCAGCATCCACATCACTGCCATAACTTGCTGCTTCAGTGCTGTCCGCCATGTTGATCTCCACACGTTAAAACTCGTGTTTGAAATCAAATTTTCAAATAACCAGTTATCATCAGCTGCGTTCATTTTGAAGAAGTAAAGATAACGATCCCTAATGCCTAAAATGTCAAGTTTTCCACACGAAATGGTCTTTATTTTCAACTAATTCAATAAGCACATAACTGTCTTCACTTCCCTCTTCAGTATATGACCACCAATTTTTATCTCTGCACGTTAAAACTTGATTTTGAAATCAAATTTTTTACCAGTTTTGGAGTCTTTTAAACTAATTCTGTTAATGCATTTGTGTACCTTCTACCTTTATTTTCTTCTTTTCAAAAGAGTACATCAGTAAAGTGATGATATAATATACAGTTAAAAACACACTTCTTCGAAGTGGTCAATAGAATGTAGTGAACATACAACCGGAGTCGTATCCTGCTGGCAAAGGTAAAATACGACTGGAGTCATATCCTGCTGGAAAAGGGTTAATAACTAAAATGTAATTGACAGTTTAACATGGCACTTTCATCACTGACACCGATAAATCAAAACATTTGGAATTCTTGGACTTTAATGTATCAAGGCAAAGCATGTGGTTCGCAAAGGAATTCACTTCATCTCTTAAGTAAACAATTTTAACTGCTGGGTAAACATTAATAATGGGTCACGTGTTTATAATAGCAGATGGGGACTCAATCCATTGTACAAGGATTGGTTAAAACCATTTAAAGGAATGAAAGGCATTTTGTATGGCATGCAATCTGATGTTAGACATGTTTAACATGAATGAAAGTGCCTGAAATCGTGTATTAAAGGTAGCAAAGATAAGCGAAATGCCCAATATCAGCTTTGTGTAATAATTACGATTCCTGGTTGCATCTTCTTCACTTGAAAGTGATCCAGGTGGAAAGAAACAGTACCCCCTCCCTCCAAGTCCAGCAGAAATACGAAATCATGCAGTCTTGAAAATTTATGATCATGGATGATATTCTTAAAGCTGAAATATTGTGGACATTAAAACTCGTGACTGATTACTATTCATATTGGTCTTCTGAAAACACAAATAAATTATTTCAAGCTATGTTTCCTGATGATTTGAATGTTGTAATTCTTAGGCACCAACCCAGTTGCGGTCGATGTTTTGATTATCAGAATGGTGAGTTGCAAATAAAATGTATTTAAACAAGTATTAGACTTCTCAAAAATAATTCTTGAAAATCTTGAAAATGTCCGACAAAAATCCTGGAATTTTGTCTTGCCAGGTCTGTATGAACCATGTTTTTCATAGATGAATTGAACAAGAAAAAGCGGCATGACATGCAATCTGTATGGTCAAGGCAGGTTGTGTAAATTTCACGAGATCTACATTAATGTGAAGACGGAGATGAGAAAGGAGACTATTTACTTTGAAACCCCCTTAAATGGTAAGTTAGGAAAGCTGGCAATTTGATGAGTAAACTCCCCCACCGCCCCCCAGTAATCTATGGTACTCCTCCCCATATTGGGGGGGAGGGGGGCAGGCGGCGTGGACAGAGGGGGAGTTTACCCATTCTTGTAAATTCCTGGATGCAACAATGCATTGTCCATCCATCACAAGAAACTCGTTAGTACAGTTGCACTGTGCAGCTGTATATTGTCCATCTATCACAATAAACTTGTTAGCACAGTTGCACTGTGCAGCTATACATTGTCCATCCATCATAAAAAGCTCATCAGTTGCACAAAAGATACTTGATGCAGACAATTGAAATTTAGTAGACCTGTTTGTATGCATATTCAGATGACCTGATTAGATTGTCATGCCACAAAAGCAATTTGACCTGATTAGATTGTCATGCCACAAAAACTATATAACCTGATTAGATTGTCATGCCATAAATGCAGTTTTACCTGATTAGATTGTCATGCCACAAAGGCAATTTGACCTGATTAGATTGTCATGTCACAAAGGCAATTTCACCTGATTAGATTGTCATGCTACAAAGCAATTTGACCTGGTTAGATTGTCATGCCACAAAAGCAATTTGACCTGATTAGATTATCATGTCACAAAAGCAATTTCACCTGATTAGATTGTCATGCTACAAAAGCAATTTGACCTGGTTAGATTGTCATGCCACAAAAGCAATTTTTCCTTATTTTATAATGTTATGAACTTTTAGGACTCTTACTTTTTCCCAGTAAAACTTGTTTGCATTGCAAAAAAACAACTTGGTAGGAATATTTTTATGCATATGTAGATGACCTGATTACATTTCTTCTTGCCAGTTCAGCAATTTTTAGATCACCTGGCATTTCTGATCAGATTTCAATAAGATGTGATATGTAAGCTTATATCATCAAGATCTCAAATGAGTTCGATTATGAGCGACATCCACTCATATTATTGAGGTGATCTTGCATCTGATTGGCTGAGCTTGTGAACACTGTAGATGCTATATTTCTTATCCAGTTTGGTATGTAAGCTTATGTCACCAAGATCTTGGGTGAGTTTGATTATGAGAGGCATCCATGCATATGAATGAGGTGATCTTGCATCTGTTTGTTTGAACTTGTGAACACTTTAGAGACTATATTTCTGAATTAGATTTTGATTTGATTTGGTATGTAAGCTTATATCCTCAAGATCTTGGATGAGTTGGATGATGAGTGACATCCATGCATATTAATGTGGTGTTCTTGCATCTGATTGGCTGAGCTTGTGAACACTCTAGAGGCCATACTGCTGATCAGATTTTGATCAGATTTGGAATGTAAGCTTCGATTATGGACGACATCCACACATTAATGAGATGATCTTGCAATTGACTGGCAGAGTTTGTGAACACTGTAGAGGCTATATTTCTGATCAGATTTTGATCAGATTTGGTATTAGTGTTTCCCACAGGCCAATTTAAGATGACATTGCACCATACTGTTTCATTCCCATGCCAGGCCATTTTTTTTCTGCGGCAGACCTTTTTTTTTTACAACCTGCAATGCCTTTTCTCCAACAACTTGCCCATTTTTCGGTTGCAAATGAACCTTTTCATGTCTCGCTAACAATAATTGGCGCTTATGTGCTTGACCTTAATTTTAGCTTTATGACCTGTTGTCCATTGTCCCTCTGTCTGGTAGCAAAAGTTTGTTATCACTACTCCTCCTAAACTATGTGGAGGATTGCCATAAAACTGTTCACACACATTCATCCCAAGGTCTAGTTGGTCCTAAATGAAAATGGTGCTACTCAGACATCCAATATGGCTTTCCACAGTAGCCATCTTGAAAATCTTGTTATCACTACTCCTGAATGGATGGTCATATCAAGATGGGGTTTCACTAAAAGACTTCTCATGATGTCCAATTGGTTCTAAATGAAAATAGTGCTGATCTGAGGTCCATTATGGCTTACACAGCAGCCATCTTGAAAATCTTGTTATCGCTACTCCTTCTGAATGGATGGTCAAATCAACATTGAGGTTTTCGCTAAAAGACTTATGATGTCTAGTTGGTCCTAAATGAAATTGTGCCAATCTGACACCCATATGGCTACAACAGCAGCCATCTTGAAAATCTTGTTATTGTTACTCCCCCTGAGCATGGGGTTTTCACCCAAAGACTTATTATGGTGTCTAGTTGGTCTTAAATGAAAATTATGCCAATCTGATATCCAGTATGGCCACCACAGCTGCCATCTTTAAAATCTTATTGCTTCTCCTCTTAGATAGAAAGTCATGTTAACATTGGGTTTTCACCAGAAGACTTCTTATGATATCTAGTTGGTACTAAATGGAAATTGTGCCAATCTTACATCCAATATGGCCACCATGGCAGTCATCTTGAAAATCTTGTTATTGCTACTTCACCTAAATGGAATGTCATATTGACATTGGGTTTTCACCAGAAGGCTAATTATCATATATAGTTGGTCCTGAATGAAAATGGTGCCAATCTGATCTCCAATATGGATGTCAGAATGAACATATTGAAATTTGTTTCACTAATTCTCCTGAATGGAAGGTCATATCAACATTGTGTTTTCAGCGAAAGTCTTTTAATGGTGACTAGTTTGTCCAAAATGAAAATGGTGCCGATCTTTCATTCAGTATGGCTGCCACAGTGGCTAATTGGAAAATATTATGGCTCAAGAATATCAGAAATGGTTTCAACACTCAGCAGTTATAAAGAAGAAATGGTCTTTTCTTGAATTCCTGGAAATTCTTTTTCGGCCAGTAGAACATCAGTCCCTTCAAGCAACTCTTGTTATGATCATAAGCGGCAATATATCTGTGCCAAGCTTAGACTATTCATTGTGTCCACTGATTCACACAGTTATGTGTAAAGGTCTTTGTTTATTTGAACTGCAGGTCGTTAAATTGTCTTTTGTGAGGCCATTCTTAGTACAAGGCCTTTTTCCCCAACAACTTGCCCTTTTTTCAGTTGCAAAATGCCCCTTTTCATTTTTGTAAACAGTCACTTATGTTCTAGATTAAATTTCAATATTTTTATGATCATAAGCAGCAATATATTTGTGCAGGTTGCTGCTAATCAATACCACAAATTGATGCATAAAGAAGGTCTTTGCTTATTTGAACTAAACTGCTCACGGCAGTTTGCACATTCATGGAATAAAGTTTTCACATGCAGTTAAGTAGATATGATTAATGGGATTATCTTTTCCAACATGAATTGTCTTTGCAGCCAATGGCTGGGTATGGTCAGTTTTGTTTATTCTAAATGATATGCTGATTTGTTCCACTTATGCAAGAAGTCACAATAAGTTTCTGACAGGTTTTGATTGTTGCCAGTTAATAATTTAATTACATTCATGTAGTTTATTGCTCAAATTTAAAGCTAAAATTTGAGTAGAAAATCTTTACTGCCAGCAGTAGACTACTTCATTTTCACAAAAAGACAAAATTGAAGGGTACATTAAATGCTACTGAATGGTTATAGCATTCTTTTTTAAAGGTACATCTAATGAACAAGTAAACACACAGATCCTGCCCTTCAATAACTTAAATCATAGTTCATCCATTTAAAGGTGCATGAATGAAGAAGGAGAAATATAAAGCCTAGTAAAATTAAGAAAGTACAATAAAATTAGTAAAACTAGTAAAATTAGTAAAAATAGTCATTGTAATTCATGATTATTATTACTATTGGTAAGACTTTAAATTTGTACTGCCACATGTATCTTCTGCTAAGGAAACATGAAAAAAAGAAGGAAATCAATACTGAATAAGACTGTATCAAAGATTTTACTCCTGCAACTTTTTGGGTGGAATACATATGAAACATAGGATTTTTTAAAACTTGACAAGTCAACTATTCTCATAATTTCCTAATATTATTATTATTATTATTATCATTATTCTTCTTCTTCTTCTTCTTCTTCTTCTTATTATTATTATTATTGTTAACAAGAACAAGAATAACAACAATTCATGATAAAATAAGGTGCCCTTTTGAGCATGAGATACGCGTTTAAAGTGCCCTATTTGGAGTTTAAAGTGCACTTTTGGGAGGATAATTATCATGCCCTTTTTAGATTCAGGGGGAAACACTAGGTATGTAAGGTTGTATCATCAAGATCTCAGATGAGATTGATTATGATCGAGATCCACACATATTACAAGATGGTGGGAATCAAACCTGCAACCTTCTAGTCAGGAGTCAAGTGCCTTAACCACTGAGCCACTGCAGCTTCTTTGGGTGGTGATCTTAATGTGTGTGAATTTGCATTAAACAAGGTGAGATATGTCAGCTTCAGGCGATTGATATCAGGCCCACTCGGGCCTCTTGTTCTATATTTTACAAAATTGAACATACTTTTTTAGCTCATCTCTACGAAGTAGAGGTAAGCTATTGTACTACCCTCAGAATTGGCATCAGATAAAAGCATATACATAAGTGCACCCTCATTGAATGTCAACCATTCTTTCTTTCTAGGTCCTAGACAACAGTTTGGAGTAGGTTTCATAGCACCTATCCCAAGGGGAGGGGGCTGAGGGGGCTAAATTGGTATAAACATGTACATTAGTTGTACATTCTTGGTTAAGTTCTTGCATTTAGCACAGGTTTTTTTGCACACTGTATAAATACTGTGATACCTGAAATCATGAAACTTGGTGAGGGGATGCATTGGATGAGTACTATACCTTTGTCACAAATGTTTTTCACTGTGACCTATATTTCATGCTTCACTGAATTTGATTAAAGTTTGTAGTTTATATTTATTTCTCAAGCTCTGTTCATGATAGAATCATGAAACTAAAATGGTTGTATGTATCTCTGTTAGTACCACACCGTTATCACAATGGAAGGTCAGTGTGACCTGCATTTCAAATTTTACTGGCCTAGGTTACGTTTTTGTGTTCAACTCATGAACAATTAGGGTTTTTGCACCCTGTCTAGATATATACTGTTGTACCTAGATTAATGAAAGTTGGTAAAAGGATGCATTTGGATGAGTACTACACCTTCATCACAAATGTAGGTCAATGTGATCTATATTTCATGCTTCACTGAATTTGATAAAAGTTTGTAGTTTACGTTTATTTCTCAAGCTCTGTTCATGATAGAATCATCAAACTATATGGTTGTATGTATCTCTGTTAGTACCACACCTTTACCACAATGGAAGGTCAGTGTGACCTACATTTGAAATTTTACTGGCCTAGGTTACGTTTTTGTGTTTAACTCATGAACAGCAAGGGTTTTTGCACCCTGTATAGATATATACTGTTGTGCCTAGATTCATGAAAGATTCATGAAAGTTGGTAAGAGGATGCATCTTGATGAGTACTACACCTTCATCACAAATGTAAGTCACTGCAACCTGTATTTCATGCTTCACTGACTTTGGTTAAATTTTGTTTTTTTAAGTTTATTTCTCAAGCTCTGTTCATGCTAGAATCATCAAACTGGATTATTGTATGCATCTCACTGTGACATAACATCTCACTGTGACTTAACATTTCACAGTTTACTGGCTTATGTTAAGTTTTTGTGTTTAGCTCATGACCAAATAGGATTTTAGCACCCAGTAGATATATATTGTTACACCTAGATTCATGAAAGTTTGTGAGGAGATTCATCTTGATCAGTACTAGATGCTTATCGCTGAAGTAGTTCACAGTGACCTATATTTTGTGCTTCATTGACTTTGGTAAAATTGTGTGTTTTAAATTTATTTCTCTGGCTCTATTTATGCTAGAATCATGAAACTAGATGATTGTAGGCATCTCTATTAGTACCATGCTCTTACCACAAAAGAATGCCACTGTGACCTACATTTCACATTTTACTGGCTTAGGTTAAGTTTTGGGGTTTAGCTCAAAATCAAATAGGTTTCTTTTTAGCACCCTGTATAACATACTGTTATACCCGGATTTATGAAATTTGGTGAGGGGATGTATCTTTATGTGTACTACACCCTCTCTTCAAAAGTAGGTCATGGACCCATATTTCATTTTTTACCGTCTTGGTTTCGGTCTCGAGCACTATTTATGCCAGAATCATCAAACTAGGTGATTGTATGCATCCTTATTAGTATGACACCCTTAAAATAGAAGAAGGTCATTGCAACCTACATTTAACATTGTACTGGCCCATGCATTTAGCTTGTGACCACATTGGTGTTTTATCTACCCTATTATACTGCTATACCTGGAATCATAAAACCTAGCGAGAGGATGCATCTGAATAAGTACTACACCCTCATCTTAAAAGTTGGTCACTGTGACCCATATTTCACATTTCACTGACTTTTATTAAGTTTGACATTTTTACTGTTCATGCTATTCTCATTAAACTAGGTAATTGTATACAGCTCTGTAGGTACTCCACCCATACCAAAAAAGGTCACTGTGAGCTATATTTCACATTTTGCTGGCATAATTTAGGTTGTTGTATTTAGCTCATGACCATGTTGATGTTTGGCATCCTCTATGCATACTAACCTATATAAAATCATGAAATTTGGGAATGTATCTTTATGGGCACTACTCCCTCATTTCAGTAAGTAGGTCAATATTGAGCATATTTTATGCTTCACTGAATTGGGTTACATTTTGTGTTTGATGTTCATTTTCAGAATTGTTCATGCTGTAATCATGAAATTGATAATGATATGCATCTCTGTTACTACCACACTCTTACAACAGAAGAGGCTCATTGTGACCTAAATTTCATCTTTTACTTTTTTTGTTAAGTTTTTGCATTTAGCTCATGACCACACGAGGTTTAGGCATGTTATATGCATACTATCCTACCTAGAATCATGAAACTTGGTGAGTGGATGCATCATGATAAGTTCTACATCCTTTTTGCCACAAGAAGTCTCTATGACCTGTATTTCATGCTCAATGACTTTCTTCAAATTTTGTGTTCAAAGCTCATTTCTTGGGTGTTGTTTATGTTCCAGTCATGAAACTTAATAATTGGATGCATTTCTGTTACTTCAATGCCCTTAAACCAAAGGTCATTGTGACCTACATTTTATGCTTTACTTACAGGAGTTAAGTATTTGTGTTTATGATCACATTGATTTATCTATGCTAGACCTGTGTACATCCTACCCTACTCAGAAGTCTTTGTGACCAAGGCAGTTGGCAGTAGGAATAAATATGTTTATTCAGTGGTCAGCTTCCCATATTAATGACTATACAGTATGTATTGTGATATGTTACCCTCCACGGGTTAATTGTATATTATACATTTGAATGAATATAGGAATTAGGTGTGTGGACTACATGTAGCATGTTTTAGTGGTTAATCAAAGTAATTATTAATGCATGAACTATGTACTGCTGGCTGTCACTCCAAGGTTACTCAAAGCCTGTGACTTTCACCCAGTAGAATCTGGTTTATAAGGGTGGACAGTGATAATAGCTTTTCAAGCAAATTTTAGGACCAATAATTTAAAAAAAAATTAATACAAAAATAACATTAATCTGTTTTTCATCAACTTATTACCTCTACTTTGATATGATAGAAAAGAATGAACTTTTGTATTCTTTTATGTCTTTTATGCCCTGTCACAGTAGGTAGGTAGGTGGGTGGGTAGGTGGTTTGACAATATGTCAGCACAATACTGGCCATTAAGTGCCAATTACAAATGAAAATTTCAGATTTTGAAATGACTAAAATTGAAATCTAAAGATTAAAGATTGCAAAAAAATCTTTTGTTGGAAAAGGGGCCAAGATCACTTTAGTCTGAATTTATTTTCTGTGTGATAATGTTTACAAAGGCAACTGGAGACGTGTGAAAGTAGAGGTGTGCTGTGTAATCGTTGATTACATTCTAGTTGGACTTTGTTAACAAACTCTAATTAAGGTTCTTATAGCAAGTTCTGTCACTTTGTTGTGAAAGCATCAGCTCTGCTTAATATGACATGAGTTTTACCTCACCTGGCTCTAAGGCCAAGTGAACTTATCGTATGGCAATGTGTCTGTCATGCAACGTGACTCATGCTTTGTCTATCGTGCATCCACCCCTCAAACAAATGCTTGTTACCACTCTGAGTGCATATTTCTGATCTGATTTTAATAAAACTAGCAGTATGGGTTTATATTGTCAAAATCTCAAATGAGTTTGAAAATGAACAAGATACATGCATATTAATGAGGTGTTCTTGCATCTGATTGGTTTAAATTTGTTACCACTCTGGAGACAATATTTCTGTTCAAATTTTGATCAAACTTGGAATGTATGCTTATATCATTAAGGTCTTGAACAGGTTCGATAATGAGTGAGATCCATGCATATTATTGAGTGATCATGTATCTGATTGGCTGAACTTATTACCACACTGGAGGCCACATTGCTGATCTGTTTTTGATGTTCAAAACTTCGAATATATGCTTGTATTATTAAAATCTCAGATGAGTAAGATAATGAGTGAGATCCATGCATATTAATTAGGTGATCTTGCATCTGAATGACTCAGCCTGTTACACCTCAGGAAGCCATATTTCTGATCTGATTTTGATCAGGCTTGAAATATGGGCTTGTATCATCAAGATCTTGCATGGGTTTGATAATGAGCAAGATCCACGCATATTAATGAGGTGATCTTGCATTTGATTGGCTGATCTTGTTACCATTCTGGGAACCAAATTTCTGATCTGATCTTGTTCAAGCTTGGAATAATTACTTGTATCATCAAGAACTCGAATGAGTTCGGTCATGAGAGATCCACACATATTAATGAGGTGATATTGCATCAGATTGTCCGAGCTTGTTACTTCTCTGCAGGCCATATTTCTGAACCAATTTTGATCAAACTTGGAATATATGCTTATATCATCAAGGTCTTGTACAAATTCAATAATAAGCAAGATGCACACATAATAATTAGTTGGTTTTGTATCTGATTGGCTGAGCATGTTACTACTCAGGAAACCATATTTCTGGTCCCATTTGGATTAAACTTGAAATGTGGGCTTATATATCATCAAGATCTTGAATGGGTTAGTAAGCAAGATCAACACATATTAATGCAGTAATCTTGGATCTGATGGGCTGAACTTGTTACCACTATGTAAGCCATATGTTTCATCAGATTTTGATCAAGCTTGGAATAAATGCTTATATCATCATGATCTTGGACTGTCAATAATGAGTGAGATCCATGCATATTTATGAGGTGATCTGGCATGTGATTGGCAGTGCTTATTACCACTCTGGAAGAAATAATTCTGATGATTTTGATCAAAATTGGAATATGGGATTATATCATCATGATCTTGCACAATTTAGAAAGTAAGCAGGATCCATGCATATTAATGAAGTGATCTTGCATGTGCTTTGCTGATCTTGTTACTACTCTTGAAGCCATATTTTTTTATCTGTTGGGTTTATTTTCATCAAATTCTGGATGACTTTGATTAAAGGCAAGAGACTGCATATTAATTATGCCTTTATCTTTTCAAATAATACACTATGTATGCCTTCCCCATACTATAAGTTGATTATTAAACTCCCTTCCCTAAATGTACATGCAGTATTTTTTGCTGAAATGATTCCCCCCCCCCCCCCTTCCCGTCAAATATAAGCAAGTGCCTACCTTTTACTTAGATACATCCAATAAAGGAATTTAGTCAACTTTTACATGTTTTAACTGTCCAATTTTTCACACAAGAATCCAAGGATAGATGAATTCAAAACAAAACAAAACACGACCTTGCAGGTTCCATGCCAGTTTGGCCCATTGCAGTTCTACTTAATACAAATATATATTTTGGCTAGAAAATGACATCAGCACATACTGTGTTTAGTTCCCAGAGTCTGTGTGATGTTTCTATTTTTTTCTTGAGTGGACCACATCAACAGCATACAACTGTAAAGTGTATGTACCAATAAGGGCACTCGGAGAGAACACGATATTTTGACTGTTGGGGCCTCAAAAAAGAGGCACCATCCTCACTTACTGTCACATGCTGTGTGCATCTATTTGGCAGAATATAATAATAAATGCCTTTATAAATCATTTTAGTGCATCTGATCAATGTTTAGTGAGCATTTGAAAGAAAGACAGAAAGAAAGAAAAAACACTGGTTGCATTCATTCTGGGAACTTAGCATTTGATGCAGTGATTTATGTGGTGTTTGTTTTTCACATGTGGACTTGCTTGCATTTCTGTTTATTTATATATGCGATACTGTCGTGATACATATTGAAGACAATTATCGTGATAGGTATCATGACGCAACATGGCTGGCAATATCCAGCCCCCCTTCTTACCTTAATTAAAATTGTGTACATACTGCATATACAGATGAATTGCTCTAATATGTGTTGTTTTCTGCTGGTTCTTCAGTTTCTTTCAGCTAAAAGACTGCCTTGTGCAATTTTTGAAGATTTAGTTTTTATACCATACAAGGGAAAATGTCAGTGTTGTTAAAGTTGTGCAAATTTAGCATTTTGAAAAGTTCCAAGTTTAATTTTTGCAGTTTTTTGCTCTTTATAGTACAGTTCATTTACTCCCAAAAGTTCTGCACGGTTAAATTTTCCTAATATTTGACTCAGCTGTTGGATTAGTGAAAACGAAACCTTGCGGAAATGTCCACATATTCAGTAAGTTTATTAAGTCATTGTACATTTAAAAGAAAACAAAGTTTTAATTGTTTTTAGTAATGTTTGAATTTTTTCTCTCATAGCCAACAAATCCCAAACGTGGCTGGATTGTGAACCCAGTGAAGGAGAACCCATGGT